>CM042416.1:12428446-12465946 GCA_023634145.1 Thymallus thymallus
CACACACACACACACACACACACACACACACACACACACAGTAAGTAAGTAAGTAAGTAAGTAAGAGAACCCGCCCACTCACAGAAAGGTTGATCTATAGACATACCTGGAGGTAGGTACTCACTAAAAGGTTGATTTATAGACTTACATGTAGGTAGGTACTCACAGAATGGTTGATATATCAACTTACCTGGAGGAGGTACTCACAGAAAGGTTGATCTATAGACTTACCTGGAGGTAGGTACTCACAGAAAGGTTGATCTATAGACATACCTGGAGGTAGCTACTCACTGAAAGGTTGATCTATAGACTTACCTGGAGGTAGGTACTCACAGAAAGGTTGATCTATAGACTTACCTGGAGGTAGGTTCTCACAGAAAGGTTGATTTATAGACTTACATGGAGGTAGGTACTCACAGAATGGTTGATATATCAACTTACCTGGAGGAGGTACTCACAGAAAGGTTGATCCATAGACTTACCTGGAGGTAGCTACTCACAGAAAGGTTGATCTATAGACTTACCTGGAGGTAAGTACTCTCTGAAAGGTTGATCTAGAGACTTACCTGGAGGTAGGTACTCACAGAAAGGTTGATCTATAGACTTACCTGGAGGTAGGTACTCACAGAAGGGTTGATCTATAGACTTACCTTGAGGTAGGTACTCACAGAAAAATTTATCTATAGACTTACCTGGAGGTAGGTACTAAAAGTAATGTTGATTTATAGACTTACCTGGAGGTAAGTACTCTCTGAAAGGTTGATCTAGAGACTTACCTGGAGGTAGGTACTCACAGAAAGGTTGATCTATAGACATACCTGGAGGTAGGTACTCACAGAAAGGTTGATCTAGAGACTTACCTGGAGGTAGGTACTCACAGAAAAATTGATCTATAGACTTACCTGGAGGTAGGTACTAAAAGAAAGGTTGATTTATAGACTTAAATGGAGGTAGGTACTCACAGAATGGTTGATATATCAACTTATCTGGAGGAGGTACTCACAGAAAGGTTGATCTATAGACTTACCTGGAGGTAGCTACTCACAGAAAGGTTGATCTATTGACTTACCTGGAGGTAAGTACTCTCTGAAAGGTTGATCTAGAGACTTACCTGGAGGTAGGTACTCACAGAAAGGTTGATCTATAGACATACCTGGAGGTAGCTACTCACTGAAAGGTTGATCTATAGACTTACCTGGAGGTAGGTTCTCACAGAAAGGTTGATTTATAGACTTACATGGAGGTAGGTACTCACAGAATGGTTGATATATCGACTTACCTGGAGGTAGGTACTCACAGAAAGGTTGATCTAGAGACTTACCTGGAGGTAAGTACTCACTGAAAGGTTGAGCTATAGACTTACCTGGAGGTAGGTACTCACAGAAAGGTTGATCTATAGACTTACCTGGACGTAGGTACTCACTGAAAGGTTGATCTATAGACTTACCTCGAGGTAGGTACCCACAGAAAGGTTGATCTATAGACTTACCTCGAGGTAGGTACTCACAGAAAGGTTGATCTATAGACTTACCTGGAGGTAGGTACTCACAGAAAGGTTGATATATCGAGTCTCTTTCACCCGACGTTCACCAAAAATATATGTTCAAAAAGAGCTGTTCGTTTGCAAAGAACTCATTACTAATATGTAATTGTTTATAATGGATTATAGATAGATTAATTTTAAACATATTCACTTAGAGTGCCTTCAGAAAGTATTCATAACCATTTAACTTTATTCACATTTTGTTGTGTTACAGCCTGAAATTAAAATGTATTACATTGAGATTTTGTGTCACTGGACTACACAAAATACCCCATAAAGTGAAAGTTTAATTATGTTTTTTGAAATGTTTTGAAATTAATTAAAATTGAAAAGCTGAAATGTATTGAGTCAATAAGTATTCAACCTTTTTTATGGCAAGCCTAAATAAGTTCAGGAGTAAACATTTACTGTAAAAAATCACATAATAAGTTGCATGGACTCACTCTGTGTCAGGTTCTGGCCATAGAGAAGCCTATTGCTTCTCTATAATTCTATGGTCAGAGTCTGGCAGTTCTATATGTTCTACGTCTGTGTGGTGTTGTGTGTGGGATCCCTAATTAGAGGCAGCTACATTGCATTGTCTCTAATTAGGGATCCTACTTATATGTGAATGTCCCACTCCATAGGCGTGTTCATTGTCGTAAGTAAGTAAGTAAGTAAGTAAGTAAGTAAGTAAGTAAGTAAGTAAGTAAGTAAGTAAGTAAGTAAGTAAGTAAGTAAGTAAGTAAGTATGTAAGTGTGTTCGCTGTCGTCAGTTCAGATTATTAAATAAATGATGTCGAACTATCACTGCGCTGCGCCTTGGTCTATATACACACCCGAGCGTGACACTCTGTGTGCAATGATAGTGTTCAACATGATTTTCTCATGACTACCTCATCACTGTACCCCACATATACAGTTATCTGTAAGGTCCCTCAGGCGAGCAGTGAATTTCAAACACAGATTCAACCACAAAGACCAGCAATATTTTCCAATGCCCCGCAAAGAAGGGTAGATGGGTAAATAATAAGTAGACATTGAATATCACTTTGAGCATGAAGTTATTATTTTCACTTTGGATGGTGTATCAATGCACCCAGTCACTAGAAAGATACAGACGTCCTTCCTAACTGAGAATATTCTACAATCCAGGTGTGCAAAGCTCTTGCTATCTACAGTTGAAGTCGGAAGTTTACATACACTTAGGTTGAACCACTCCACAGATTTTATGTTAACAAACTCTAGTTTTGGCAAGTCAGTTAGGAACTCTACTTTGCATGACTCAGGTAATTCTTCCAACAATTGTTTACAGACAGATTATTTCACTTATGATTCACTATATCACAATTCCAGTGGGTCAGAAGTTTACATACACTAAGTTGACTGTGCCTTTAAACAGCTTGGAGAATTCAAGAAAATAATGTCATAGCCTTAGAAGCTTCTGATAGGCTATTTGACATCATTTGAGTCAATTTAAGGTGTACCTGTGGATATTTCAAGGCCTACCTTCAAACTCAGTGCCTCTTTGCTCGACATCATGGGAAAATCAAAAGAAATCAGCCAAAACCTCAGAAAAATAATTGTAGACCTCCACAAGTCTGGTTCATCCTTGGGAGCAATTTCCAAACGCCTGAAGGTACCACGTTCATCTGTACAAACAATAGTACGCAAGTATAAACACCATGCAGCCGTCATACCGTTCAGGAAGGAGACGCGTTCTGTCTCCTAGAGATTAATACTTTGGTGTGAAAAGTGCAAATCAATCCCAGAACAACAGCAAAGGACCTTGTGAAGATGCTGGAGGAAACAGGTACAAAAGTATCTAAATCCACAGAAAAACTAGTCCTATATCGACATAACCTGAAAGGCCACTCAGCAAGGAAGAAGCCACTGCTCCAAAGCCGCCATAAAAAAGCCAGACTACGGTTTGCAACTGCAAATGGGGACAAAGATTGTACTTTTTGGAGAAATATCCTCTGGTCTGATGAAACAAAAATAGAACTGTTTGGCCATGATGACCATTGTTATGTTTGGAGGAAAAAGGGGGAGGCTAGCAAGCCGTAGAACACCATCCCAACCGTGAAGCACAGGAGTGCCAGCAGCATGTTTTGGGGGTGCTTTGCTGCAGGAGGGACTGGTGCACTTCACAAAATAGATGGCATCATGAGGAAGGGAAATTATGTGGATATATTCAAGCAACATCTCAAGACATCAGTCAGGAAGTTAAAGCTTGGTCGCAAATGGGTCTTCCTGTGAGGGTTTGGCTGTGGTTGGACCTTACTCCCAATAAGGGGAGTGGTAGAACCACAGTCGAGCCCTCACACCCTAACTAGGGGAGGTAATAATCCTCAATCAGAGACAGCTGTACAGGGTTGTCTCTGATTGGGGATTGCATTTAGGCACCACTCTCAGCCACCTGTGTGTGGGTCATTGTTAGGTGTATTGTTCCTCAAGTCACAGTAAGTGTTGTTTCTTGTTCATTTTCATTTCATTGCCTCTTGTTATTATAGTTCGTTGCATTTGTTGTTTTATTATTTAATAAAACAATGTCGAACTATCGCTGCGCTGCTCATTGGTCTCTCTCTACACCCACTCGTGACACTTCCAAATGGACAATGACCCCAAGCATACTTCCAAAGTTGTGGCAAAATGGCTTAAGGACAACAGAGTCAAGGTATTGGAGTGGCCATCACAAAGCCCTGACCTCAATCCTATAGAAAATTTGTGGGCAGAACTGAAAAAGCGTGTGCGAGCAAGGAGGAGTGAGACAAAAGCTTGTGGATGGCTACCTGAAACGTTTAAACAATTTAAAGGCAATGCTACCAAATACTAATTGGGAATGTGATGAAATAAATAAAAGCTGAAAGACCTAAAACAGGGAATTTTTACAAGGATTAAATGTCAGGAATTGTGAAAAACTGAGTTTAAAGGTATTTGGTTAAGGTGTATTGTTTTCTTTCTCTTTCTGTTGTCTGGTGGTCAAAGACAGACTATCAAAAGACTGGACAACCCTTCCCTCTCTCGCTCTCTATCCAATTCATGTCAACTCCTCAGGCTCTTACTGACACCTACCTATGAGCCCCCTCTCTTTCCACTCACCGACACCGGACGTCCATGGATGTTAAATAGTAGTTAGTTTGGTTAGTCCGCCCTGGCCTTGATTTCAACATCCACTATCCGAAAAGGTTGGGAACCTCTACTGTACTGAACTCTACTCTAACGTTCTGTACTCTACTGTATTCTATTGTGCTGTACTTTGATGTTCAAATTTGTGAAACATAGCTGTCTATGATTGGTTCAGATTTGATCCGGTCCAGACCAACCAAATGTGGTCTTGTTTGGTGGCAGAACTCATTAAAATAATAGCTAGTGTGTAGAATTATACCCAAATATTCAAAGGAGGATATTGTGTATATATATGTGTTCCTATTTAGGATACATCACCATGACTACAATGACATTCATATCCATAATAATTCCTCTTATAGTGTGTATCATGATGCCTAGTCACTTTACCCTGCCTTTATTTACATACAGTGAATGTATCTACATCTAATACCTCGTACCACTGCACATTGATCTGGTACTGGTACTCCCTGTATATAGCTGCACATTGATCTGGTACTGGTACTCCCTGTATATAGCTGCACATTGATCTGGTACTGGTACTCCCTGTATATAGCTGCACATTGATCTGGTCCTGGTACTCCCTGTATATAGCTGCACATTGATCTGGTCCTGGTACTCCCTGTATATAGCTGCACATTGATCTGGTACTGGTACTCCCTGTATATAGCTGCACATTGATCTGGTACTGGTACTCCCTGTATATAGCTGCACATTGACCTGGTACTGGTACTCCCTGTATATAGCTGCACATTGATCTGGTACTGGTACTCCCTGTATATAGCTGCACATTGATCTGGTACTGGTACTCCCTGTATATAGCTGCACATTGATCTGGTACTGGTACTCCCTGTATATAGCTTCATTTTTTGGGAAGGGCTCATAAGCAAGAATTTCAAGGTAAGGTCTACACCTGTTGTATTAGGTGCCTGTGACAAATACAAAGTGGTTTGGTTTATTAATTTATCTGTAGTTCAGATCAGGGACCCAATATGAAATTATGTTACTGCAATTATGTTACTGTGTGTAAATCCACTTCACTTACTGTTGTTCAATAACCAAAAGAGATTTGTTCTGACTCAGGGTGCCATGTCATACCTGACACCCCCATTCTTTCTACAGACGTCTTTGAATCTTAATTCGGATCAGATAAATATGGTCACATAAAAATTTGATTTACCAAAATTCCGTTACCAAACTTTGCATCAGCACAGTTCTTCCAGTCAATGTGTTTTTGTAAAATGTTCAGTGTAAATTGTTAAAAGTCATCGTTAGTTCAACTTTTAAATAAATGTTTTTTGTTTGGCAATCATTTTAAGTGAAAGATCTGAGTTTCAGCACAATTCCGTTACCATGGAATTTCCCATTCCCAATACACTACTCATCTCTCTCTCTTTACACCCACCTTTCTCCCTGTCTCTAAACTCTTCTCACTTCCTCTGTCTCTATCCCCCCCTCACCCTCCCCTATTTCTCCTATTCTTCAGTCTCCATTGAGAGGGGGATCAATGAAGTGTGGAGGCTAGGATGAGTGGGGAGAGGGGGAATAAAAAGTAACATATAGAAAATAGTTTGTGAAGGACGACGGGGAAAAAGAGAGGGACAAAAACAGAGGCAGCAGTACTGAACACTACTCTGATAAAGGTTGGCACAGCCACACATTAGAACTTCTAATTACTGTAAGTGACACTTTGAAAATAAGCAGAATACTGTACTGTAGCTTCTACTTTAGAATATCATTATACACTCCAACACACCTGTAACAGACTCAGTTTGTGAATGCAAGTCAACCAGTATAAAAAAACACAGATATATTCATACCAAAAAGTAGGCATGTGTCTAAGGGGTAGAGTTTGGGTTTGTTTGAAAATGGGCATTTGTTTGTATACTTGACTGAAATACTTATGATAATATGATGCACTGACTGGAGCCTACTGGACATTACAGTGATGTCTTTCAGTTTGATCCGCTATGACTTTGAGCAGGACAGAGAAGCCAATTTTATGTTTAATGTTTTTTACATTTACATTTTACATTTTGTCATATGCTCTTATCCAGAGCGACTTACGATTTGTGTTTTTTGTATGACGTCTATGTGGACTTTTGTTTGTATATCGTCTATTGCTGACAGCACCTTCTCACTAAGGCAAACTCCGGGTATGTGTAGATGTACTGGGCAAATAAAGGTGATTCTGATTCTAAATGGAGTGGTGCTGACACCTACTGGGGATTGTAAAAATTGCGATTTGCAGAAAACAGTTTGAACATGTATCCAGTCTGATCCATTGGTTGGTAGATAGTGTACCAGCCTATAGCTCTATGGGTTGGTGATCATCCAGGCACTGCAGTAGGCTGTGCTGCTGTAACGTGATATGCGGATCTGCGCCCACTGCCTCTTTGTATTATGCTGTAAACAGTTAACTAAAGTGTTAATTACAAAATACAGGCCTCATGTTTGTATTTTGTTGGATTCTCCATGTCATATATATGGGGCAATTTTTTTCCTACCACCTTCTCTCACATCTATCCAGCGAGCCATGCTCTGGGTCTTTGAGTCTGGTTAATCTCTCAATTTTTCCTTTAGGAAGTAAATCCCTATAAAATGTACAAGCTCTTTGCAGGGTTCATGCCAGCTAGGCCAGGATTGTGGCAAATTGATATGTGGAAGGTTTTGTATCATACATTACAGTTCATTTATTATTTATTTGACATCTGATTAATCCAGTCGCAGTCTTAAACAAGGGAATTCGGTAGCAGTAGCTTGGAGGTACTTATATTCCACATGTCCTATTCTCCTGAGTAAATGTGTCCGCAGCAAAGGTATTCCACCTTGTCTGATATTCTTTGAGGGGACCGCAGTCTGCAGTAAAACGGATCGCGTCACTCCATATGCGCCAGGTAAAGTGTCGCAAACTAGTGATGTCATCATGACCCCCCCCCCCCGTAACCCCGTTGTTTCTTTGTCGACACTGTCGCTAGCAAGCAGAAACTCGGACTGATACAAAGCTTAAATCGCAAACCCAGGTAAATTAATTACATTTTCAACTTTATTTTTTACATTTGGCGTTGGTTCAATTGATACCTATATTTGGTATCGCGCTAACTGCATAGCTTACAAATGCGGCTATGGTGGATTGCACGCTCGTGCCGCAGTGATGCTCAATCAATGCTAACGTTAACTATATAGCCAGCTAGTCAATCCGCGCTATGCATAATTATTATTTTTCATTGCATTTGACGTCGCGTTGCATAGTTGTTTACACTTGGGAGTTTATTAGGGACGTGTGTGTGGAACATATCGACATGTGTGTTTGTTATCTGCTCTGTACAACCGCGGTTCTACCTTACCTAGGTAGTGAACCCGCTTGGAGCCGCCATCTGCGCAACATCTTGTTGGGAACATACGTGCGCAGTCCAAACGACAACGATCCATTCAATGGTGGCAGTTGAGTTGTTCTCTGCGGCGGGTTATTGAGAGAAATCAAATATTTACCAGGGCATTTCATGTGTAGCGTCAGTTACACAGAATTGAGGATTAAGGGGGGGGGGGTTACTGAAAAATGGCTGTAAAATGACCAGTTGGATAATGTCCTATGTCCATCCAACGACAGACAGCGTTGGGGGTCGGAGGAGGGATGAAATTGCACACTGATAGTTGATCCTCCTACTGCCCTCTTAGCTAACTAGGCCAGTGCATTTTGCAGGGTTCACTTTGACAAGGGGGGATTTAAAATGTTAACCGCGCCAGAGATAATTAACAGAAATGCTGTCTCGCGTGGCTATGTTCGATTGCCCATTGTATGCATGTATGTGTATCCATGCGTGATTGAATTGGGTTTGATGCTGCGTCCAAAACAAATGGGAACTCGGAAATCTCCTACTTCAGTGCGTTCAAGACAATTGGGAACTCGGAAAAAAACGAGCTCTGACGGTCATCCAAGCCGGAAACACGGGCATCTTTCTAGAGTTTCGACCTCAATAATGTTTTGTTGTTAGCCTATGTATTTATAGGCATAATAATGTATAGCCATAAAGACTTTCTTGTCCATATTGATATTTTGTAAAATGTAATCAAATTGTTGTGCCTAGAGGGGATGCGTTGTATAATAAATATTGGCTTACTGGATGATACATAGAAAAAAACGATCAATATACTGTATGCTCTAACAAAAGTAGTTCCTGTTTGACATAACACTACAGCACATTTTCTTTCACATGACAAGGACCGATTATTTTTGTATACATTTGATGTACATTCAAGTATTCAAACAATTAGCCCTGGTACCTTGAGCTTGCACCAGTTTTTGCTACATTCTTACTCTAGCTTGTGAAACCTATGATTGAAACCATTGCATCACGTGACTCGCCCAGACTGGATACATAAGGTCAAGAGAGGAAAACGTAACTATTCTGTCCCTTCGTGCTTTTTCTCGTGTTAATAAACTGTTAATGCTTAATTTTCTATGCGTTTCTAATAGTCCTATCCATCATTTCACATTGTAAAGGCTGGTATAAGCGAGCATCTTGAATGGTAGGGGTAATAGTTTTCCATTTGAAATTCATAAGCGCACGTACGGTGTGTTAAGAACTGTTTTTTGGGGGTCTAAAATACATATAATTTTGAGAAATATTTTAGTTGTATTTTGATCGAACGTAACTGTTTGTTTAGACTGTTTGAAGTGTAGTCCTTTTCTGACACCGGAGGCATGCGAGCAGACCTCTCGATCTCGCTCTGCAGTTCAAAAGTGACTGAAACCTCGCCTTTATGTCGCCTTCAGGGCAGGTGGTGAGGTAGTACGTTAATTGAATTAGTCCATGTATTACTACTGTCATCGGGTCGTTTATGCAACCCTCTAAGCATGAACTTGTTTTATAACAAAACTTTGACCAGGGGGTATACCCCAACCCCTTCAAATATTATTGGAAACAAACCGAAAACACGGCCAGACAATGTCTGTCCGGTCCATGGGCCAAATACGTCCTAATATTTAATGCGCAGCTCTGGATATTGAGGCAGCAGAGGGAACTGAATTTGAGCCATGCTGGGTTGTTATTTTGGCCGTCAGGTGCCCGCTTGCATTAGGGTCAGCATGAGTCGGACAAATCCCGCTTTGACCCGGGGGCACGGGACCCATTGCTGCTGCTGTCCGTTAACATTGACGTTAATGGTGAACGGGAGCGAGTTATTTATTTATATTATTATTATATTATTAATATGGTAGCAGGGCTGAAATCTGAGGAGCAGGGTTGAGTGTCTTCCTGTTGTCAGTGACAGATATCATTGAGTGCAAGGAAGAAGCTTTGTGGTATGGCATTTTCATTAAAATAACTTTTCCCCCTACTATATAATTTTCCATGCCCTTAAGATTTAGATGTAATTGGCATGAAATTAGTAGTGCATATGAAATATTTTTGCTGAGAAAATATTCAGCAAAATTAATGTTATGTTTGAACTGAATTGAATGTCAGGTTTGCTGTTCTAGAAGGTGCCCATAATATGAAAATACCTTTGGAAAATATTCCTGTATATTCTATGGCAAGAAGTAGAAGGTGCTCAACCAACATGAGTAGAGGTGCAACCTAAAAATGTGTAGACATCATTGGACTCTCATTAGCACCACCAGCTGAAGAGTTTTCTCCCCAGTTGTCTTCCCCCAGCTTGTCCATTCCCGTTGTGATTATTCTGAAGGCCGAAGCGTCAGTCTTTTAAACTTGTCTAGTAAAACTGTCTCTTAATTGTGAGCGAGCTTTGGGCCTTTTCCTGTCCAATGTATATTCTATGGCAGCAGAACACCCAACCTTTTATCAAGTTCAACATCTATTATTAACTTTGCTGTTTAGCCTAGTCGGTCAACTGTTACAGTGGGGCAACTCCTGTCATTCACTGACCTCCCAACTCCTGTCATTCACTGACCTCCCAACTCCTGTCATTCACTGACCTCCCAACTCCTGTCATTCACTGACCTCCCAACTCCTGTCATTCACTGACCTCCCAACTCCTGTCCTTCACTGACCTCCCAACTCCTGAACTTCACTGACCTCCCAACTCCTGTCCTTCACGCACCTCCCAACTCCTGTCCTTCACTGACCTCCTGTATCTTTTCTTTGTTCTGTCTCACTTTCCCTTCCTATGTGAAGGCGCAAATCATCCGTTAAACCACAAATAAAACGGTTAATCCACAACAGCCATGAATTATTAATTTCTAGCCTTTTATACAGGGATCTCATTTCGGGCCAAGTTAGATCCACACAGCATGTGACGCGGGGGCTGTATTGGAGACAGGGTGGTGTACAATGGGACTGTGTAGTGTAAGTGTTATTTGTCATAAACCCTTGATCTATACTTCCTGTGTTTTTCTCCTGCCCTTTTTCCATTTCCATCACAATTTTCCAATAGATTTTGACATCTTGTGTCCCTAGTTTCTTCTTCACATGGCTTTTATTTTTGGCTTTTATTTTTATTTCATGGCTCTTTTTACCATCCACTCAGTCACTTTTGCTTTCGCTCACACCCATCTCGTTTTCTCTCTCAGGTGCTGACTGCCACTTTGCGATCATCGCCCACCCGGCCGTTCTGCCAGATTGTGTTGCTGCATCAGTATCCAACACAGAGACACATCCTCCTATCTGCTGCGTGACAGGCGGCCAAGGTCCCCCCTCAACCTGCCCCCTGCGCTATGAGCAGAGGACGAGGAGGGCACCCTATAGAGCATTACCACCGACCCCCTCTCCCCCAACTGCAGGCTAAGCAACAATACTACAGAGCTGGACCCCTAGGATTTCACCCCAGAGCCCCCCCGCAACAGGCCCCACACCCAAACGTCCATTCATACCTAGGCCCAGTCCCCCCTCTAGTACCACCCAGTGCCCACTCTCAGACTCTCTACCCCTCCGCCCCTCCCCCACCAGGCCACAGCCCGGCCCTGAGTCAGCAGAGCTCTTGTCCCAGTGGTCCTAACTCCTTCAGGCAGCAGCAGGTCCACTTCCTGAGGGGACAGAACACTGAGGCACCCCAGTTTAGGTTAATCCCCAGAGGAGGGGTGCAGAGCTTGGGTCGAGGGGGACCGAACGGACTCTATAACGGATCAAACCAGGCCCAGGCAGGGTACAGCAGATACTCCCCAAACAGCTCCAGGGGGAGAGGGGGATACAGCGAGCGAGGCAGAGGGAACGGTAGGGACTTTTTGTACCCACCCAGTCAGGGACCCCCTAGAGGACCAACCAGCCCTAGATTCTGGAACCAGAAGCAGACTTCAACCCAAAAGCAAGGCTTCAACAGACAGGGGAGCCTGCATGCAGACTGTGCTGACGGGTCGTCTTTCTCAGAAGGCTTTCAGAGATTATCCCTAGATAGAGAGAGGTCCTACAAAGGAAGTGTTGACAGAGGCGACAGCTTTGACAAAGCTTCTGTCGGTAGTAGTAATAATAATTCAAACAACCAGACATTTCAGCCACCTGATATCCGAGAGCAAGTTTTGCAGGCCTTGGCAGATTTGAGCCCCGGCGAGACGCTGCAAGCAAAGTGTTTGTCGAAAACACTACGGCTGCCCAAAAAGTTTATCAACCAGGCCCTTTACGGTCTTGAGCGTGATAAGAAAGCTTCAAAACACGGTGAAAGTCCTCCAGAGTGGACTGTCTACATAGAATCGCAGGAAGAACCGGAAAGTAGAAATTCTGATCCGGAAAGCCCGCGTTCCCAACAGAGGGAACATTCTGTGGAATCACAGGAAGGGCCTTCAGAAGAATATTGCTCTCACTTCCTGTCTGTGAAGGAGGAGGAAGTTATTATCGAGGCTGAGATCCAACAAACTGAAACTCAGACCCCTGAGGGCGACAAAGAAGAAGATTACTTTGTAGAATCCGATTCGCACTCCTCTTCCTCCGAACCATCCAAGTCATATCGGCAACATTCCCAGTCCCAAACCCAACAACCCAGTATCAACAGCAGCAGTAACGAAGAGCTTGACCTAGACCTTGACGAGAGCGACATGGCAGACTGCGGCAGTAACCAGAAGGAGTTGATCCTGCAGTATCTGCTGGAGGCAGGGCAGGTCACAGCCCTGGTGATCTCCAAGAACCTGGGCCTGAGGGGCCCCAAGCATGTCAACCCCACTCTGTACGCCATGGAGAAGCAGGGCGATGTGAGCCGCAATGCAGAGGTGACCCCTCACACCTGGGAGCTGTCTGTCCACCGCAGGGAGAGGATGGAGAGGAGCCTCAAGGCCGAGCGCAGCGCCCCTGCCAAGGCCAAAGGAATGGGGTCCGGATTCCAGGCAGTGCCACCCGGATTGGAGGGTCTAGAGGCCAACGATGAGGCAGTAGGTGGACACTCACACGGCAAGGGTGGGTGGTGAGGGGAGAGGGAGTTTGGGTGGGCAATTCACTGGCTTCCTGAATTTAGGAGACCCCCTCTCTCCCTCCTACGGAGAGTTGGAAGAGGAGTGTGGCGGTTACCCTAGTAACATAATGTTGGTTGGAACATTGATGGTTGAACAGAGCTCTGTAGATTCCAAGCTGAGAATGCCTGGCCTGGAGCCTTTTACTCCGCCTGACACCGATCCCACTGACCCTCCCAACTTCTGCCTCCTCTTTCCTATTCCTCCTCTCCATCCTTCATCCCTCTATCAGGAGGACGAGTCGAACGGAGGGCAGTGGGCGACCGACGATATCCCAGAATTCCTCAACGCCATCAGCCGGGACGGAGGGGGGACTGTGGCAGTCTCCCTGGCAGCGCCACCACCTCAGAACCTCTGTGCCAAACTCCAGGAGGTGAGGGCCAAGAACCCTGTCAGCGGCCTGATGGAGTTCGCCCAGTACCAGGGACACAATTGCGAGTTCCTGCTCCTCGACCAATCAGGGCCCTCACATGACCCCAGGTCAGTGATGTCATAACGTTCCCAACCATTCATGGTTGGCCATTGCTGGTATGTTTGTAAGGGGAAACTAGCTGATTGATTTAGCAAATTCTGTATACATTTTTTTTGCAAGTTGATAGTGTGACGAAGCAGTATCTGAGCACAGTAGCTAGCTAGATAAAAAAAATGTGTTGTCCCTGCTCTTTCTCTCTACCTTGTATTTTTGTCCCTCTCAGATTCCGTATGCAGGTCATGCTGGACGGCAGGTTGTTTCCTGTTGCTGAGGCATCTAATAAAAAGGTGGCCAAGAAAGACGCTGCCGCTGCCACCCTGAGGATTCTGCTGCGCGAGATAGAGGGGGGAGGGGCTGAGGAGGGGCTCACTGCAGGGGTGAACCAGGCCATGGACCCTACCTCTGACATACCTGTAAGTCTGCAATGTGTGTGTGGAGGTTCATGATAATACATGTGCTCTGTGTTGTGGTTGATTGTGTGTTGTAAAGGCCAAAGATGTATGTATTTTTTTTCCAATCCTTTTATAACTCTCCTCTCTCTCTCCCTCCCTTGCTGTCTCTCTCTCCCTCTGTTAGGAGGTAGTGGAGGGTCCGCCCCAGGCCCTGTCCCGTTCCCTGCCGGGGGGTAAGAACCCTGTGTCCATGCTGATGGAGTACAGTCAGCGCACTGGAAACCCGATCGAGTTCATCAACACTGGACAGGAGGGCCCACCTCACGACCCACGGTATCCATCTGTCTACGTCCTTCTCATCAAGGATGGGGTCGATTCAAGTTGAAGTCAGTCAATTTAGGAAATAAACTGACATTCCAATTCAATAATTGAAAAAATAGCATCCATTTTCAATGATTTCTCTATAAACTGAAAATAAGCTATTTATTTCACATTTTTGAATTTAAATTCAAATCACTTCCTGAATTGAGTGACTTCAATTCGAATTGAGCCCAACCTTGCTTCTCATCTTTCTCTCTCCTTCTCTTCTATACATAAATCCATCAATTGGAAAGGTGGGCCTGCCCCCACCCTCACCTCACTTTCTCTCTCCCCCTCTCCCTCGGGAGCAGTTATTTGTGTCCTGGATGACTTTCATACTGCAGCAGTCTGCTGACGGGGCGATACAACAGCACCTCTGTCTGTCTCTGCATATATCCTTCCCCTAGGCACCTACAGTACTGTCCCGCAGTAATCTGATACTGGGAAGTGTGACCATCTTTGTCCCCCTCTCTCCTCCCTCCTCTTCTTCCTAAGTACTGTAGTCTCTGTAATGCAGATTCACAGCTGTACTCTTTGATGCCTCCATGTGGTTAGAGAGGGATGTCCTCTTACTGCTTTCACTGATGTATGTTTAGGATGTATATGTTAATCTCTGTTCCCTCCTCCTCAGGTTCATGTTCAGGGTGAAGATAGGGGAAAGCCTGTGTGCTGAGGCCTCAGCCCCCAGTAAGAAGGCTGCCAGACAGCTGGCCGCAGAGGAGGCAGTCAAGGAGTTAATGGCCGACGGGAGACTGCAGCTCAACAAGGTGAGTAATGGACCAAAACATGAGACTGATTGATAGATTTTTAAACTAAATGCATGGTTCCCTAAAAAAACACTACCCCATTAACTTAGGATTTAGGCTTGACAAACATTGATTCTGGGACAAGCTAGCTAGCGATAGACCCAGGCATGTGGACTTTTCTCATTGTGCCTCCAGGCTGTGATTCTAAGAAAAGATCCTCGGAACACTAAGATCACTCTTTCCTCCTCCATATTTTTACTGCCTCATCTCTTTTCTTTCTTCCTCCTCCCTTGCTCTCCTCTCCTCTTTCTGCTTCTACCCTTCTTCCATCCATTACCCCGCCTCTCTCCACCGGTCCTCTCCTCCCTCCAGCCCCAGTTCCCACTGTGTCTGTCTGGTGATGAGGGGGGCTTCATGCCCGCTTGCCCCTCCCTGCCCCCCCTGACAGAGGAGGAGCTGCGTTCTGCCCATGAGGCGGGGGTTGGTGACCTCATCAGCCACTTGAACAACAACGCAGTGTCAGGCCTGCTGGAGTACGCACGGGCCAGGGGCTTCGCTGCAGAGATACGGCTGGTCGGGCAGTCAGGACCACCGCACGAGCCCAAGTCAGTACACACACATTCTTGCATATACACACACACATGCAAACATACACACTCTAAAGTGTAATTCAGAGTCCACAGATGCAGAGCTGCGATAGTCCAGTGGCCCATTGTGACATATAAAAATTAAAAAAACAATGAAAGCCAACAGTCCAATATTCTAAAACGTGGCTGTGCAAACATGGATGGGGCTTGGACTCTGAAAGTGGTTAACTCTCCCCTCTCTCTCTCTCTCAGATTTACCTACCAGGCTAAGCTAGGGGGTCGCTGGTTCCCTCCTGTCTGTGCGTCTAATAAGAAGCAAGGGAAACAGGAAGCAGCTGACGCAGCTCTGAGGGTTCTGATTGGAGAGGCTGAGAAGGCCGCCCGCACTGGGGAACTAACTCCTGCAGAGGTAAATTTACCACTATTACTATACTACTATTTAAGCTGTGGGTCAGGAACCACAGTGGGCCTTGGGCATGTTAGAGGTGGGTCGTGAGTGGGGGAGTACCTCTTAATTTGGGTTGCTGGGGGACAATTTAAGTCATGGGAAGACGGTACATTTCTCATTGGGTATCGAGCTGAAAAAGTTTAAGAATGCCTGCTATACTATAAATGCACTGTTAATACGAAGATCCTACCATAACCTACTTTTGTAACTGGTGGGCCATCCATGACCTGTTTATTATTTCTGTCTCTCTAGCTGCCACTGAGTGGTGGGACCATCCATGACCAGATCGCCATGTTGAGTCACCAACGCTTCAATGCCCTCACCACACGCATACAGCACAGTCTTCTGGGAAGGAAGATCCTCGCCACCATCGTCATGAAGAGGGGGGAGGGGCTGGGAACCGTGGTCAGCCTGGGAACAGGTACCTGCCTTGTGTGTGCGAGGGGAAAAAACAAGCCTTTTGGAATGATTTGTTTTCACCTCTTGAGATGCAAATAAATGTATTTTTGTTGTTTTTCTCCTCAGGAAATCGCTGTGTTAAAGGGGAGGAGCTGAGTCTTAAAGGTGACACGGTTAATGACTGCCACGCAGAAATCATCTCCAGGAGAGGATTTATCAGGTAGGAAGTTGCTGCTGCTCATTTATCTGTTCTTCCATTCTCTGCCCTTTATATAACCACACCTCCCTTTGCCCTTCGTTTGGATTGATTCCTTTATAGCTACTCTACCTGCCTTTTCTAAAACCTCCCTTTCTCTCTCTATCACTCTACAGGGTGTCATGTCAGCTGTGAAGTCATTACAGACTGATGTGTGTTAATGTGTCTTTAATGTGTCTTTCCTTTCCTGTGGAGTTTTACCTTTCCTCTCACCCCCCCTCTTCTATCCCTTCCTCCAGGTTTCTGTATGCTGAGTTGCTGAAGCACTGTGAAGGATCAGAGGACAGTATATTTGAGCCAGCTGAGGAGAACAAGCTCCGGATCAAACCTGACACCACCTTCCACCTCTATATCAGGTGGGCCTATGGAAGATGTTTCTCCCTCGCGTCTTGACTCTTCACCCCCTGGCTCTTTCTTCTCCTACTGACTTGATGAAAATGATTTTCGGGGGGAAATGTTTTCAGTGTTAACTTAAGACTAAAACCAGATGTAAAGTATGTAGAAAAGATAATGGACCTTTATATTTTTAAATTGGATCCTTTTTGAGAACTAACAATGGCCCAAATAAAAGCAAGACTGGGAGAATAAAAAATTCCCCAAATGATGCATGTATTTTTGTCATGACATGGGGCACCATTGCTTTTATCTTGTAGTCCCTCAGATAAAATAAGCCATGGCAAAATGTGTAGAATTGCAGGAAATTACCTTTTTTAAAAGCAAATTGTCACTGGCCAACAGAAAGACCCTACAAAATATTTGGTTGATGTCTACATCATTGGCAAAAAAAAACCTGGAAGATACTTCTAGTTAATGACGTGCTCCTATCCACATATCCATCTCCCCCTTTCTCAGTACTGCTCCGTGCGGAGACGGGGCGTTGTTTGATAAGTCGTGCAGCGAGGACGCGGGGGACGGCCAGGGACACCAGCCGCTGTTTGAGAACGCCAAGCAGGGCAAGCTGCGCACCAAAGTGGAGAATGGTGAGTTACAGCCGGACGCTATCTGCAGGACAGGTCCGTGGCGCTCCCCTGTTACTGAGGACAAGCTCATAGAGCCACCATGTTGCTGAACTCCCCTCTGCAGGCCAAACAGAGCATGACTAAACATTCACACCTCATTTGCTGCTGCTGCCACAAACACACCTGGTAGGAAGGACAAATGACCCAGTGGATTCTAATGTTCTAATCTAGACATGTGTGGTTCTAGTGTACAATGGTTTCAAATGTTCCAATCTAGACATGGACTGTGTGGTTCTAGTATACCATGGATTCGAATGTTCCAATCTAGACATGGACTGTGTGGTTCTAGTGTACAACCTTGACCACTGGCCCTATTCCTCATAGTGCATGGCTTCATCTTTGTAGTCAAAAGTTGAACTTCAAGGTTGCCTGTGTGTGTCCGTATAGGTGAGGGCACCATCCCGGTAGAGTCATCAACCATCGTGCCCACCTGGGACGGCATCCAGCACGGCGAGCGTCTGAGGACCATGAGCTGCAGCGACAAGATCCTTCGCTGGAACGTCCTGGGGCTACAGGGAGCCCTGCTCTCCCACTTCCTCCATCCTATCTACCTGGCTTCAATCACCCTGGGTAAGGGGGGGGGGGTGCTAAACATTAGAGGGAGGATAGATTGAAAAAGAGGGAGAGGGGGTCACCGTTTACTTCAGACCGCAGATCTGAATCTTTAGGAATCATCCTCCCAGACAGTCCCTGGCTGACACTGTCCTTATACTGTAGGAACCATGGCCAGCTTAGTATCCATCCTCCCAGACAGTCCCTGGCTGACACTGTCCTTATACTGTAGGAACCATGGCCAGCTTAGTATCCATCCTCCCAGACAGTCCCTGGCTGACACTGTCCTTATACTGTAGGAACCATGGCCAGCTTAGTATCCATCCTCCCAGACAGTCCCTGGCTGACACTGTCCTTATACTGTAGGAACCATGGCCAGCTTAGTATCCATCCTCCCAGACAGTCCCTGGCTGACACTGTCCTTATACTGTAGGAACCATAGCCAGCTTAGTATCCATCCTCCCAGACAGTCCCTGGCTGACACTGTCCTTATACTGTAGGAACCATAGCCAGCTTAGTATCCATCCTCCCAGACAGTCCCTGGCTGACACTGTCCTTATACTGTAGGAACCATAGCCAGCTTAGTATCCATCCTCCCAGACAGTCCCTGGCTGATGCCTCAGAAATCCACTGTATCTCCCTAAGTTACTCACCTCTCCTTATCAGAGTACACTATGATGTGAATAATCACCACAGCCTTGTTAACATGGAAATGCACTGACTCACACAAATACACTCTCCTCTTCTCTATTCCTCTCCTTCTCTTCCTCTCATTCTTTCTTTCCCTGTCAAACTCTCTCTCTTGCTCCCCTCTCTCTCTCTTGCTCCCCTCTCTCTCTCTCTTGCTCCTCTCTCTCTCTCGCTCCCCTCTCTCTCTCGCTCCCCTCTCTCTCGCTCCCCTCTCTCTCGCTCCCCTCTCTCTCGCTCCCCTCTCTCGCTCCCCTCTCTCGCTCCCCTCTCTCTCGCTCCCCTCTCTCTCGCTCCCCTCTCTCTCGCTCCCCTCTCTCTCGCTCCCCTCTCTCTCGCTCCCCTCTCTCTCGCTCCCCTCTCTCTCGCTCCCCTCTCTCTCGCTCCCCTCTCTCTCGCTCCCCTCTCTCTCGCTCCCTCTCGCTCTCTCTCGCTCCTCTCTCGCTCTCTCGCTCCCCTCTCTCTCTCTCGCTCCCCTCTCTCTCTCTCGCTCCCCTCTCTCTCTCTCCCCCCTCTCTCTCTCTCGCTCCCCCCTCTCTCTCTCTCGCTCCCCCCTCTCTCTCTCTCGCTCCCCCCTCTCTCTCTCTCGCTCCTCTCTCGCTCTCTCTCGCTCCTCTCTCGCTCCCCTCTCTCTCTCTCCCAACCCTCTCTCTCTCTCCCAACCCTCTCTCTCTCTCCCTCCCCTCTCTCTCTCT
Organism: Thymallus thymallus; assembly: GCA_023634145.1. Taxonomy (NCBI): domain Eukaryota; kingdom Metazoa; phylum Chordata; class Actinopteri; order Salmoniformes; family Salmonidae; genus Thymallus; species Thymallus thymallus. The sequence continues at coordinate 12,448,106 of CM042416.1, forward strand.
CTCGCTCCCCCCTCTCTCTCTCTCGCTCCCCCCTCTCTCTCTCTCGCTCCCCCCTCTCTCTCTCTCGCTCCCCCCTCTCTCTCTCTCGCTCCCCCCTCTCTCTCTCTCTCTCGCTCCCCCCTCTCTCTCTCTCTCTCGCTCCCCCCTCTCTCTCTCTCTCTCGCTCCCCCCTCTCTCTCTCTCGCTCCCCCCTCTCTCTCTCTCGCTCCCCCCTCTCTCTCTCTCGCTCCCCCCTCTCTCTCTCTCGCTCCCCCCTCTCTCTCTCTCGCTCCCCCCTCTCTCTCTCTCGCTCCCCCCTCTCTCTCTCTCGCTCCCCCCTCTCTCTCTCTCGCTCCCCTCTCTCTCTCTCGCTCCCCTCTCTCTCTCTCGCTCCACTCTCTCTCTCTCGCTCCCCTCTCTCTCTCTCGCTCCACTCTCTCTCTCTCGCTCCCCTCTCTCTCTCTCGCTCCCCCCTCTCTCTCTCTCGCTCCCCCCTCTCTCTCTCTCGCTCCCCCCTCTCTCTCTCTCGCTCCCCCCTCTCTCTCTCTCTCTCGCTCCCCCCTCTCTCTCTCTCTCTCGCTCCCCCCTCTCTCTCTCTCTCTCGCTCCCCTCTCTCTCTCTCTCTCTCTCGCTCCCCCCTCTCTCTCGCTCCCCCCTCTCTCTCGCTCCCCTCTCTCTCGCTCCCCTCTCTCTCTCTCTCTCGCTCCCCTCTCTCTCTCTCTCGCTCCTCTCTCTCTCTCTCGCTCCCCTCTCTCTCTCTCTCTCGCGCCCCTCTCTCTCTCTCGCTCCCCTCTCTCTCTCTCTCTCTCGCTCCCCTCTCTCTCTCGCTCCCCTCTCTCTCTCGCTCCCCTCTCTCTCTCGCTCCCCTCTCTCTCTCGCTCCCCTCTCTCTCTCTCTCGCTCCCCTCTCTCTCTCTCTCGCTCCCCTCTCTCTCTCGCTCCCCTCTCTCTCTCGCCCCTCTCTCTCTCTCTCGCTCCCCCCTCTCTCTCTCTCGCTCCCCCCTCTCTCTCTCTCGCTCCCCCCTCTCTCTCTCTCGCTCCCCCCTCTCTCTCTCTCGCTCCCCCCTCTCTCTCTCTCGCTCCCCCCCTCTCTCTCGCTCCCCCCTCTCTCTCGCTCCCCCCTCTCTCTCTCTCTCCCCTCTCTCTCTCTCGCTCCCCTCTCTCTCTCTCGCTCCCCTCTCTCTCTCTCGCTCCCCTCTCTCTCTCTCGCTCCCCTCTCTCTCTCTCGCTCCCCTCTCTCTCTCTCGCTCCCCTCTCTCTCTCTCGCTCCCCCCTCTCTCTCTCTCGCTCCCCCCTCTCTCTCTCTCGCTCCCCCCTCTCTCTCTCTCTCTCGCTCCCCCCTCTCTCTCTCTCTCTCGCTCCCCTCTCTCTCTCGCTCCCCCCTCTCTCTCGCTCCCCCCTCTCTCTCGCTCCCCTCTCTCTCGCTCCCCTCTCTCTCGCTCCCCTCTCTCTCTCTCTCTCGCTCCCCTCTCTCTCTCTCTCGCTCCCCTCTCTCTCTCTCTCTCGCTCCCCTCTCTCTCTCTCTCTCGCTCCCCTCTCTCTCTCTCTCTCGCTCCCCTCTCTCTCTCTCTCTCTCGCTCCCCTCTCTCTCTCTCTCTCTCGCTCCCCTCTCTCTCTCTCTCTCTCGCTCCCCTCTCTCTCTCGCTCCCCTCTCTCTCTCGCTCCCCTCTCTCTCTCGCTCCCCTCTCTCTCTCGCTCCCCTCTCTCTCTCGCTCCCCTCTCTCTCTCGCCCCTCTCTCTCTCTCTCGCTCCCCTCTCTCTCTCTCTCGCTCCCCTCTCTCTCTCTCTCGCTCCCCCCTCTCTCTCTCGCTCGCTCCCCCCTCTCTCTCTCTCGCTCCCCCCTCTCTCTCTCTCTCGCTCCCCCCTCTCTCTCTCTCTCGCTCCCCCCTCTCTCTCGCTCCCCCCTCTCTCTCTCTCGCTCCCCCCTCGCTCCCCCCTCGCTCCCCCCTCGCTCCCCCCTCGCTCCTCTCTCGCTCCCCCCTCGCTCCTCTCTCGCTCCCCCCTCGCTCCTCTCTCTCTCTCTCGCTCCCCTCTCTCTCTCTCTCTCGCTCCCCTCTCTCTCGCTCCCCTCTCTCTCTCTCTCTCGCTCCCCCCTCTCTCTCTCTCTCGCTCCCCCCTCTCTCTCTCTCTCGCTCCCCTCTCTCTCTCTCTCGCTCCCCTCTCTCTCTCTCTCTCGCTCCCCTCTCTCTCTCTCGCTCTCTCTCGCTCTCTCTCGCTCCCCTCCTCTCTCGCTCCCCCCTCTCTCTCGCTCTCTCGCACCTCTCGCTTCTCTCTCTCGCTCTCTCTCTCTCTCGCTCTTTGTCTCTTATGTTTGTCCCTCCAGGCTACCTGTACAGCCATGGCCACCTGACACGTGCTGTCTGCTGCCGATTGGCCAGAGACGGCGAAGCCTTCTCCAAGAGTCTACCTGCTCCCTACACACTTAACCACCCCGAGGTACGTACACACACAGAAAAGCAAACCGAAAAACACACTCAACCACCCCGTGGTACACAAACACACTCAGCCACCCAGAGGTAAACACACACTCACTACACAGTCAACCAGCCGCTCCAAGCTTCCAGCATAGCCATTAACGCAGACACAAACATTGCTTTACGCTCTGTTTGTAATTGTTGACTCATCTGAAAGGACTTATTTAGTAATTCAAATCAAATAAGTCTGTTATTGGTCACATGCAGATGTTATTGCGGGTGTAGCGAAATGCTTGTAGTTGAACACAAACCCTCTTTTCCTCTCGCTTTACCCCTCTTCCTCTCTCTCTCTCTCTCTCTCTCTCTCCATCCCTCCCTACAGGTGGGCAGGGTGAGTGTTTATGACTCGACACGTCACACAGGGAAGACCAAGGAGTCCAGCGTGAACTGGAGCCACCCAGACCACATCACTGTGGAGGTGCTGGACGGGACCAAGGGCAAACTGGACGGGTACGCACCCCGCATCAAAACTAGAACCAGACCCTCAGACCTGCATCCAAACCCTCATCCAGATAGCAGCACCAGGTGGTTAACCTGGACTCCACAGGGCCCCATTTCAGTAGAATAGCTATCACTGTTTATACTCTATATCGAGTAGTGTCATTTCATTAAAATGAAAAACATGTTGAAAATGTTTCAAGCGCAGTAGCTTCTGTGTATTCCTAAACCCTGTTTATCTTCCCTCTAGCCCCAAACTGGACGTGTCGCGGGTCTCCAAATCCAACATCTTCCGTCAATTCCGGTTGTTATGTCGACAGTGCGGGCGGCAGGACCTTCTGGCTCTACCGTCGTATGCCCAAGCCAAGATGGCCGCCATGTCCTTCCAGGTCGCCAAACAGCAGTTCTTCGATGCCCTGGGTAGCCATGGTTACGGAGCCTGGATTAGCAAGCCATTGGAGGAGAAGAGCTTTGATGAAGCGGCGGCCTCCGATGGCCAAGGGGCAGGAAGTGTTGCTAATAGCAACCTGGGATACAACAACAACAATAACTATGGAAGCACAACCACTGACTACAACAGCAGCCAGTGGGGTAGTAGTGTGTACACACAGGCCATGTAGGGAGAAGAGAGGGAGGGGAGGGTTGGCTAGAGAGATAGATGGGTGGGAGAGAAGGACATGAGCCTGGAGGACGGAGGGAGAGAGAGCGAGGAGAGGAAAGAGTAGCTAGCAGCGGGTACTGTATCTTGAAAAAAGGGTAGAAGTCAGACAGAGATGGGAAAGTACAGAGTTACTGAGAGGGAGGGAGGGGGGGAGGGAGGAAAAGGGGATAACAAGCAAGCCCAAGGGTTGAGGGTCATAAAGCAGCAAGAGAAAGAGGGAGAGAGAAGGGGTTGCCACTGCTACACAAAACAAAGAAAGAGGGGAGGATAGGGGCGGTTTAGTAAAAATGATGACTGATGTAGTGACATTCAGAACTGCACAGCATGCACTACTGCTCTACTGTAACAGTATCTCCAGTATACACTATCATCACATTACATACAGGCAAAACCCTCCCTGACCATCTCTTAGGCACAAAAAGCAACCCTCAGTCTCTAGTTCAGACACCTACACCTGGCCCTGTCGTACTCGCCAGCCATTCAATCACGCATGACTAGTTTAACATGTACTTATCAGCCTGAGCATGGATAGTAGTGATCACACTTTATATATATGTATATATATATATATATATATATATATATATATATATATATATATATATATATATGAACCAGTTTAAACCAGCCTCGTAACGTTTAGCTACTCCCCAACCTAGTAACACACCCTTTACACTGTTAATGCTATGGCTGCGTCTGCAGGTCACCGTCTGGTCCATCCCATTACTCTTGACTTTAACATAGATTTGCTGATGATGTTGACTAACTAGCCTAGATCATAATTATTCTGTTATTGTTGTCCTATGTAGTGTGTATCGCTATTGTTGTTAAGTTTTAGTCACTCGAGGGCCACGTCAGAAAGGACAACGGTGATGTTGAGAACTGCTGAGAACAAGTAAATCAGCTACTTGTTCTCATTTTAGGATTCAGGTTAGGGGGGGGGGTCAAAGTTCAGGGTAGGATAAGTGATTACTAGTATTTGTGAAGAGAAAAAAAAAAGGCCTTGTACTCTTGTCCTTTCTAGCGTGGCCAGATCGTGGCCAGCGGGTTTTAGGCAGACGGAGAAAGACAGGTTTGTTTTTCTGTTTTAGTTCAGTCTGATCAAATACATTCAAGGATGAAGCAATATATACATCATGTACATACAAATACATAAATACACAGATGTATATGCAATAATGACGTTTGTGTATGTATATATCTCTGTGTGTGTATGTATATGTATATATTATGTATATATTTTGTAAGTCATGCCTGAAATTGATTTTCTATTGACTATTTTTTTTAAATGTTTTAACAAGTGGATGACAGAAAGCATTTTTTTTCTCCTATGGATTGAAAATCTGTCAAGTTTTAAGTGATTATAAAGACCGGCTTTGTAAAAGCTGAAATTTGTGTTTTGTCTTTTATTCATACTGAAGCCTTCATAACCGTTGGTATAGACTGTTAGCCAAGTATACACACTACAGTCAACAAACTTTTGAGAATGTTTGTTAAATTTAGTCGTGTTTCTCTCCTGTGCAGAAAGTGATTGTTCAAGCATTGGTCTTCCTTATACAACACCGATGCAATGAACGGTATAAGAGAGCTGTGTGTGTTTACAAGTTATTCAGCCCCTCAGTGGGGCATATTACATCATCAGTGTCTGTCTTGATATTCTCTTTGACAGCTGAATGTTTTCAGGTTAGGACTGGGGAGCTGTGTGAGTCTGACCAGAAGAGCTCTGGTTGAACTGAATGTTGTCAGGCTAGGCCTGGGGAGCTGTGAGTGACCAGAGCAGAGATGTCATGCCCATAGGGGGCACAGGGACATGTGCCCCCTGAGATTTGTCCTGTTTCAAATATATTTAATGTTTTGTTTCTCTGTAATAGTACTAGCAACTTATCAATGTTATGAAGTTGGCTTTAGCTAGCCCAGATAGGTTCCTAACAACCTCATAACTAGATACCAAGAAGCTCTTTCAGGCTATTAATCAAGTTAGAGTAGCTAGTGTCTTAATTATCTTAGTTGGCATGCCTGCTGGCAAGGTTGGTAAACTTTAGAAAAGCAAACAATTACTAAATTAACTGAGTAAGACCCACATTCCGTTCAATCTTATACACAGATTTAAACAATAACCACCAGTCTGGAGGATACAGACAGCTCAAGGGATCTATGGTTAGATATGCATAAATGTTTTTATTTTTGCAAATAATCATGAGTATGGCTCTAGATTGCAGGAAAAAGCTGTTTCAGGTCTACCAAAAATATTCTTAACTTTCAGACCTCACCACCCCCCCCCCCCCCCCCCCCAGCCATCAAGTATTTTGTGCCCCCTCAGATGTTGAAGGTGCTTTGATGCCCCTGCAGAAAATAACTAAATGTTGTCAGGCCTGGGAGGCTGTGGGAACTTAATGTCATACTAGTCCCCGGGAGCTGTGTGAAAGTGATGTCAGGCTAGGTCTGGAGAGCTGTGTGAACTGACTGTTGTCAGGCCTGGGGAGATGTGGGAACTGAATGTTGTCAGCCTAGGTCTGGGGGGCTGTGTGAACTGAATGTTGTCAGGTCTGGGGAGCTGTGTGAAATTAATATTGTCAGGCCTGGGGAGCTGTGTGAACTGAATGTTCTCAGGCCTGGGGAGTTGTGTGAACTGAATGTTGTCAGCCTAGGTCTGGGGAGCTATGTGAACTGAATGTTGTCAGGTCTGGGGAGCTGTGTGAAATTAATATTGTCAGGCTAGGTCTGTGTGAACTGAATGTTTTCAGGCTAGGTCTGTGGAAAGTCTGACCAGAAGAGAGAGCTGCAGTACCATCACCCACCACCAGATAGAGCCTTGACATCACCGACTGCAGGTCCAAGAGGGTGAGTGTGTACGCCTGTCTGTGTGTGTCAGTATGTATCAGTCCCAGGTGACCTGTTAGTCATGCTTAAGAATCTGTTAGAAACAGACAGAATCTGTGAGAGACATGTCTTATGAGTACCTTGACAGTGTTTTCTGCGTATTACATCAATAAACCAGATGAAGCAATGTTATGAAGCCCTATTTGGTTAGATTTGAATTCATTACACACCTATTTTTCACTTCAAATTACTCGTAGACCACTGATAAAAATGCTCTTTTGGCGAGTCCGTCTAGTCTATCAGGCTGCTCTCTCTGTGTATGTGTGAGTGTGTCTGTTCACTTTGTCTGGTCACTGACGCTATCACACCTAGCTCGAAGCGCAGTATGAGAAAGTAAAGGCCTTTAGTGTGTGTGTGTGTGTTTCCTGACATCCTGTGTCGAGCCTAGTGCACTTGTGTGGGTCTCCTTAAAAAAAGTATAGATAATATACTTGACCTGTCAGTTGGATGTATTCTGTCAATCAGCCTCTCCAATCCAATCAGTCACCTTAATAATGAGAGAGCTGGGGGAGTGTCCAGACTGAATGGCTTGAATGTGTGTGTGTGTGTGTGTGTGTAGATGAGAGAGAATCTGTCAGTCACTTAGCCGAAAGGTTGCAGACAGCTGACTAAGTAAGAATATGTAACACCCTTCCAGACACACACACACACACTCCACCCCAGTGTACACTCATACACCCTCCTCCTGTCTTACGCTGACACTGCAAAATACTAGCCTCTGAACTCCTCAAACACTTTCAAGTAGCATTAGTGACACACACACTGACTCTTCTGATGTGACATCCCCAACAGCTCATGGCATTGGCACCTCAACTTCAAAATTCTCCTCAGCATACACACACCTACACACACTCTTATATTCGCTCTCTCTCACACACTCACCCTTCTACAGGGATATACACTGAGTAAACCAAACATTAGGAACAGCCTTTTGCCTTCAGAACAGCCTCAATTTGTCGGGACATGGACTCTACAAGGGGTCGAAAGCGTTCCACAGGGATGCTGGCCCATATTGACTCTAATGCTTCCCACCGTTGTGTCAGGTTGTCTGCATGACCATTGTGTGGTTGACCATTCTTGATACACACGGGAAACTGTTGAGTGTGAAAAACCCAGCAACGTTGCAGTTCTTGACACAAACCGGTGCGGCCGACATCTACTACCATACCCTGTTCAAAGGCATTTAAATATTGTGTCTTGCCCTCTGAATGGCACACATACTGTACACAATCCATGTCTCAAGGCTTAAAATCCTTCTTTAACCTGTCTCCTCCCCTTCATCTACACTGATTGAAGTGAATTTAACAAGTGACATCAATAAGGGATCATAGCTTTCACCTGGATTCGCCTGGCCAGTCTGTCATGGAAATTGTTCTTAATGTTTTGTATGATCAGTGTTTGACTCACTTACTTTCTCATGTTCTTCTTATTTCTATTTCTCGTGTGTTTTTGTTCTACTTGAATTTTGTAACGTATTTTGTATAGTACTACTGATATTGATTACTGCATTGTTGCGAAAGAGCAAGCAAGAAAGGCATTTCATTGTACTTGTCCACGTGATAATATAAACTTGAAACACAGGCAGCACAGCGTGAGGCTGCATCATAGCTGCATTAGTAGGTTTGAGTCAGCAAGTTGCAAAAACCAACTGGACCTACAAAATATATTCAGCTGCGGTGGGAGAAAAAACAGAATAATAAAGAAACATACTCAAACTTGTGCATGAGTGTGTTGACAACGTTTGACAATAGAGGACTTCTATGACTGGCATAGCCACTGTTTCAATTAAGCCCATTATCAGCATACAAAATCCTTTGTAACTCGACTACTATTCCCTAAATCATTGGTAATTGGACTATATTCACTACCATCATACTGTCAAATAGCTGTGACTGTGTCTCCCTGTTCACTGACGCTATGACACCTAGCTCAAAACGCAGTATGAGAATGGAAGGGCCGTTAGTGTGTGGGTGTGGGTGGGTGTGTGTGGGGGGGTTTGGGTGGGTGTGGGTGTGTGTGTGTTATAGTGTCCTTTCATTAAAAGGCTAGATGTTCTCCACTTAGATGGGAGCAGGAACACATTACGGAGAGCTCTCTCTCCCTCCATTCACTCTCTCCCTTCATTCTCTCCCTCCATTCTCTCTCTCTCCATCCATTTTCTTTCTCCCTCCATTCTCTCTCTCCCTCCATTCTATTTCTCCCTCTCTCATGCTTTTCTCTATAATTTCACTGTCTCGGTTCTCTCCATCTCCTCCTTCCCTCTCGCTCTCTTTCTCTAATCTACTTGATTAGACTATCAGACAGCGAGCAGAACGCTGTGGTTGGATCCATCTGCATACAGTGATTAGTATGAAGCCCTGGGTGAGCCCACACAGCTCTCAGGCCACTAATGCAATCACAACCATTATGATATGATGGAAGCTGTGGTGCTGAGCTATTACTGCCTGTCTGATGAAGTGAGGCCCAGTCTAGCGCTTTATTGAGTAGGTCCTATACTGCACTTGCTCATCAGTTCACATTTGATCTGTGGCCATCTGGTCAGTGCCACTGTTTGTTTATGGTGATGACATAGTAAAAGGCTCTGGAACATGAACATGATAATTCAGGGTTAGTTGTTAAGGCTGGAACATGAACATGATAATTCAGGGTTAGTTGTTAAGGCTGGAACATGATAATTCAGGGTTAGTTGTTAAGGCTGGAACATGAACATGATAATTCAGGGTTAGTTGTTAAGGCTGAAACATGAACATGATAATTCAGGGTTACTTGTTAAGGCTGGAACATGAACATGATAATTCAGGGTTAGTTGTTAAGGCTGGAACATGAACATGATAATTCAGGGTTAGTTGTTAAGGCTGGAACATGAACATGATAATTCAGGGTTAGTTGTTAAGGCTGGAACATGAACATGATAATTCAGGGTTAGTTGTTAAGGCTGGAACATGAACATGATAATTCAGGGTTAGTTGTTAAGGCCTGTGACAAGGTTAGAAGGAAGGAAAGCAGGGAGGAGGCACTTGAATGGCCTTAAACAACACTGTGTGTGAGTGTGTTTGGGGCGTACTTGTGCCTCATCATGCTTGTAAAGGTTAAGGGAACTACGAGAGATGGAGAGATTGGTGGAATGAAAGAGAAAGGGACAGAGGGAGAGTGAACGAGTGTGTGTGTGTTTATGTCGGGTCGGATCGATGGATGGGCCGATCTATCTCTGTCTCCCTTCTGTCTGTCTATCTCTCCTTTTCTCTGTTTCGTAGCTAAATCCGTATTGGTTTTATCATTTGCTGTCCTTCGATCACAACAACGCTGTGTTGCTTTGTACACGCTTTTATAAATAGAGAGAGGGGGGATAGAGAGAGAGAATGAATCTGTATACTGTGGGGTTGGCATAGCAACTGCCTTTCTAACCATTATCTGTTGTATTATTCAATCCCTCTATCACATCTTTTTCACACCGTATCTGACATATGCTTCAGAGGTGTTGCTTAACCTTTCCAATACAAAGCACCCAAATCACTTTTTCACAAGGTCTTTACACCAATCTCTCCATCTTTCTTGCAGACCCCTAACCTTTATGGGGGGCATAGGTATCCCCCTCCCTCTTTCTGTCTTTCCCAATTTCTCTCTTGATCACTCACCTCTCCCCACCTCTCTCTGGGCCAGCCCTCTCCCTATGGGCCTGCCCTCTCCCTATGGGCCTGCCCTCTCCCTATGGGCCTGCCCTCTCCCTATGGGCCTGCCCTCTCCCTATGGGCCTGCCCTCTCCCTATGGGCCTGCCCTCTCCCTATGGGCCTGCCCTCTCCCTATGGGCCTGCCCTCTCCCTATGGGCCTGCCCTCTCCCTATGGGCCTGCCCTCTTCCTATGGGCCTGGCCTCTCCCTCTGGGCCAGCCCTCTCCCTCTGGGCCTGCCCTCCCCCTCTGGGCCTGCCCTCCCCCTCTGGGCTTGCCCTCTCCCTCTGGGCCTGTCCTCTCCCTCTGGGCCTGCCCTCTCCCTCTGTCCACTTATTGTCTCCGCCCTAGTTTGTCTCTCTCTCTCTCTGTCTGGTAAAGTCAGATGGGATGTCTCTCTCTCCCTATGACCCTCAGCCTTTCCCCGAGGCTTTTATTTTGGTCGCGCGATCGCTGGACCCGCCACTCTCCCGCGGTGACCCCGCTTCCATCCCAGAGCATCCACACTCCTGCCCTTTCCCTCCTCCTCTTCCCCTCTCCTCTCCTCTCGCTCTCTCTCTTCTCTCTCTTTCCCAAGCTGTGAATTCAGTGACATCTCCTCTCTTTCTCCATACCTCTCTGCCCGTCTACAAACGTCCATGAATATTACCATGACTGTTCAGTTCACCGTTAAGGTCCGGAAGTTATGCCCTCGTCTTCTCCCTTACCATGACAACTGTCGGTCGGCTACATTGGTCGGCGATGAGGCTCTGGCTGTGATACAGTGAAGGAGAGTTGACATATGGCAGGTGCAGTAATAGTTTAGAAATCCGTTGGAATCGTACCCCAGTCGACATGATGCGCTTTACTATGTGCAATATCCCTTAATCGCGAATAAGATTATTAGGCTACAGGGAGAAAAGGCGCTGTCATATTTCTTAATCTTCTACTACACAACACAATTCCAAGCGCGCGTTATCCCCTCATCCGGTTAGAGCGGATATGTTTAATAGCCTATAAAGAAAAAGCACAATATGGAAAACGCATGATTTTGTGTAAAGCCCTACACTGTGCATAATCATAGGCTAATTTTTTAAAATAATATAATTATTTAGATAATATGCTATGACATCAAAACTCCTAAGAGGTAGCCTATGTGAAGGAAAAAGTAGGCTGTAATATCATTGCTATACAGTTTATAGGCATATGGCTCAATCAAGTAACATTTATATTAGCGCTTATTTTTTTAGCCTATAAATGGTCCTACAATCTGATGATACGATAGGCTATAGCCCTATCATAAGTATCATGCACTATAGGTCATGTAGGCTTAATTTGACTCTTGATGTAGGCAGTAGTGTAAAGTATTTACCGTTCAAAAGTTTGGGGTAATTTAGAAATGTCATTGTTTTCCATAACAACATACATGAAATTAGTTGCAAAATGAATAGGAAATATAGTCAAGATGTTGACAAGGTTATAAATAATGATTTTTACTTGAAATAATAATGGTTTCCTTCAAACTTTGCTTTCTTCAAAGAATCCTCCATTTGCAGCAATTACAGCCTTGCAGAATTTTGGCATTCTAGTTGTCAATTTGTTGAGGTAATCTGAAGAGATTTCACCCCATGCTTCCTGAAGCACCTCCCACAAATTGGATTGGCTTGATGGGCACTTCTTACCTACCATACGGTCAAGCTGCTCCCACAACAGCTCAATAGGGTTGAGATCCAGTGACTGTGCTGACCACTCCATTATAGACAGAATACCAGCTGACTGCTTCTTCCCTAAATAGTTATTGCATAGTTTGGAGCTGTGCTTTGGGTCACTGTCCTGTTGTAGGAGGAAATTGACTCCAAGTAAGCGCCATCCACAGGGTACGGCATGGCGTTGCAAAATGAAGTGATAGCCTTCCTTCTTCAAGATCCCTTTTACCCTGTACAAATCTCCCACTTTACCACCACCAAAGCACCCCCAGACCATCACATTGCCTCCACCATGCTTGACAGATGGCGTCAAGCACTCCTCCAGCATCTTTTCATTTGGTCTGCGTCTCACAAACTTGGTCTGGTCTGGTCTCACAAACTTAGATTTGTCTGTCCATAAAACTTTTTTCCAATCTTCCTCTGTCCAGTGTCTGTGTTCTTAATCTTTCCTTTTTATTGGCCAGTCTGAGATATGGCTTTTTCTTTGCAACTCTGCCTAGAAGGCCAACATCCCGGAGTCGCCTCTTCACTGTTGACGTTGAGACTGGTGTTTTGCGGGTACTATTTAATGAAGCTGCCAGTTGGGGACTTGTGAGGCGTCTGTTTCTCAAACTAGACAGTCTAATGTACTTGTCCTCTTGCTCAGTTGTGCACCGGGGCCTCCCACTCCTCTTTCTATTCTGGTTAGAGCCAGTTTGCGCTGTTCTGTGAAGGGAGTAGTACACAGCAATGTACGAGATCTTCAGTTTCTTGGCAATTTCTCACATGGAATAGCCTTAATTTCTCAGAAAAAGAATAGACTGACGAGTTTCAGAAGAAAGTTACTTGTTTCTGGACATTTTGAGCCTGTAATCTAACCCACAAATGCTGATGCTCCAGATACTCAACTAGTCTAAAGAAGGCCAGTTTTATTGCTTCTTTAATCAGCACAACCGTTTTCAGCTGTGCTAACATAATTGCAAAAAGGTTTTCTAATGATCAATTAGCCTTTTAAAATGCTAAACTTGGATAGCTAACACAACGTGCCGTTGGAACACAGGAGTGATGGTTGCTGATAATGGGCCTCTGTACGCCTATGTACCCAGTGACTGTCCAATGAGAATTACAGGGAGGAGTGGAGGCGGAGAGCGAGAGCAAGCAAGAGAGTGTGAAGTTGAGATAGACGGATTCGGAGAGACATTGTCAGCGATAGAATGAGTGAGTGAGCTGAAGGAAGAGTTGCATAGTGAATCATATTTATCTTTTATAGGCAACATTTCGCCGTTTAGCATGTTTGCGTGTAGATGTCGAGTAGTCTAGCGTTTAAGTTGTTTTATATGATGAGAATGCTGACGGACATTTTCACATCAACAGTAGGTTCATTATATAATTATTAAAGATTATTCAGTTCTTTCTTTTTTAAGGGCAATAATAATCGATATGCGTGTCATCAATTCATTGATCCCTGGACTGACGGAGATAAAGACTGATTGATTGAGAGAATTGAGAGAAGGAAGCATCCAGCACATTGGGAAGGGAGGGAACCAGTGAATTATTTGGGAGAAATCAAGGCGTGAGGACCTGTCGCTGGTCTAGCACCTAGAAGAAGGGAAGCGAAAGATGATGGAATGGCCGTGACAACATGAAAAATAAAAAGTGTGGGTGTCTATTTTCATCCAGCCAGTGATTCAACACGACTGACCTGGGGGACAGAGACGGAGGGAGAGAAGGTAGGAGGAAGAGAGAGAGAGAGATAGAGAGAATACATGGTGTTTGGGTGTGAGATAATCGGTGAGATTTTTAGGAAGGTAGTTTAAGAATGAATAAAGGTGAATTGAAAGATCCTTGCCATGTAAGCGATAGCATACATATAAACACAGATTTTGCTGAAGCATGGGGACCAGTCTGGGTCTAGGGGACCAGTATTCAACTGTGCGCTCAATAAAGTAAATACTTTGAAAATAATAATTTATGAGACAATAATGATCAGATTTTCCTTGCATACATCCAGATAATTTGCTATAGCCTATCCTATATGAATGTAGCACAGATGAGATTGGTGGAAGGTGGGAGAAAGAGAGAGAGAGAGATGGGGGAAGAGGGAGGGGGAGATGTGAGGATGACAGGGACAGTTGACTCGGTGCAATAGGGAAGTCAATATTCTAATCAATTCTCTATGAAACATTCTCATATCCCTCATTACTCACCTCCCTTAACTCCTCCATCCCCCTCTCCTCTCCTCCTTTACCCCTCCCACACTACTAATTTCAACTTCTTATCCATCAGATGGGGTTCCATGCCTCCCTTCCTCCACCTCTCTCTTCCTTCCTCACTCTATTGCACTCATAATGAAACTCCATCTCTCTTCTAATTCTAATTTTTCTTCTGTACTTCTCTTTACATTTTCTCTCTCCTTTTCTTCCCTCTGTCGCTCCATTAGGTAGAAGAGTGGCCTGTCGCCCTCCGGCCCCACCATGGAGCCCCCTCCCTCTCTGAGCTTGACTCTCCTGGGAGGCAGTGAGGACGAGGACCCGCGGTTCCCCCTGCCACTGAGTGGAATCTCCCACTCCTCCATGACCGGCAACTACCCAGGATCAAACTACTCCAACCATAGGGGGGGATCCAGCCTGGACCGGCTGAATGGGTCCCCTACCACACCTAACATGCCCCAGGCCTCCCTCCCTAAACTGCCTCTGTCCTCAGTGGGGAGTCAACCCCTGCCCCCCCTCCCCAATGCCCTTCACCCCACCAGCACCCCTCTGTCCTCGTGCCTGGGATCCCAACACAGCCTGGCTGGGGACAACTCCCCAGTCTACAACGCCCTCTTCTACTCCTCACACTCCCCCTCCATGGAGAGAGAGAGGGACAGGGATAGAGAGAGGGGGTGTAAGCACCGCCAGGCCAGCCCGCTGGTCCATCGGAGAGACAGCAACCCTTTTACAGAGATCGCCATGAGCTCCTGTAAATACACAGGTGGCGTGATGAAACCTCTCAGTCGCCTCAGCGCCTCCAGACGCAACCTCATCGAATCAGACAGCGGCAGCGACACCAAAGAGGGCGGGGCAGCACCCGTTACAGGCGCAACAGCCATTGGAGGGCGGGACCGGGACAGAGAGGCTCCACCCACTTCCTCATCCTTGCAGTGCTCCAATCAACCGCCCCAGAATCCTCCAGAGATCGTGATCTCATCAAAAGAGGACTCACCGTACGCGAGGGGTTATGATATCACCGACTCATCCTCCAATCAGATGTCAATATACCATCAGAACCATGCCTTGGCGGGGAGTAGGGGGGGTTTAAGCAGTGCAGGGGGCACAGGTGTGGGGGTAGGGGGCAGCAGGCAGGGAGGTGTAGGAGGTGTTGGGGTTGTAGGGCCGAGGGGGAGCTGCTCCAAGGCTTCTAGTTCCAAGCGTAAGAACCAGAATATTGGTTATAAACTGGGCCACCGGAGGGCGTTGTTCGAAAAGAGGAAGAGGCTGAGCGACTACGCACTCATCTTCGGAATGTTTGGCATCGTCATCATGGTGATCGAGACAGAGCTGTCCTGGGGCGTTTACAACAAGGTGAGCCGAAGGGGAGGGGTTCATCTGAGCCAATGGGTGTGGTTAATAAGGGGTGTGTCCACTGTCATGGCGCTGTAGGCTTAAAAACGGTTAGCCAATAACTCCAATTGTAATGTTGATAGCAGTAGTAACAGTAGCAGTAGCAGTAATAGATAGATAGATAGATAGATAGATAGATAGATAGATAGATAGATAGATAGATAGATAGATAGATAGATAGATAGATAGATAGATAGATAGATAGATAGATCATTTCACCATCTTCTTTTCTATGAATCTAACAGACATGGATCATCATGGGCACCGTTGTGTGTCAGATGCTTTTGTTTAAGAAGTAAATTCCAATTTCATAAACAATATAGAGATTTGTATCAACGATACATCTTGTGAATATTTATTGGAGCAGTCGTCATTGAGCATGTGTGTGTGTTTGTGTGTGCGTGTGTATCATCAGTGTGACAAACCCAAGTGTTAGTTGAGGGATGAGTATTGATCCTAACAGGGTTTGAGTGCAGGGTGACGCTATTACATTGTGTTTTTATGTCTGGCATGACAACGACTAGGGAGTTGGTTTGAGCTTAAACAGACTGGCTACCAGGCTAGAGAACAAACAGACTGGCTACCAGGCTAGAGAACAAACAGACTGGCTACCAGGCTGGAGAACAAACAGACTGGCTACCAGGCTGGAGAACAAACAGACTGGCTACCAGGCTGGAGAACAAACAGACTGGCTACCAGGCTGGAGAACAAACAGACTGGCTACCAGGCTGGAGAACAAACAGACTGCTGGGTGTGTATGTCTGCTGGTGTGTGTATGTCTGCTGGTGTATGTGTATGTCAGCTGGGGTGTGTGTATGTCAGCTGGTGTGTGTGTGTATGTCAGCTGGTGTGTGTGTGTATGTCAGCTGGGGTGTGTGTATGTCCACTGGTGTGTGTGTGTGTATGTCAGCTGGGGTGTGTGTATGTCAGCTAAAATTCACAGTTAAACATTGTTATGTAAATGACAGCTGAAAAGTACCAGTGGCCTGGCTTTGGCCCCATGTCAGAGCATGTCTGCAGGAGCCATGGCCCAGTGAGACACAGTGCTGGCCAGCGTAGATGGAAAAAGAAACGTGAATCCTTTATGGAAACACCTCATGTGTGTGGGGATATGTCCTTCTGTGTACATGGTGTCTATGTCTTAATGCATTATCATGTGTGTGGTGGTATGTCCCTCTGTATGTACATGGTGTCTATGTCTTAATGCATTATCATGTGTGTGGTGGTATGTCCCTCTGTGTGTACATGGTGTCTATGTCTTAATGCATTATCATGTGTGTGGTGGTATGTCCCTCTGTGTGTACATGGTGTCTATGTCTTAATGCATTATCATGTGTCTGGTGGTATGTCCCTCTGTGTGTACATGGTGTCTATGTCTTAATGCATTATCATGTGTCTGGTGGTATGTCCCTCTGTGTGTACATGGTGTCTATGTCTTAATGCATTATCATTTTTAAGCCACGGCTGCACCCATTTGTGTGTGTCTGTTATTGTGGGACTCTTTGTGTCTGTGGTGCTGATTGTGCTGATGTACTTGTGTAATTGGGTATATAGAGGTGTAATGACGTGTAATCGTGTGTGTGTCTGTGTTTCTGTGTGTCTGTCTGTGTGTTGCGTGTTGTGTGTTGAGTGTTGTGTGTTTGTGTTGATGAGTTAATACAACTCTTCGGTCTGGTGTCTGTTTCCCTGGAGACTGATTGCAGCGAAGCCCCGTTCTGACAGGGAGAGACCCCAACACACACACAAACACACACACACACACTGAAATTAGACACCATAGTGTAAGTGCTTGAATGTCTATTCATCCATCCTGACGGCTCACACCAATGAATACAGCATTCAACAACATGGGACAGCAGAGTTCGAGTAGTGGCTGTGCTCAGAAAGGATATGTAGGGTGTGTGTGTGTGTGTGTGTGTGTGTCTGTGTGTATGTATGTTTGGAGTGTTTGTGTGTCTGTGTGTGTGTGTGTGTGTGTGTGTGTCTATGTGTGTGTTTGTGTGTCTATGTGTGTGTTTGTGTTTGTGTGTGTGTGTGTGTGTGTGTATATACAGCGGGTGAAATAAGTATTGAACACGTCATCATTTTTCTCAGTAAATATTTTTACTAAGGTGCTGTTGACATGACATTT
Organism: Thymallus thymallus; assembly: GCA_023634145.1. Classification (NCBI taxonomy): domain Eukaryota; kingdom Metazoa; phylum Chordata; class Actinopteri; order Salmoniformes; family Salmonidae; genus Thymallus; species Thymallus thymallus. The sequence goes on from CM042416.1 coordinate 12,465,602, forward strand.
TCACCAGATGTTGGTAACAACCCAAGTAATCCATACATACAAAGAAACCAAAACAAATAAGTTCAGAAATTAAGTTATGTGTAATAATGTGAAATGACACAGGGAAAAAGTATTGAACACATGAAGAAAGGTAGGTTCAAAAAGGCATGGAAAGCCAAGACAACAGCTGAAAACTATCAGTAATTAAAAAGCAATCCAGCCCCCTGTCAGTGCAAATTAATATCAGCTGGTTCAGTCCCAACTGATGGCCTACAAAAAGGTCTCATTTCTTTGTATGTATGGATTACTTGGGTTGTTACCAACATCTGGTGAAACTTTCATGTCAACAGCACCTTTGGAAATATA
>CM042416.1:12470946-12525946 GCA_023634145.1 Thymallus thymallus
GTGTGTGTGTGTGTGTGTGTGTGTGTGTGTGTGTGTGTGTGTGCAAAGTGGTGTTCAGGAACACTTCTTGATAAAAAGGCCCTTGAGGTCATACACACACACACACACACACACACACACACACACACACACACACACACACACACACACACACACACACACCACACACACAGTCACTAATCCACCCACACTCCTCTGACTCCTGCATGTGACTGGCATACTAATACATAAAGGGGAATGAGAGAGAAAGAGAGAGAAAGAGAGAAAGGAAGAGAGAGAGAGAGATGGAGAGAGAGAGAGAAAGAGTGAGATAAAGTGCTCTTCGGTTAATCCGTCCGATATAAATCCTTGTGATTAAATGAAATGTGTGTGAGGGGAGGGAGGATTTAGCCCAAAACACTTCCCTTAATAACTGACTAACTAGCATTTTAACACAAGACTACAGATCCTAGCACCATGGGTACAGCCTGCTACATGCCTATTTATTAGTCTGTTAGTCACATGTCTCACCTGCCCATCAGCAAGACACGTGTTTACCTTTCTGTGAGTTGCATACTTAACATGCTTGTAAGGGATGCTGAGCCAGATGAAAGACATCGTTCAATAGAGATTGGATTCCCAGATTATCACATGCTCTCTCTGCCAGAGTATGTACAGCTTCTAACAGGATATTAGACACACACACACACACACACACACACACACACACACACACACACACACACGCAGGACATCTATTCTATCTTGTAGTGTTGCTGGTAAGGATGTTAGTGCAGGGGGAAATTAGAGTGATTTTATCTGAAGTTGATAGTTCATACATCTCTCTCGCTCTCTCTCTCTCTCTCTCTCTCTCTCTCTCTCTCTCTCTCTCTCTCTATCTCTCTCTCTCTCTCTCTGACATTTGTATCTCTCTCCCTCTCTCTATTCAGCCCTCTCTATCTCTCTCTCTCTCTATCAGATTATGTCCCTCTCAGTTCCTCTGTCTCTGGGCTCAATTCAATTTTATGAGTTTCTCATTCTCTCTTGCATTCTACCCTCATCCCTCTAAATATACCCCTTTAACCCATTTAACCCCTTTAACCCATTTAACCCCTTTAAATATTTTAACCCCTTTAAACCTTTTAACCCCTTTAACCCTTTTAACCCCTTTCTACATCTCCTGCTGTATCTCTCTCCCTCTTTCGCTCTCTTCACATATTGCTTTGTCTTTGATGTGCCAACCCAGAACAGGGTTTTGGAATAAATGCAGAAAATAAGGTCTGAGGCAGTGTGTCTATTTGAGGCAGTGTGTCTATTTGAGGCAGTGTGTCTATTTGAGGCAGTGTGTGTTTGAGTCAGTGTTTCTGGGTTTTTGGGTTCTGTCGTGTGACTCAGTATTTGCCAGCTCACCAGTGGCCTTCTGTCCTCAGGTTGAAAGGGGTTGGGGTGGAGGTTAGAGAAGGCCAGCTGCCCACACACACTGTCCTAATACACAACCACACACACACACACTGTTGTAATATACACATTCACACACTGTCGTAATACACATGCATGCGCACACACACACGTTTTTGTAGGAGAAGGGAAAGAGCAGGAGTACTTGGGTAGGAAGGCTGAGATACGGCCATGTCAGTGTAGACACAAATTAAGTTGTGATTAAATACTGATTCAGGATCAACAGAACCTGTATAATTTCCCTAAAGGCCTCTACATCCCTGATCATCCTGTTATAATGCAATTTACCCACTAATGTGTTAGACAGACGGACGGACGGACGGACGGACGGACGGAGAATGGACCCAGTGCCTTGGGGTGCTCCAATAAATATGACTCCAAAACAACTACGTACATAACATGTGTGGCAGCATTTTGCAGACTACTCCCATAGCTACCAGTATATTGATGGACTGATGAAACATCTCCCTCTCTCTTTCGCTCTCTCTCTCGTTCGCTCTCTCTCTCTGTTTCCCTAATTTCCCGTTCTACTTCTGAATTCATTTTAATTAAATGCCACCCCCCACCCTCGGTCGGACGGACGGACGGACGGACACATGTTATGTACGTAGTTGTTTTGGGGTCAGATTTATTGGAGCAACTTTTTGGATATACAGTACCCTTGCTGGTTACGTTACTAGACCCCTGAATAGCAACATTCACAAGGGTGTGATTTTGTTGTTTCCCATTTGTGGTGAAAGCAAAGACTGATCTCTTTCCACACCTTGGGAAAAGGTTGTTGGTTCAGCACCCCAGGGCACTGGGTCCATTCTAACAACATGTTAATATCAGACCTGGTTAAGGAAACACTGGGTACATTCTAACAGCATGTTAATATCAGACCTGGTTAGGGAAACACTGGGTACATTCTAACAGCATGTTAATATCAGACCTTGTTAGGGAAACACTGGGTACATTCTAACAGCATGTTAATATCAGACCTTGTTAGGGAAACACTGGGTACATTCTAACAGCATGTTAATATCAGACCTTGTTAGGGAAACACTGGGTACATTCTAACAGCATGTTAATATCAGACCTTGTTAGGGAAACACTGGGTACATTCTAACAGCATGTTAATATCAGACCTTGTTAGGGAAACACTGTCTACATTTTAACAGCAAGTTAATATCTACAGCGGGTGAAGTAAGTATTGAACACGTCACCATTTTTCTTAGTAAATATATTTCCAAAGGTGCTATCTATCTGTCTGTCTGTCTGTCTGTCTGTCTGTCTGTCTGTCTGTCTGTCTGTCTGTCTGTCTGTCTGTCTGTCTGTCTGTCTGTCTGTCTGTCTGTCTGTCTGTCTGTCTGTCTGTCTGTCTGTCTGTCTGTCTGTCTGTCTGTCTGTCTGTCTGTCTGTCTGTCTGTCTGTCTGTCTGTCTGTCTGTCTGTCTGTCTGTCTGTCTGTCTGTCTGTCTGTCTGTCTGTCTGTCTGTCTGTCTGTCTGTCTGTCTGTCTGTCTGTCTGTCTGTCTGTCTGTCTGTCTGTCTGTCTGTCTGTCTGTCTGTCTGTCTGTCTGTCTGTCTGTCTGTCTGTCTGTCTGTCTGTCTGTCTGTCTGTCTGTCTGTCTGTCTGTCTGTCTGTCTGTCTGTCTGTCTGTCTGTCTGTCTGTCTGTCTGTCTGTCTGTCTGTCTGTCTGTCTGTCTGTCTGTCTGTCTGTCTGTCTGTGTGTGTGTGTGTGTGTGTGTGTCACGACCGGGCGCATACATAGCCCAAGGTCTGTCACAGGAGGGTGCATACATGGACCAAGACGCAGCGCAGGGACTGTAGTTCGACATTGTTTTTAATTAACTGAATTATTCAATTAAAATGACCGAACTACACACACAAAGAAAACACGATATACAAACGTCTCGTTTAAAACAAAACACGATATTTAAACGTAAGAAAAGCACACTTAATTCTCCGTGATATACAATGACATATACAATGACCCACATCCCCGGTGTGGAACATACAAACCTATGTAGGATCCCTAATTAGAGACGATGCACAACAGCTGCCTCTAATTAGGGATCCAACACAACCCACCACCAGAAACAGAAAGAATAGAACTGTCAGACTCTGACCATGGCTACATAGAGAAGCAAATAGGCTTCTCTATGGCCAGAGCCTGACAATCTATCTATCTATCTGTCTCTCTCTCTCTCTCTCTCTCTCTGGTCAGGTCTGTCTATATTCTGTATGACTCTGGGCTTGTTTGGTCAGGTCTGTCTATATTCTGTATGACTCTGGGCTTGTTTGGTCAGGTCTGTCTATATTCTGTGTGACTCTGGCCAAATCAAATCAAATCAAATCCAATTGTATTGGTCACATACGCGTGTTTAGCAGATGTTAATGCAGGTGTAGCAAAATCTTGTGCTTCTAGCTCCGACAGTGCAGTAATATCTAACAAGTAATATCTAACAATTACACAACATATACCCAATACACACAAATCTAAGTAAGGAATGAATTAGGACTATATACATATATGGACGTGCGGCAGTAGAATGGTATTGAATACATGATATACATATGAGATGAGTAATGCAAGATATGTAAACATTATTAAGTGACTAAGATACCATAGAATAGTATAGAATACAGTATATACATATGAGATGAGTAATGCCACATATGTAAACATAATAAAGTGACTAGCTTTCCATTTCTTAAAGTGTCCAGTGATTTATAGTCTATGCCTATAGGCAGCAGCCTCTAATGTGCTAGTGATGGCTGTTTAACTGTCTGATTGCCTTGAGATAGAAGCTGTTTTTCAGTCTCTCGGTCCCAGCTTTGATGCACCCGTACTGACCTCGCCTTCTGGATGATAGCGGGGTGAACAGGCAGTGGCTCGGGTGGTTGATCAGGTCTGTCTATTCTGTTGGACTCTGGGCTTGTTTGGTCAGGTCTGTCTCTGTTCTGTGTTATTTCTGGCTTATTTGGTCAGGTCTGTCTCTGTTCTGGTGAACTCTGGGCTTGTTTGGTCAGGTCTGCCTCTGTTCTGGTGAACTCTGGGCTTGTTTGGTCAGGTCTGCCTCTGTTCTGGTGAACTCTGGGCTTGTTTGGTCAGGTCTGTCTCTGTTCTGGTGAACTCTGGGCTTGTTTGGTCAGGTCTATGTCTGTTCTTGTGAACTCTGGGCTTGTTTGGTCAGGTCTGTCTCTGTTCTGTGTGACTCTGGATTGGCCTGATAGTGTCTGCTTGTGTCTGTGTCTTATTCTGTATTAGAGACATCTGCAGTCAGGGCCTTAACACGATTACCCAGCAGCCACCATGGCCCAGAGGGTTTGACCAGGGATATGGAGGGCATGAGAGGGGGAGGGGGTCACAGCTCATCTGAGGGGAAGAGTGGAAACTGCACATCTTATCAGAGAGAACAGTGTTCTAAGATCTCTTTCTCTCTCCTTTATTGTCTCTGTCTCTCTCCTTTCCTCTCTTTCTCTCCTTCCTTTAAAAATAGTTTCTTTAAGCAATACAAAACATTCATATACAAACACCAACATACAGACGCTCACCAACATCCACAACATCACCCCTGCCCAGACCCACCTGCTCACAACCCGCCAGCGCCCTCATCACTCTCCGCCACATGACCTCAAACTGCACCTTTTTGTTTCTTTCCGTCGCCCACACAATTTCAACATTTAGATAATAAAGTATTTGACCTTTCTTTTGTGTTAACAATGGAGGATTGGTTGATTATTGTTGTTGATTTTTTATCAAGATGATCGGGTATCTCAATGCACCCTCATATGCCATGTCTTGGAATATGCAGACAGACGGATTAAAAGTAAAATTACTGCCAACTTTCTAACTCTGCCCATAACTAAGACATGACTCTGCCGTTGTGGTGTATAATTTGATCATTTTGTCTCTTGTGTAATAGATTCTATACATTAGTTTATACTGGATTAAGAGTACATTTTAGTTAACTGTAATTTTGTTAGTTATGTTCCAACATTCCCTCCATCTTGTGTCAATATCAGATCTTTTAAAGTTTTGGTTCCAATTGTTTATATTTCTTTCTAAGAGGTTGTCAGTTGGATAGGCTCTCTGCAAGGTTTTGTATATCTTTAGGGGATCCCAAGTGGCGCTGTCGTCTAAGACACTGCATCTCAGCGCTAGAGGCGTCACTACAGACAACCTGGTTCGAATCCAGACTCTATCACAACCGGCCGTGATTGGGAGTGCCATAGAATTTGTTCTTAACTGACTTGCCTAGTTAAATAAAGGTTTTCTATATATATATATATATATATATATATACTGTATATCTTGCCTATCATATGACTATCCTTTTCTGACTCAGATAGGCTTCCCTCAAGATTGCTCTGATAAATAAATAAATAAATACATTTCTTGATTTGAAACTTTTAAGTTGCATGTATTTGAACATATCTAGATTGGTCAGTCCAAAATTGCTTTTTAATAAATTACGGTTTCTATGCCTTTAGTTTTCCATGGGGATCAATTTATCAGTAAAGTCTGAAAAGCTATACAAAGATTGTTCCATCTAGGGTTGTTTTTTTAGGGAGTGATATTGGTTCTTATAAAATCTGTTTAATTTTCTTCCATATTGTTATAGTGTTCATAACTATGAGGTTTTAATGTTCTTAGCTTTATCCTTTGAAAATAGACACATGAAAATATCCTGGGGATGAGCATGCTCATCTTCAATATGTACCCATTGTTTCTCTTTAGTGCATTTAAATATATGTCACAAGTAAAAGCCCTGGGTGGCGAGTTGATACAATTCCAAGTCAGTAAGGTTAAAAGCACCCTCAGACATAGGAAGATGTCTAACTTTTATTTTTATTTTATGAGTTTTATTTGCCGATATAAAGTCTGTTATGACTGAGTATACTTTTTTAAAGAATGTATTTTGTGTGGTAATTAGTATTTTCGAGAATAAATATATAAACTTCTAAAGAGGTGTACATGTAAGATTTATGGGAAGATTATTCAATTTAATTAGATCTGCTTTCATATTGTTGAGTAATGGGATAAAGTTATGTTTATATACAGTGCATTTGGAAAATACTCAGATCCCTTGACTTGTTCCACATTTTGTTACGTTACAGCCTTATTATAAAATTGATTAAATATATGTTTTTCCTCATCAATCCACACACAATACCATATAATGACAAAGCAAAAACAGGTTTTTAGAAATATTTGCAAATGTATTAAAAATGAAAACAGAAATACCTTATTTACATGCGTTTTCATACCCTTTGCTATGAAACTGGAAATTGAGCTCAGGTGCATCCTGTTTCCATTGATCATCCTTGAGCTGTTTCTACAACTTGATTGAACATGATTCAATTAAATTGATTGAACATGATTTGGAAAGGCACACACCTGTCTATATAGTGTCCCACAGTTGACAGTGCATGTCAGAGCAGAAGCCATGAGGATGAAGGAAATATCCGTAGAGCTCAGAGACAGGATTGTGTCGAGACACAGATCTGGTGAAGGGTACCAAAAAATTTCTGCAGCATTGAAGGTCCCCAAGAACACAGTGGCCTCCATCATTCTTAAATGGAAGAAGTTTGGAACCACCAAGACTCTTCCTAGAGCTGGCCGCCCAGCCAAACTGAGTCATCAGGGGAGAATGGGATTGGTCAGGGATGGGAACAAGAACCCGATGAATACTCTGACAGAGCTTTAGAGTTCCTCTGTGGAGATGGGAGAACCTTCCAGAAGGACAACCATCTCTGCAGGCTTTTATGGTAGAGTGGCCAGACGGAAGCCACTCCTCAGTAAAAGGCGCATGACAGCCCGCCTAGAGTTTGCCAAAAGACACCTAAAGGACTCTCAGACCATGAGAAACAAGATTCTCTGGTCTGATTAAACCAAGATTGAACTCTTTGGCCTGAATGCCAAGCACCACATCTGGAGCAAGCCTGGCACCATCCCAATGGTGAAGCATGATGGTAGCAGAATCATGCTGTGGGGATGTTTTTCAGTGGCAGGGACTGGGAGACTTGTCAGGATCGAGGGAAAGATGAACGGAGCAAAGTACAGAGAGATCCTTGATGATAACCTGCTCCAGAGTGCTCAGGACCTCAGACTGGGGTGAAGGTTCACCTTCCAACAGAACAACGACCCTATGCACACAGCCAAGACAACGCAGGAGTGGCTTCAGGACAAGTCTCTGAATGTCCTTGATTGACCCAGCCAGAGCCCGGACTTGAACCCGATCTAACATCTCTGGAGAGACCTGAAAATAACTCTGCAGCGACGCTCCCCATCCAAACTGACAGAGCTTGAGAGGATCAGCAGAGAAGAATGTGAGAAACATACCAAATACAGGTGTGCAAAGCTTGTAGCGACATTCCCAAGAAGACTTGAGGCTTTAATCACTGCCAAAGGTGCTTCAACAAAGTACTGAGTAAAGGGTCTGAATACTTATGTACATGTGATATTTCAGTTGTAGTTTTTTTAAAATAAATTTGCAAAAATGTTGATTATGGGGTATTGTGTGTAGATTGATGGGGGGGGGGAAACTATTTAATACATTTTAAAATAAGGCTGTAACATAACAATGTGGAAAAATTCAAGGGGTCTGAACTTTCCGAATGCACTGTACTTGATGTTTGTTGTCACTTACTAAGCATCCTAAGTATTTGATATTGTTGTGGTCCACTTAAAGGATTGCTGTAGATTGAATCAATACTTAAAGGATTGCTGTCAATTGAATCAATACTTAAAGGATTCCTGTAGATTGAATCAATACTTAAAGGATTGCAGTAAATCATGAGTTATTATTTATCTTTTTCCTATTGCCATTATTTCGTTTCTTTCCACGTAAATGTTATATCCTGAGATTTTAGAGTATTCCTGAAATATTTTTAGCAAGGGTGGCGTTGAGTTCTCAACATTGGTCAGGTATATCAGGAGATCATCTGCAAATAAGTTTAGTTTATATTCATGTTTTCCAAAACTGATACCTGTTACTTTGGGTCCTGTCTAATTCTTTCTGCAAGCGGTTCAATTGCCAAGTCAAAGAGGAGGGGAGAGAGGACATCCCTGTTTTGTGCCCCTTTCTAAAGCAATTTCATCAGATAATGTATTAATTGTTTATATTTTTGCTTTAGGATATTTATATATTCTTTTTATTAATATATGCATTATTTGCATTATTTCAGCTGAAAAGTTGAAAGCTTCCAAAGTTTTGAATAAAAAAAGCCATTCAAGACAGTCAAAAGCCTTTTCGGCATCAACAGCCATTATTGATACATTTATATATTGCTTTTTAGCGTATAGTATTAAACTGAAACATGTTCTTATATTTGTTTGAAAGTGTCTATTTTAATAAACCCAGTTTGATTGATATTGTCACGAACGCCAATGAAGATTCCCCTGTCGACCACCGGAGGTCCCAATCTCCAGAATACTAACCTTACTTAGAACTCCATTTCCCAAATACCCTCATTCAGAGACTGATTACGGCACACCTGATCCTCATCAATAGACTAATTATTCCCTGCTGATTCAGTCACCCATTGCGAAGTCTTGTTTTGCCTGTCTGTATTTCTGAGCATTCTAGATCATGGTTTCTCCTGCCTGTGGTTTGGCCACGTTTGATGCCCTTACTCTTATATTGTTATTCGCCTTGGTATATAGCCCTAAGCCTGTTTGTTCGTTAAGCTTGCGCTATTTAATAAAACTGCATATGGATCCTAACCAGCCTGAGTCGTTGTTACAGATATGTATTAAGTCTGGTAAGACATTTGCCATTTGATTGCTTATAAGCTTTGTTATGTTTTTATTGTCACAATAAACCTATGGGTCTATTATCAGCAAGGGACTCTCCAGATTTTCCTGGTTTTAATATAACTGAAATAACTGTTTTTATATGTGGAACTCCTTCCGTCTCTCTCTCTGGTCTGTTGTTACAGCAGAGCAGGGCTGGAGACGGGGATTTGGGAGGTAAGAGTAGGGTGAGGATGATGGAAGGAGAAGTTTTACGCACACACACACTCCCAAAGCACATACCGTCAGTGGCTGTGGACAGGAGTGGGTGAGAGGGGGAGGCAGGGGTTAGATGGGGTTGTCAGGCCGGGAGGTGAAGAGGGTTTAGAGGTGTCCTATTATAACGCTCCAGGAAACATCCGCTAACTAATCCGCTGCCAGCTTACACCTTCACCTGGGAAAAGGCCTGACCTATCTTTGGCCTTCATTTTCACACTTTCCTCTCTCTGTCCTTTATTTCCACATGCCTTCTATCTCATCCCTCCCTCCTGCCTAGTCCTTTTCCACCCTGTGGTTTTTGACCACTGGTACTGTCACCCCACTAGTTAACACAGCCACAAAGTCAAAATTGGCTACAAAATCAAATGTGATTTTGGTCTTAATTTAAGGTTAGGGTTAGGCATAAGGTTAGTAGGTGGTTAAGGTTAGGGTTAGGCATAAGGTTAGTAGGTGGTTAAGGTTAGGGTAAATTACATTTTAAGAAGATAAATTGTAGAAATGGGTGGGGTTATGCCATAATTATGACTTTGTGGGTGTGTTAACTAGTGACGACACTCCCGTTCTCCTCTCCTCCTTCCCTTCCCTGCCTCTCTCCCTCCTCCCCCTCTCCCACTTCCCTCCCTCCATCCCTCTCTCCCTCCCTCTCTCCCTCCTCCCCCTCTCCTACTGTTCTGTGGTGTTAGCCCGGTGGTGGTCAGTCATTCCCATTGACAGATTACCTTCTTAATGGAATTTAATTATTTAGTTTTTCCTTGTGGCGATTCATCCAGGAAAAGACTGACAGCAGCAGGGAGGAAGAGAGGAGGAAGAGGAAGGGAGGAGTGTGTGAGATGAAGAGGAAGGGGGATGGAGGGAGAGAAGGAGGGATGGTAATTTCCTATGATGGTGCAAGTCAATCACTTCTGTTTGGATTTGTTTGGAAGTCATTCAGAAAGAGGGAGAGAAGGAGGGAGGAAGGATCTGGGGAAGAGAGAGAAGGAGGGAGAGAGGATCTGGGGAAGAGAGAGAAGGAGGGAGGGGGGATCTGGGGAAGAGAGAAAAGGATGGAGGGAAGGAGAGAGAGAGGATCTGGGAAAGAGAGAGGATCTGGGGAAGAGAGAGAAGGAGGGAGGGAAGGAGGGAGAGGATCTGGGGAAGAGAGAGAAGGATGGAGGGGGGATCTGGGGAAGAGAGAGAAGGAGGGAGAGAGGATCTGGGGAAGAGAGAGAAGGAGTGAGGGAGGGAAGGAGGGAGGGATGGATGGGTAGAAGAGCGGCAGTGTCACACACACACACACACACGCAGGCAGGCACACACACACACACACACACAAAATCACACACACAGACACACATACAAACACAAACTTCTGTACTGTACTCTCTCACTCTCTTAGACTCTCACACACTACCTCTCTTTTCCTCCCTCTCTCTCTCCCTCTCTCTCTCTCTCTCTCTCTCGGTGCATGCTGGGAGTGTTGGGGTACGTGTGAGGGTGCTCACGAGTAGAGGACGATTGATTTCGGGGGGTTTTTCTCCGCCTATATCTCTCTATATACAGTGGGGAGAACAAGTATTTGATACACTGCCGATTTTGCAGGTTTTCCTACTTACAAAGCATGTAGAGGTCTGTAATTTTTATCATAGGTACACTTCAACTGTGAGAGACGGAATCTAACAAAAATCCAGAAAATCACATTGTATGATTTTTAAATAATTAATTTGCATTTTATTGCATGACATAAGTATTTGATCACCTACCAACCAGTAAGAATTCCGGCTCTCACAGACCTGTTAGTTTTTCTTTAAGAAGCCCTCCTGTTCTCCACTCATTACCTGTATTAACTGCACCTGTTTGAACTCGTTACCTGTATAAAAGACACCTGTCCACACACTCAATCAAACAGACTCCAACCTCTCCACAATAGCCAAGACCAGCGAGCTGTGTAAGGACATCAGGGATAAAATTGTAGACCTGCACAAGGCTGGGATGGGCTACAGGACAATAGGCAAGCAGCTTGGTGAGAAGGCAACAACTGTTGGCGCAATTATTAGAAAATGGAAGAAGTTCAAGATGACGGTCAATCTCCCTCGGTCTGGGGCACCATGCAAGATCTCACCTCGTGGGGCATCAATGATCATGAGGAAGGTGAGGGATCAGCCCAGAACTACACGGCAGGACCTGGTCAATGACCTGAAGAGAGCTGGGACCACAGTCTCAAAGATAACCATTAGTAACACACTACGCCGTCATGGATTAAAATCCTGCAGCGCACGCAAGGTCCCCCTGCTCAAGCCAGCGCATGTCCAGGCCCGTCTGAAGTTTGCCAATGACCATCTGGATGATCCAGAGGAGGAATGGGAGAAGGTCATGTGGTCTGATGAGACAAAAATAGAGCTTTTTGGTCTAAACTCCACTCGCCGTGTTTGGAGGAAGAAGAAGGATGAGTACAACCCCAAGAACACCATCCAAACCGTGAAGCATGGAGGTGGAAACATCATTCTTTGGGGATGCTTTTCTGCAAAGGGACAGGACGACTGCACCGTATTGAGGGGAGGATGGATGGGGCCATGTATCGCGAGATCTTGGCCAACAACCTCCTTCCCTCAGTAAGAGCATTGAAGATGGGCCGTGGCTGGGTCTTCCAGCATGACAACGACCCGAAACACACAGCCAGGGCAACTAAGGAGTGGCTCTGTAAGAAGCATCTCAAGGTCCTGGAGTGGCCTAGCCAGTCTCCAGACCTGAACCCAATAGAAAATCTTTGGAGGGAGCTGAAAGTCCGTATTGCCCAGCGATAGCCCCGAAACCTGAAGGATCTGGAGAAGGTCTGTATGGAGGAGTGGGCCAAAATCCCTGCTGCAGTGTGTGCAAACCTGGTCAAGAACTACAGGAAACGTATGATCTCTGTAATTGCAAACCAAGGTTTCTGTACCAAATATTAAGTTCTGCTTTTCTGATGTATCAAATACTTATGTCATGCAATAAAATGCAAATTAATTACTTAAAAATCATACAATGTGATTTTCTGGATTTTTGTTTTAGATTCCGTCACTCACAGTTGAAGAGTACCTATGATAAAAATTACAGACTTCTACATGCTTTGTAAGTGGGAAAACCTGCAAAATCGGCAGTTTATCAAATACTTGTTTTCCCCACTGTATACTTTTTTATTTTTTTATTTTTTTTCTTCTGTTTTCTAAGTTTATGAATGTTTGTTTGTTTGTATTTTTCTAAAAAATAACTTTAGATTTTTTTTGTGAGTGTTTGTGAGTTTTTGAGGCGGCATCAGGATGGCGTCTATCCCTGCGGGGACAGTGTCACAGGTGTCGCTCCGCCATGGAATCAGGTGTGTACCAGCTCAGGGCGTCACTGTTGAAGATGTGTTGCTGGCAATCGGGGAAAAAGTTGGGTATGAAAACATTACTACAGCATCCAGGATGAATAAAGCAGTGGTGGTTTTTGTTGAAAAGGAAGACATAGTAAATCAATTGATAAGCGACGGAATTGTGGTGTTTTATCGTATTATCTCACCGCTTATTGCTCCGACAACTAGAGTTACGATATCCAATGTGCCGCCTTTTATTCGAAATGACGAAATTGAGAAAGCTTTGACGCGATATGGAAAAATGGCTAGTAAGATTAAGATGATCCTGCTAGGGTGTAAAAACGCTGCTCTAAAACACGTTATGTCTTTCAGACGGCAGGTGTTTATGTTCTTAAATGAACCGGAGTTGGATATTTCGTTCAGAGTCATGCATTAAGGGAAAGCGTATTTTATTTACGCGAACACCGGTAGAATGAAATGTTTTGAGTGTGGGGACATCGGGCATAAAAGGCACGCATGTCCACACAAGGCCCTGGTTAGTGAAGTGGAAGTTAGGTCTAGTACTTCTGCTGCTGGTGAGAGTAGTAAGTCAGTAAGTTCTGAGAATGTTCAGCCTCAAGCTGGATCACAGAGGAACATTGACAGTGATGGATTGATTGAAAGTCAGACAGAACAATCATGAAATGGTTGATTCTGATAGGAATTATGATGTTTCTGAACTGGAGGACGCTAGTGTAACCAATGATGATGGGCAGGAGGAGGAGTACAGGAGCACAATCAGTGACTTTGTGTTGTGGTGTGAGCAGAACCACCTTCAGCTCAACATCAGCAAAACTAAGGAGATGGTGGTGGACTTCAGGAGAACCAAGGCACAACTGACTGCAGTCCCTATAAAGGGGATGGATGTGGAAATGGTTGAGTCATACAAGTTCTTGGGGGTCCATATGGACAACAGACTGGAATGGGCTGGTAACACCGGGGCCCTGTACAAAAAGGGCCAGAGCCGACTCTACTTTCTGAGGAGGCTCAGGTCCTTCAACGTGTGCAGTAAACTACTGCATACCTTCTACCAGTCTGTGGTGGCCAGTGCCATCTTTTTTGCAGTGGTGTGCTGGGGAGCAAACATCAAAGCCGGTGATGCTTCTCGGGTAAATAAGCTGATCAGGAAGGCTAGCTCTGTCCTGGGGATGAGCCTTGACACTCTAGAGGAGGTGGCGGAGAGACGGATCCTGGCCAAACTGCTGGCCATCATGGACAACGTCACCCACCCTCTGCACGCTATGGTTATGACGCAGAGGAGCTCTTTCAGTCACAGACTGATCCCACCACGGTGTGCCAGAGAGCGCCACAGGAGGTCCTTCCTGCCGGCGGCTATGAGACTATATAATGCCTCACCGGGGTGCCGTGCCGTCGGCAACATAGATCTGGAACTGTTGGGGTGCTAGGACCTAGTTTAACAATTATGCATCCATCCGTGAGTAACTCTGTTCCGTCAGCACTCATCCACTCAGGACCTACTTATTCATACAGGTCTGTATATACATACCCATGTACAGTTGTTATATTATATCACATGCAATATTGTAAGTAATTATTGGACCTAGGCATTCACTCAGGAATGCATATTAGTATCCTGCCAGTTGCACCTTTTCTCATTGCTTTTAGTATATCAAATGTGCAATAAGTGCAGTTGTCTGTAATTAAACCCTGCGCACTAAGGACTGTATTTTAAGGGAATTACTATTATTACCCCAATGATATCATACACACATTTAGCTATTAAAGTATCTCTTCCTGTCATTTACCTGTACAGTTTGTGTAAACATGCAAGTATTCACTTATCTGTAAATATAACGGTATACCTAACTGTACAGCTAATTTAACCATGCAAAATTTTCACTTACCTGTTCATTTACCCATTCTGTCTATTAAGTAAACTATTATTACCCTCGCTCATATCATACGCATTAGCTACTGAAGTATTTCTCTGCCATCAACCTGTATAGTATAGTTAACCATCCAACATCCACCAATGTATAGTGTACATATTCAGCCAACCACTCATACTACGCAATGTCCTTTTATAGCTTTTTTTTTGCACTCCAGATATCCTGTATTTCTATACTTTTTCATACTGCCGCT
The DNA here is from genome assembly GCA_023634145.1 of Thymallus thymallus. Lineage (NCBI taxonomy): Eukaryota > Metazoa > Chordata > Actinopteri > Salmoniformes > Salmonidae > Thymallus > Thymallus thymallus. The sequence goes on from CM042416.1 coordinate 12,485,834, forward strand.
CTATGTATCATGTACCGTGTATCTGTCTTTTGTGTACTTTCGTTGTGGCATTTTGCACCTGCCCTGTGTTTTTGTTGTAGCTGCTTGATAATGAAATTTCCCCCCCGGGGGATCAATAAAGTACCTATCTATCTATCTATCTATCTATCTATCTATCTATCTATCTATCTATCTATCTATCTATCTATCTATCTATCTATCTATCTATCTATCTATCTATCTATCTATCTATCTATCTATCTATGATGCCGCTACGGTTAGTGTTGAAAGGGTTTCTAATGAAAATTCTGAAATGTCCAATTCTGGTGAAATGAGTACTGATGCTGATTTGGGGATGAGAGATGATGATGCTTTCTCTGATGTATCTTGACATTGGATCACAGTATGGCAGTGTGGACGATGTGTATACATTGCAAGATATAAATAACTTCCTGGATGTGACCTTTGGTAGAACTATTGACGTTAAATAATTTTTTGCTGATGAAAATAAATTCATTCATACAGTGACATTGTTGAATAGAAATGTTAGCTATGAGGCTTTAAGTAAACAAAAAAGGTTCAGGTTGAAGAAGATGTTAACAAAGCTAAGAAGGGATAAAGTGAATGCTTCACAAAACAAATCAAATGTTTAAGTCACACGGGGTGAATATTTCTCTTTGCTTTTTTGTTCTTTTTCTATCCTCTTTATATTTTCTTTCTTCTATGGAGCTGTTGAGGGTGGGCTCTTTAAATATGAATGGGGTAGAGATAGTAATAAATTAGCAATGGTATCAGAGTTATTTAATATTTAAAAAATAAATGTAGCTTTCTTACAAGAAACACACACGAGTGTAGATAATGAATTTGAATGGAGTAGATGGTGGGAAGGAAAAAGTATTTTAAGCCATGGGACAAATACAAGTGCTGGCATAGCCATTTTATTTTCTAAAGGAATGAATGTTAATATTTTGGTTGTCGAAGAAATTGTAAAAGGAAGAATATTGCTGTTAAAAATGGAATATGAAGGATCTGTGTTTGTACTGATAAATGTTTATGCACCCAATAATGGACCTGAGCGTGTGAGGTATTTTTTAAAGTTAAGGAGTGCTATTCAGAAAATTGATGACAATGTTTGTACTATCATTGGAGGTGAGTGGAATTGCACTATTGATTTTATTATTGATAGAAATAGAGAAGAACCCCATCATGAATCAAGTGTTGTATTGTCAAAAATTTTAAAAGAGTTTGAATTAATAGATATTTGGAGAAGAAGAAACACAGGAATCAAACAGTATACTTGGCTCAAAGCATCTAACAATAGGGTTAGTGGAGCTAGATTAGACAGATTTTATATAGGTAGAGAATGGAACAATAAAATTACGGATGTTTCTATTTTACCCGTTGGGTTTTTAGATCAACATTTGATATTATTTGCTTTGAATATGAAAATTTTGGCATTTCAATACTAAACTTTTGCAGGATTTTATTATTTTCGCTAATCTTGCACTCCAGTATCTCTATTTGCACCTCATAATTTGCACATCCTTCATTCCTGTGTTAATGCTAATCTGTAATTTATCACCACTATGGTCTATTTATTGTCCTACCTTCCTAACCTTACTGCATTTTGCACTACATTTGCACTCTGTCTATAGATTTTCTATTGTGTTTTTGACTATGTTTGTTTACTGTGTAACTCTGTGTTGTTGTTTTTGTCGCACTGCTTTGCTTTGTCTTGGCCAGGTCGCAGTTGCACTGAGAACTTGTTCTCAACTGACCTACCTGGTTAAATAAAGGTGAAATAAAAAAGGATGCTTTATTTTGTGAGAATTGTAAATTATTTTGGAATGACTGGAAGTTAAAAAAGGTTTCTTTTGAACATTTGCTTATGTGGTGGGAGGTTGGTAAAGCAAACATAAGAACCTTTTGTCAACATTATAGTTCACATTCTACTTCTATGATGAAAGCAGCGATACAAAAACTTCAAAGGGATATACAAGCTTTGGAGAATATTCTTGTGATAAATAATGATGATGGAAAGATAAAAAATGAACATTTGAATAAAAAGAAAGAACTTGGTTCACTATTACAAGAACAAGTGAAGGGAGCAATAATTTGTTCTATTAAAGACATGGATGCCCCTTCCTCATATTTTTTTAATCTTGAAAAGAAAAGTGTCCAACAAAAGCAAATGTATTATCTTCGGCGGCCTGATGGGGTCATAACCTCTGACCCTTTGGAAATAAGGAAACTGGCAGTTAATTTCTATACGGACTTGTATGATATTGAGACTTGTGATCTTGAATGTGTTTCTGATTTGCTGAGTGATCTACCGAAGCTGTCAAACGAACAGAAAGAGTCTTTGGATGGACAGATTACTTTTCAGGAGATCACTGAGGCAATGAGACAGTTATCACATGGCCGTTCTCCAGGAATTGATGGTTTGCCGGCAGAGTTTTATCAGACATTTTGGAATGTACTTGGAAGTGACTTGTATGAAGTTTTATTGGAAAGTATAAGGTATAAGATACTTCCTGTAAGTTGTCGAAGAGCAGTACTTTCTTTGCTCCCTAAAAAGGGGGATTTGTGCCTTCTAAAGAACTGGAGACCTGTCTCTTTACTGTGCATGGACTATAAAATACTTTCAAAATGTTTAGCAAATAGGTTGAAACATGTTTTGGAACTTTTAGTTCACAGAGATCAAACATATTGTATTCCTAATAGGTCAATTATGGATCATCTTTTTTTGTTAAGAGATGTCATCGATAGAGTCAATCATACATATCTTTTTGAGGTTTTGAAAAATGTTGGGTTCTGGAAGAATTTTCTATCGTATATTCAATTGTTATATTCTGAAGTTTTTGTGATTGCGAAAGCTGGTGGAGGATTGAGTGCACCAATACCTGTGTTAAAAGGGATTCGGCAAGGCTGTCCACTGTCTGGACAATTATATAGCCTTGTTATTGAGCCATTGCTGTGCAGGCTAAGAAGGGATCTCAATGGAATTAATGTCATGCATGGAATCTCAATATCAGCTTATGCTGATGATGTTACTGTTTTTATTTCAAATCAAAATGATGTTAATATTTTAACTGAAACAATGAGAAATTATGGAAAGACATCATCAGCAAAGGTAAATTGGGGAAAAAGTAAGGGACTTATTATTGGTCAGTGGAAAAGTAGGCAAGGACCTCCAAAATTACCTGGTGAATTGTTGTGGGAAAGAGAGGCTGAAAATGCTAGGGTTTTTTGGGGGGAATTAAACAATTTCAGAATAAAAATTGGGAGGGAATGCTGGAAAAGGTGTCTGCCCGATTGTTTAAATGGAAATCGCTATTACCATTGATGTCATACAGAGGAAGAGTTCTGGTTGTGAATAATCTGGCTGCCTCAACTTTATGGCATAGACTCATTGTAATGGAACTATCTGAAGATTTGATTTGCAAAAGTTTTTTTGGAGTGGAGAACATTGGATTCGAGCAGCAGCACTCTACCTTCCCGTTTTTTTTTTCTTTACATTTTTATTATTTATCAATTTTTAAATATATATAATGCGAATTGTTGAAGATTATTAAGTGTTATTTTAAATAAAGTTTTGTAAAGCCTAACTACCTCTCTCTCTCTCTCTCTCTCTCTCTCTCTCTCTCTCTCTCTCTCTCTCTCTCTCTCTCTCTCTCTCTCTCTCTCTCTCTCTCTCTCTCTCTCTCTCTCTCTCTCTCTCTCTCTCTGTATCTCTTTCTCTCTTTCTGAGGATTATAATTAAGCTTGGCTGGTCTTTGATGTTGTCGCCTTGGCAACAGTCACCATGACGAGGCTGGTTCTGCAAAACACTCTCTCTCTCGCTCCCTCACTCCCTATCTCTCTCTCTCTCTGTCTCTCTCTCTCTCTCTCTCACATACAAACACACTGACATGCAGCATTCACAAATCATTTTACCTACAATACACGAGTGTGCAGAACACAATGGCTTACAATGTCTCTCATACACGCACACACACAAGCATCAGATAGACTCCATGCGACACACACCAACAACATGACTCTTGTCTTTTGCGCCAGTTGCATGCTACACTCATGCAAACATAGACATCTAGTCTGAAATCTGGATTTGTATTTCTGCTTTCTATCCAGAAGTGATCCACAGGTGGTTGTGTCTTTACATTCACTGAATGTCATTCTCCTACTAGAGCAGAGGGAGTGTCACTAGCCTGGGTGCCTGGGTGCCTGGGTGCCTGGGTGACTGGGTCATCTTTCAACCATGCCACAGGCTGTAGCTGTCTCACCAAGACAAGTTAGCACAAACAGACACCTGGGCTAGAATGTTACGACTACTGAACTCTCTTTTAGTGTCTCTCTCTCTCTTTACCCCCCCTCGCCTTCTCCATATCTCCCCCCCTCTCTCCTTCTCCATATCTCCCACTCTCTCTCATATTCTCTCTCTCTCTCTCTCGCTCTCTCTTTCTCTTTCTCTCTGTCTGTCTTTTTATCTCTCACTATCCCTTGTTCTGGTAGTGGTTGTAAATTAAATCCTGCTACAGTGCAGGGACTAGACTATCAGGCCTGTTGAGGCCCCTCCATATGAGTTGTGACTTCTGGTTGGTCCTGTAATGTTCTGTTGTTTGACCCTCTCATAGCGTTGGTTGTGTTTGATGAGAGGATAAAAAACTCTCCAGCTGAATCATGTGGCTACAGTAAGAGCTGCTCTCTCTCTCTCTCTCTCTCTCTCTCTCTCTCTCTCTCTCTCTCTCTCTCTGTGTGTGCTCAACTCTTTACTGTTCCTCTCTGCCCACCAGCATCTGTCCAACCTCTCATTTAAAACAGTGACTTCCCTACCTCGCTCCATCTCTCGCTCTGCACGTGTCTGTCTCTCCTCTTTCACTCATTACTCTGCCTTCTTTTTCCCTATCTCTAGCTCCCCCTCTCTCTCCTTCTCCAAATCTCCCCCCTCTCTCTCCTTCTCAATATCTCCCCCCTCTCTCTCCTTCTCAATATCTCCCCCTCTCTCTCCTTCTCCATATCTCCCCCTCTCTCTCCTTCTCCATATCTCCCCCTCTCTCTCCTTCTCCATATCTCCCCCCTCTCTCTCCTTCTCCATATCTCCCCCTCTCTCTCCTTCTCAATATCTCCCCCCTCTCTCTCCTTCTCCATATCTCCCCCTCTCTCTCCTTCTCAATATCTCCCCCCTCTCTCTCCTTCTCCATATCTCCCCTCTCCTTCTCCATATCTCCCCCCTCTCTCTCCTTCTCCATATCTCCCCCTCTCTCTCCTTCTCCATATCTCCCCCTCTCTCTCCTTCTCCATATCTCCCCCTCTCTCTCCTTCTCCATATCTCCCCCTCTCTCCTTCTCTCTAGTTCCCCCCTCTCTCTCCTTCTCCATATCTCCCCCTCTCTCTCCTTCTCAATATCTCTCCCCTCTCTCTCCATCTCTCTAGCTCCCCCCTCTCTCTCCTTCTCCATATCTCCCCCCTCTCTCTCCTTCTCCATATCTCCCCCCTCTCTCCTTCTCCATATCTCCCCCCTCTTTCTCCTTCTACATATCTCTCACCTCGCTCTCCTTCTCCATATCTCCCCCTCTTTCTCCTTCTCCATATCTCCCCCCTCTCTCTCCTTCTCCATATCTCCCCCTCTTTCTCCTTCTCCATATCTCCCGCTCTTTCTCCTTCTCCATATCTCCCCCCTCTCTCTCCTCCTCAATATCTCTCACCTCTCTTTCCTTCTCTCTAGCTCCCCCCTCTCTCTCCTTCTCCATATCCCCCCTTTCCTCCATATCTCCCCCCTCTCTCGTATTCTCTCTTATTATTTCTCTCTCTCTCTCTCTCTCTCTCTCTCTCTCTCTCTCTCTCTCTCTCTCTCTGTGCTCAACTCTTTACTGTTCCTCTCTGCCCACCAGTTTTTTACTGAGACTTGGCTGAGCGATAACATCCCCATAGAGAACGTCACTATCAGCGGGTTCCGGACCATCAGAGCAGACAGGGATAGCGTTTCTTCTGGTAAGAGCAAGGGTGGGGGGCTGGCTTTATTAGTTAACAACAGATGGTGTAATCCGAGCCATATTACTCTTAAGGATGAGATTTGTAGCCCGGACATTGAGCTGTTAGCCGCTAGCCTGAGACCCTACTATTTGCAGAAGGAATTCACGGTGGCCATTGCTGTTATTGTTTACATCCCGCCCTCCGCTGACGCAAACACAGCGTGTGACGTCATCCACTCTGTTATCGCGAGGTTACAGACAGCGCATCCCAGTGCTTTCTTTACCATGCATCTCTCTCTTCAATGCTGCCCACGTTCAAACAGTTCGTGAAGTGCCCAACCAGGAATAATACAACTCTGGACTTGTTATATGCTAATGTGAAGGACGCATGTGAACTCCACTGCACTCCCTCCTCTCGGTAGATCGGATCACAACCTTGTGCACCTCACTCCACTCTACAGGCCTTTGGTCCAACAGCAGCCTGCGACCACTAGGACCATTAGGAGATGGTCCCCGGAGGCGAATGAGGCCCTACAGGACTGCTTTGAAACAACAGACTGGAATGTGCTCTGTGAGGCTCATGGGGAGGACATCGATGGTTAGTCCTCAATCTTCTCAGACCCCTGGTGTGTACATCACTGGACCCCCTGCAGTTCGCATACCAGCACAACATCGGGGTGGATGATGCTATCATCTACCTTCAGCAGAGGGCCTATTCTCACCTGGACAACGCAGGTTGCACTGTGAGGGTTATGTTTTTTTACTTCTCCAGTGCCTTCAACACCATTCAGCCCCTGCTACTGGGTGAGAAGATGAAGAGGATGAAAGTGGAAGCACCCTTAGTCTCCTGGGTCACGGACTACCTGACCGGTAGGCCACAATTTGTGCGACTTCAGAGCTGTGTGTCAGAACGGGCAGTGAGCAACACAGGAGCCCCCCCAGGGAACGGTCCTGTCCCCCTTCCTTTTCACCCTCTACACCTCAGACTTCAGCTATAACTCTGAAACATGCCACCTACAGAAGTTCTCGGATGACTCCGCAATTGTAGGGTGCATCAGAGGTGGGCAGGAGGAGGAGTACAGGAGCACAATCAGTGACTTTGTGTTGTGGTGTGAGCAGAACCACCTTCAGCTCAACATCAGCAAAACAAAGGAGATGGTGGTGGACTTCAGGAGAACCAAGGCACAACTGACTGCAGTCCCTATACAAGGGATGGATGTGGAAATGGTTGGGTCATACAAGTTCCTGGGAGTCCATATGGACAACAGGCTGGAATGGGCTGGTAACACCGGGGCCCTGTACAAAAAGGGCCAGAGCCGACTCTACTTTCTGAGGAGGCTCAGGTCCTTCAACGTGTGCAGTAAACTACTGCATACCTTCTACCAGTCTCTGTCCAGTGCCATCTTTTTTTGCAGTGGTGAGCTGGGGAGCCAACATAAAAGCTGGTGATGCTTCTCAGGTAAATAAGCTGATCAGGAAGGCTAGCTCTGTCCTGGGGATGAGCCTTGACACTCTAGAGGAGGTGGCGGAGAGACGGATCCTGGCCAAACTGCTGGCCATCATGGACAACGTCACCCACCCTCTGCATGCCATGGTTATGATGCAGAGGAGCACCTTCAGTCACAGACTGATCCCACCACGGTGTGCCAAAGAGCGCTACAGGAGGTCCTTCCTGATGGCGGCTATTAGACTATTTAATTCCTCACCGGGGTGCCGTGCTGTCGGCAACATAGACCTGGAACTGATGGGGTGTTAGGACCAAGTTTAACAATGATGCATCCATCAGTGACCAACTCTTGTCTGTAATCACTCATTCACTCAGAACTTATTTACTCATTCAGATCTGTATATACAGTGGGGAGAACAAGTATTTGATACACTGCCAATTTTGCAGGTTTTCCTACTTACAAAGCATGTAGAGGTCTGTAATTTTTATCATAGGTACACTTCAACTGTGAGAGACGGAATCTAAAACAAAAATCCAGAAAATCACATTGTATGATTTTTAAATAATTAATTTGCATTTTATTGCATGACATAAGTATTTGATCACCTACCAACCAGTAAGAATTCCGGCTCTCACAGACCTGTTAGTTTTTCTTTAAGAAGCCCTCCTGTTCTCCACTCATTACCTGTATTAACTGTATGCTGCTCTAACCCGCCCTCTTTCTATCTTCCTGTACATTGTTCCTCCTTTTCTCTTCCACAGCTCTTCGTCATCGACAACGGAGCGGACGACTGGCGCATCGCCATGACGTTGAATCGGGTGTTGCTGATATCATTGGAACTACTGGTGTCGGCGGTGCACCCGGTGCCCGGGGACTTTAAGTTTCAGTGGCGGGCACGTCTGGCGTTCTCTTACACCCTGTCCCAGGCTGAGGCTGACCTGGACATGGTGCTGAGTGTTCCCATGTTCCTCCGCCTCTACCTCATCGCCCGCGTCATGCTGCTGCACAGCAAACTGTTCACTGATGCCTCCTCACGGAGCATAGGGGCCCTCAATAAGGTGTGTGTGAGGGTTGTTGTTCACTCTTTCTCTTCACTCATTCTGTCTCACTCCCTCCATCTTGTCCTGCTGTGTCCTTTCTGCTCACACTGTCCCTTTTTATCTCTCATCTCCCAGTTCTCTCTATACAACTGTCGCTCTCAGACTCCCTCATTCACTGCCTCCATCTCTATCTCTCCTCCTGTGTCTCCCTCCATCTCTATCTCTCCTCCTGTGTCTCCCTCCATCTCTATCTCTCCTCCTGTCTCCCTCCATCTCTATCTTTCCTCCTGTGTCTGTCCAAGGAAGTATGAATGATGATGTCTGCCTTGCTGTCTCAGCTTCTCACCTTCCCATTAGTTCAGACTAAATACTCCTCTGACAGGTAACTGAGGACAGTAATGACAGATATGCAGCAGGAATAATACGGCAGAAGGGTGGTTCCTAAATGGCACCCTATCCCCTATATAGTGCACTACTTTTATCTGTGGCCCATAGGGAATAGGGTGCCATTTGGGACGCAACCTATAAGAGTGAGATACAGCGACTCTGAGATGATTGGGGAATGAGAGGAATGAGATGAAGTAGTGTGTATTACATGAGGGATGTCAATAAAAAAGTATGAAAGAAAGAGTGAGATATGATAGAGACAATAGTACAATGAGTTAAGGAGATGTAGAACTTATAGAAAAAGGCGAGAGAGAGAGAGAGTGAGAGAGAGTGATAGTGTGTGTGAGAGAGAGAGAGAGAGAGAGACAGCCCTTAAAATGAAATTGAATTGATAGAGCGTGATAGAGTAAGTGTGTGACAGTGTATTAGATGAGTAATGTGTTAGATAGTGAGTGGGGTTGTAATATGTCCTTCAGGCTATGGTTGGATGAGATGAGATGAGATGAGGGGAGCTGCTGTATGTGGATCTCCTGCTGTTCTACTGGATTAATAAGGTTTGATTAATATAACCCTCGTTTATCAGCTCTTAACACTTCAAATGTTGAACTAGCTACTGCTGAATGGAGAGTTACTATGACCTGTTTCATTTATTACTATCAATATGACCTGATTCATCAGGACCAAGGAGGACGGAATCCCAGTGTGAGAGTTTTCACATAAATCATGTGTTGTCAACGAGGGCTTTGAGATAATATAATATGCAGTAATACAGGTTCAAAACGCCTCCGGCTCCATTCCAGGAAGGCCGTCCCATTCAGTTGGTGTTTGAAGGTGCACTTTAACACAGTTCAAAGAAATTTCCCCTTGGGGATCAATAAAGTATCTATCTATCTATCTATCTATCTATCTATCTATCTATCTATCTATCTATCTATCTATCTATCTATCTATCTATCTATCTATCTATCTATCTATCTATCTATCTATCTATCTATCTATCTATCTATCTATCTATCTATCTATCTATGTGTATGTGTACAGACGAAGGCTAACAAATAGGTTATATAAGTTATCAATTACTTTTAACTCTGCGTGTATGTGTGTGTGTGTGCTTTGCAGGTGCACTTTAACACAAGGTTTGTGATGAAGACTCTGATGACCATCTGTCCAGGCACTGTTCTCCTGGTCTTCAGCATTTCACTGTGGATCATCGCTGCCTGGACCGTACGAGTTTGTGAGAGGTACGTGTGAGAGAGGAGTAGTGGCGTGACTAGTGACTACGTAAGTCTCTCTCTCTCTCTCTCTCTCTCTCTCTCTCTCTCTCTCTCTCTCTCTCTCTCTCTCTCTCTCTCTCTCTCTCTCTCTCTCTCTCTCTCTCTCTTCTCTCTCTCTCTTCTCTCTCTCTCTCTCTCTCTCTTCTCTCTCTCTCTCTCTCTCTCTCTCTCTCTCTCTCTCTCTCTCTCTCTCTCTCTCTCTCTCTCCAGTTATCATGATGCCCAGGATGTAACCAGTAACTTCCTGTATCTCTCTCTCTCCCCAGGTATCATGATGCCCAGGATGTAACCAGTAACTTCCTGTATCTCTCTCTCTCCCCAGGTATCATGATGCCCAGGATGTGACCAGTAACTTCCTGGGGGCGATGTGGCTCATCTCTATCACCTTCCTATCTATTGGCTATGGAGACATGGTGCCTCACACATACTGTGGCAAAGGAGTCTGTCTACTAACCGGCATCATGGTACGACCATGTCTGTTGTTGTGTGTCTGTATATTGTATGTGTGTGTGTGTGTGTGTGTGTGTGTGTGTGTGTGTGTGTATCAATGTCACCCCTCTCTCTTTCTCTCTGAGACTTTCTTCTTGTCCTCCACCCACCCTCTCTTTCTCTCTGTCCTCCTATCTCCTGTCCCCTGTCCTCTCTTTCTCTCTGTCCTCCTATCTCCTGTCCTCAATTTCTCTATGTCCTCCTATCCCCTGTCCTCCATTTCTCTCTGTCCTCCTATCTCCTGTCCTCTCTTTCTCTCTGTCCTCCTATCCCCTGTCCTCTATTTCTATCTGTCTTCCTCTCTCCCTCTATTTCTCTCTGTCCTCCTATCTACTGTCATCTCTTTCTCTTTGTCCTTCTCCCTCCCTCTCTTTCTCTCTGTCCTCCTATCAACTGTCCTCTATTTCTCTCTGTCCTCCTATCTACTGTCCTCTCTTTCTCTCTGTCATCCTCCTCCCTCCCTCTATTTCTCTCTGTCCTCCTACCCCCTGTCCTCTCTTTCTCTCTGTCCTCCTATCTCTTGTCCTCAATTTCTCTATGTCCTCCTATCCCCTGTCCTCCATTTCTCTCTGTCCTTCTATCTACTGTCCTCTCTTTCTCTCTGTCCTCCTATCCCCTGTCCTCTCTTTCTCTCTGTCCTCTCTTTCTCTCTGTCCTCCTATCCCCTGTCCTCTCTTTCTCTCTGTCCTCCTATCCCCTGTCCTCTCTTTCTCTCTGTCCTCCTATCCCCTGTCCTCTCTTTCTCTCTGTCCTCCTATCCCCTGTCCTCTCTCAGTCACTAGGCCCAGGAAATAAGGGAGCATTCTGTCATTTATATACTCTGTTTATCCCCCTGTATTAGCCTGCATCTGTGCTCTGAGTCTAATGGACTGTGTGTGTCTCTGTTCTGTTCTTAATAATGAAGGCCCCACCTTTCCCTTTCTCTCTCTGTCTCTCTCTCTCTCTCTCTCTCTCCCTCTCTCTCTCTCTACCTCTCTCTCCAAGGCGCAGCGCAGTGATAGTTCGACATACTCTTTAATGATATAAATAAAATACAATGAATGTAAACACACTTACTTCTCTGACATGTAGATAATGAACCACACCTAGGGTGTGGAACATACAAACATAAGTAGGATCCGTAATTAGAGACAATGCATAGCAGCTGCCTCTAATTAGGGATCCAACACAAAAACTCTACACAGAATTAGAACACATAGAACTGTCAGACTCTGACCATGGCTATATAGAGAAGCAAAAGGCTTCTCTATGGCCAGAGCCTGACAGTACCCCCCCCTAAAGGCGCGGACTGCCGACCGCGATAATAAACTCAAAAATGTAATAACACAAAAAAAAGCTTGACATGGGAGGGTTGTGGAGGTACAATCTACTTCGGTGGCGGTTCTGGCCCCGGTGAAGTGGACAACTTCCTCCCTGACGCGGGTCTGATGACCAGTCCTGTACTGGGACCCGGTGTGGCGAACGGCTCCGGCCATGGAGCGGGGCAGACGACCTGGCCCGTACTGGGCACCGGTGTGGCAGGTGGCTCCGGCTCTGGAGCGGGGAAGACGATCGGGCCTGGATTGGGCACCGGTGTGGCAGGTGGCTCCGGCTCTGGAGCGGGGCAGACGACCGGCCCTGGACTTGGCACCGGTGGTGCAGACTGCTCCGGCACTGGAGCGGAGCAGACGACCGGACCCGGACTGGGCACTGGTGGAGCGGACGGCTCGGGCACTGGAGTGGAGCAGACATCCGGACCCGGATTGAGCACCGGTGTGGTAGGCAACTCTGGCCATGGAGCGGGGCGATTAACCGGACCCGGACTGGGCACCGGTGTGGTAGGCGACTCCGGCCAAGGAGCGGGGCAGGCGACCTGGCCCGGACTAGACACCGGCACAGCGGAAGGCTCCGGTCTGTGGACCATCATGGGAGGCTCCGGGCTGTGGACCATCACGGGAGGTCGGGTGCGGGGAGCCGGCACTGGGCATACTGGAGGAGTGGTACTGGCGCGTCTTCCTCGCGGCCAGACCACCCCCATAGCCCCCCCCCCAAAAAAATGTGGGTTTGCCTTCGGGCTTCTCGTCGTCGTGGGCCCCGACGACAACACTGTCCTTCTCACTTCTGAGGTAGTTCCGGAGATGCACTCTGACGGTCCTCCTCCTCTGAGTCAGTCTCAAAACCTCAGAGGAGTTCCGTCACAGTATAGTGCTGTTTGGTCTCAGTGTGGTGGTTCATTCTGTCACGAGCGGGTGTTAGGACAGACCAAGGCGCAGCGCAGTGATAGTTCGACATACTCTTTAATGATATAAATAAACTCTATGACGAACTAAACAAAATGAACAATGATACAATGAATGTAAACACACTTACTTCTCTGACATGTAGATAATGAACCACACCTAGGGTGTGGAACATACAAACATAAGTAGGATCCCTAATTATAGACAATACATAGCAGCTGCCTCTAATTATGGATCCAACACAAAAACTCTACACAGAATTAGAACACATAGAACTGTCAGACTTTTGTCTTCTCTCTCTCCATTCATTAATTAATTAATTCATTCATTCATTCACTCATTCACTCATTCACTTATTTTCTCCTTGTCCCTTACTTCTCTCTCTTTCTTTGTCTCTGTGTGATCCTGTCTGTTCCTGCTCACACTAACATACTCCCACACCTTCACGCACAGAGCCAGATACACACACACACGGGGGTGGACACAGATACTCCCATACCCGCTGTTACAGACTGCATCCTACACACACCACTATCACAGAGCTTGACATGCACTCTCAATATGACTCCAGCAACATCCCACACAACACACTCACTCACACACACACACACACTCACACACACACACACATACAAAAACTCACACACATCTGCAAGTCCATGCACATAAACATACAAACACACATATGTGCGCACACACATCCACACACACACATGCAGGCAAACACACACACATAGTAATATAGACACACTCAGGGGTCTCTGCCCTCTGTCTTTAAGTGTTTTTTTTATTTTTATTCACCAGAAGATGGGGATGGATGGATGGATGGATGGATGGATGGATGGATGGATGGATGGATGGATGGATGGATGGATGGATGGATGGATGGATGGATGGATGGATGGATGGATGGATGGATGGATGGATGGATGGATGGATGGATGGATGGATGGATGGAGAAAGAGGGGGGATGGATGGCTGGAGAAAGAGGGGGATGGATGGATGGCTGGATGGATGGAGAAAGAAGGGATGGATGGATGGCGAAAGAGGGGGATGGATTGATGGATGGAGAAAGAGGGGGGTGGATGGCTGGAGAAAAAGGGGGATGGATGGATGGAGAAAGAGGGGGATGGATGGATGGAGAAAGAGAGGGAAGGATGGCTGGAGAAAGAGGGGGATGGATGGATGGAGAAAGAGGGGGATGGATGGATGGAAAAAGAGGGGGATGGATGGATGGATGGATGGATGGATGGATGGATGGATGGATGGATGGATGGATGGATGGATGGATGGATGGATGGATGGATGGATGGATGGATGGATGGATGGATGGATGGATGGATGGATGGAGAAAGAGGGGGATGGATGGATGGAGAAAGAGGGGGATGGATGGATGGAGAATGTTACAGAGAGAAAGATAGAGAGGAACAGAAAGAACAAGGAGGATGAGAGGGGGATGAACAGAGAATGAGAAAAGAGGAGTAGAGAGGTTAGAGACTGATAGAGAGAGCAAGAGATGAAGAGAGAGAGAGAGAGAAAGAGAGAGAGATAGAGAACGAGAACGAGAGAGAGAGAAATTGTGAGTACAGGATGTGATTTGTCCCTGGTTGAAAGTGATTGTAATGACTTTCTATAGGTGGAATTCTCACCCTCGTCTCTATGACAACAGCGAAGGCCAACAGTATGGAATATACCATTGTCCTGAGTGGGCTGTCAGTGTGTGTGTGTGTGTGTGCGCACTCGTGTGGGAGTCACTCTGCAAGGCTTTTCATTTTCTCATGGTCATATGGCTGTTGCTGTGTACGTGCATATGGCTGTGTACGTGCGTGTGTGCGTGTCCTGTCACAGTTTATTATACAGAAAGAGAGAGAGCGAGCGAGGGAGGTGGGGAGAGAGAGGGAGAAAGAGAGAGAGAGAGAGAGAGCGAGGGAGAGAGAGGGGGGAGAGAGAGAGTGAGAGAGAGCGAGGGACAGAAAGGGGGGAGAGAGAGGGTGAGAGAGAGGGAGAGAGAGGAAGAGAGCGATAGAGAAAGAAAGTGAGAGAGAGAGCTGTGTGTTAGTGTTTTATAACGTAGAGGACAGATGGGGGATTCCCTGTTTATGACAGATATTTAGTTTGAAATCAGTGTTACTGTGTAAACACACTCACACACACACACATACACGTGCGTACACACACACACACATAAAAAAGTTGCGAGGCTTTCACTATATTTTGTTTATAGTTTACAAATAGAGTGTACAGAGAGTAAAGATGAGTGTACAGAGAGTAAAGATGAGTGTACAGAGAGTAAAGATGAGTGTACAGAGAGTAAAGATGAGTGTACAGAGAGTAAAGATGAGTGTACAGAGAGTAAAGATGAGTGTACAGAGAGTTAAGATGAGTGTACAGAGAGTTAAGATGTGGTCACTGGCTTTTTTTTTTTCAGCAAAAGTGTCATATTTTTTCAAGAGTATGCATTAAAGTCTAGTCCATTAGCAAAAGTTTTTTCAACATTCAGTATGCACACACACACTCACACACACTCACACACACAGACACAAACACACACACACACATTTTGATTAAACATTGTTAATCCTAATTCATTTCTTATCAGGAGTTATGTGACCTCACTAATACTTCCTTCATCCCTCCATTTTCCTACCCTCTTCTGTCACCGGCACATTCCTGTTCTCTCTCTCTTTCTCCTTCCTCTCTATTTCTCTTTCCTTCTCTCTCTTCAGAAGCATGTTTTCTCCTTCTCATATAAAACAGTATTTAATATTAAACTTAATATACTTTTCTCTCCCTCTTCCTGTCCTTTCTCTCTCTATCACTTTCAGTCTCTCTCCCAGGGATGTCTGTGAGACAGTCTCTCTCTCCCAGGGATGTCTGTGAGACAGTCTCTCTCTCCCAGGGATGTCTGTGAGACAATCTCTCTCTCCCAGGGATGTCTGTGAGACAGTCTCTCTCTCCCAGGGACTCCATTCAAGCCATGGTTCTCCCTAAAAGCAAAGTTTGTCAGACATTTTCCTAACGTCAGACGTTTTATAGTTTTCTAAAGCCACACTGAGACCATAGTGTTTAGATCCTACTAGCTACTTTCATTAAGAGGAATCTACAGCCCTCAATCCCAAGTGAATGGTAAAGGATTGGCACCATCTAATTCAGACTGGCACCATCTAATTCAGACGGGCATTATCTAATTCAGACTGGCATCATCTAATTTAGCCTGGCACCATCTAATTCAGACTGCCATCATCTAATTCAGACTGGCACCATCTAATTCAGACTGGCACCATCTAATTCAGACTGGCATCATCTAATTTGATGGAATAAGTTGGTGCCAATCTTTCTTTTTTTTTGTATTATTATTTATTTTTTCAAGGGCTGGATCAGCTTTAACATTGCGGATAGATTGTTGCTTCCATGAATGTAATTGTCTGCATCATTTCCAATCCGCCATATATTTTTTGGGTAAATATATATATCCATATGCATACATAAATACACATACCCATAAATACACATACCCACATATATACACATATATACATTCATACATATACTGTATATATACTGTATATACATACATACATACATACATACATACATACATACATACATACATACATACATACATACATACATACATACATACATACATACATACATACATACATACATACATACATACTTTTTAAAATTATACCTTCCTTTATTATTCCCTGCAAACCCTACCACCGCTCGCCCAGTTGGAGTAAACTAATAAACAATAACATTTTAGCTTCTACTTCCAGCTTATACATACTAAACACATTTTACAGACACAATCTATTTTACAATAGTTACAGCAAGTGAAATAAGTATTGAACACGTCACCATTTTTCTCAGTAAATATATTTCCAAAGGTGCTATTGACATGAAATTTTCACCAGATGTTGGTAACAACCAAAGTAATCCATACATACAAAGTAACCAAAACAAATACGTTCAGAAATTAAGTTATGTGTAATAATGTGAAATGACACAGGGAAAAAGTATTGAACACACTTACTGATATTTATTTAATACTTTGTACAAAAGCCTTTGTTGGTAATGACAGCTTCAAGACACCTCCTGTATGGAGAAACTAGTCGCATGCATTGCTCTGGTGTGATTTTGGCCCATTCTTCAAATCATGAAGGTTCCGTGGGCCTCTTCGATGAATCTTGATCTTCAGTTCTTTCCATAGATTTTCAATGGGATTTAAGTCAGGTGATTGGCTGGGCCATTCTAGCAGCTTTATTTTCTTTCTTTGAAACCAATTGAGAGTTTCATTGGCTGTGTGTTTGGGATCATTGTCTTGCTGAAATGTCCACCCTCGTTTCATCTTCATCATCCTGGTAGATGGCAGCAGATGTTTGTCAAGAATGTCTCTGTAAATTTGCCCATTCATCCTTCCTTCAATTATATGAAGTTTGCCAGTACCATTTGCTGAAAAGCAGCCCCACACCATGATGTTCCCACCTCCAAACTTCACTGTTGGTATGGTGTTTTTAGGGTGATGTGCAGTGCCATTTCTCCTCCAAACATGGTGTGTATTATGACATCCAAACAGTTCAATTTTGCTCTCATCTGACCACACTATATTCTCCCAGTATTTCACTGGCTTCCAAATGTTGTGCAGTAAACTTTAAACGAGCATCAACATGCTTTTTTTCCAGCAATGGAGTCTTGCGTGGTGAGCGTGCATACAGGCCATGGCGGTGGAGTGCATTACTTACTGTTTTCTTTGAGACAGTTTTCTTTCCTTGGCTCTTGGACAACTCTTCTGATTATTATTTTCACAGAAATCTTGCGAGGAGCACCTGGTCGAGGCAAATTTATGGTGAAATGATTGTCTTTCCACTTCCGTATTATGACCCCAACAGTGCTCACTGGAACATTCAGAAGCTTAGAAATGCACCTATAACCAATGCCATCATTATGTTTTGCAACAATTAGGTTGCGATGGTCTTGAGACAGCTCTTTGTTTTTACCCATCATGAGATGTGTCTTGTGTGACACCTTGGCAATGAGACCTTTTTGTAGGCCATCAGTTGGGACTGAACCAGCTGATATTAATTTGCACTGACATGGGGCTGGATTGCTTTTTAATTACTGATAGTTTTCAGCTGTTGTCTTGGCTTTCCATGCCTTTTTGCACCTCCCTTTCTTCATGTGTTCAATACTTTTTCCCTGTGTCATTTCACATTATTACACATAACTTAATTTCTGAACTTATTTGTTTTGGTTTCTTTGTATGTATGGATTACTTGGGTTGTTACCAACATCTGGTGAAAAGTTCATGTCAATAGCACCTTTGGAAATATATTTACTGAGAAAAATGGTGACGTGTTCAATACTTATTTCACCCGCTGTATATTTGTTTGTTTTTAGTCCTGGCCTTCCTCTATTCCTAATGTCCATCTAGTTTGATTTCTATTTGCCATATATTTGTAACTGTGCTATTTCACAAAAGCTCTGAACCTATATACATTCTTCAGACCCCGTATGTTTTACATTTGTTATCTTGTTATTAGTCCCAACCTTTTGCTTCACAAAAGTACGGAACCTTTCTATTCTCATAGTTTCCACCAATTGTAAATTAAAGATAAACATTTTTGCTAAAATAATTTTTATATTATTGATCGATTAACTATGACTTTTCAAGTCACCCAGTATTGCTATCTGCAGCGTTAGCTCTAGGTAAATGTTGCAATTCTTCAGCCATTCCTGGACCTGTGACCAAAAACGAGCTACATATGGACAATACCAAAATAAATGGTCTAATGACTCTGCCTCCTCTCAGCAAAATCTGCAGAGTTGGGAAGATTGTATCCCCCCATATATATGTAATTATATTGGTTGCAATAATTTTGTATAATAATTTTAATTGAAACATTCAAAGTTTTGAATCTGACGTCATTTTGCGTGTTAATTCATAAACCTTGTGCCATGGAATTGGTATATCGAAAATGTATTCCCAACTATTTTGCAATTTATATGGCACAGCTGTCAATTTTTGGGTCCTTAAATGGAACTAGTATATATTTTTATTTATCACATTTTCTTTAACCAATTTTGATCTTTAATGCAGGGCTGACAGACAAGTTCCTTACTTTCCCCCTTCCACTTGCCTCTTCCATTTTTGTGGTAATGCTGCAATTAGTTGGTTGTAATTTTGGGTAGAGCAGACATTTCCATTTGTCTGTGTTAGCTGCATGTGTGACTCCACCAGTCCTATTTATAATATAATTTACAAAGATTATTCCTTTTTTATATTTGTTGTATTATTTGTTCTGTATTTTCAGGTGGATTAAACTGAAATTGAAGCCAACTTTCTATGGCTTGTTTAAAAAATAAAGATATTTTTCAAATAGCCGAAAGTCAGCAGTTGTAATCTGAATAAATGGAAAAAGGCCATTCTTGAACATGGGGTGAGACATTCTTACTAATTTTGTCTGGCTTGCCATTCGAAATAAAATGTAATATGTTTTGCTCATATCATTTAAAAAGCAGGTCGCTAGGTGTAGGCAAAACCATAAGCAAATAGGTAAACTGATATAACTAAGGAGTTAATCAGGGTGATTTTTCCACAAATAGACAGGTGTTTTCCTTTCCATGGTAGCAAGATCTTATCTATTTTTGCTAACTTCCTATTAAAATGTATTGAAGTGAGATAATTTCTTTCTTTTGGGATATGTATACCGAGTATGTCCACATCCCCGTCAGACCATTTTATTGGTAAATTACACAGTAATGTAAAAGTTGCATTTTTTAGTGATCCTATATGTAATATAGTACACTTATCATAATTTGGTTTTAATCCAGAGAGGTTAGAACAAGTATCTAGATCCTCTATGAGGCTTTGAAGGGATTCCAATTGTGGATTTAAAAGAAAACACAAGTCATCAGCGTACTTTTATTTATTTTTTATTTCACCTTTATTTAACCAGGTAGGTCAGTTGAGAACAAGTTCTCATTTGCAACTGCGACCTGGCCAAGACAAAGCAAAGCAGTGCGACAAAATGAAGGATGTGCAAATTATGATGTGCAAATAGAGGTACTGGAGTGCAAGATTAGTGAAAATAAACAAAAATAAATATGGGGATGAGGTAGTAGTGTGGGCTATTTACAGAAGGGCTATATACAGGTGCAGTGATCGATAAGCAGCTTTGACAACTGATGCTTCAAGTTATTGAGGGAGATAGGAACCTCTAGCTTCAATGATTTACAATGACACCTTTGTTTTTATGCCATGGATTTCTAATCCCTTAATCTTATTGTTGGATCTAATTTTAACAGCTAACATTTCGATGGCAATAATAAATAGATATGCGGACAGTGGACAACCTTGTTTTACTCTTCCTGACAGTTTAAAACTTTCTGAGATGTAGCCATTATTTACTATCTTACACCTAGGATTACTATACATAACTTTAACCCATTTTATAAGAGATTCTCCAAAATTGAAATATTATATATAAACTCCAGTCGTACTTCATCAAAAGCCTTTCTTGTTTGTTTGGGATAGAGGCCTGCAGATTTCTCCAAATGCATAGAATCTTGACTTGAAGCTTGACTTTCGACTATTGTATAGGTATGAAAATGTCTGAGAACATTTGATTTTGAGATGCAATTCTCTCTCTCTCTCTCTCTCTCTCTCTCTCTCTCTCTCTCTCGCTCTCGCTCTCGCTCTCTCTCGCTCTCTCGCTCGCTCTCTCGCTCTCTCGCTCTCTCTCAATTCAAAGGGCTTTATTGGCATAGGAAACATATGTTTACATTGCCAAAGCAAGTGGATAGATAAGACATTTTTAAAGAATATGAATGAACAGTAAACATCTCTCTCTCTCTCTCTCTCTTTTTTTTTCTCACTCAGGGTGCGGGCTGTACAGCTCTGGTTGTTGCCGTGGTAGCAAGGAAGCTGGAGTTGACCAAGGCGGAGAAACACGTCCACAACTTCATGATGGACACACAACTCACCAAGAGGGTGTGTGTGTGTGTGTGTGTGTGTGTGTGTGTGTGTGTGTGTGTGTGTGTGTGTGTGTGTGTGTGTGTGTGTGTGTGTGTGTGTGTGTGTGTGTGTGTGTGTGTGTGTGTGTGTGTGTGTGTGTGTGTGTGTGGAGGGAGACGCTGAAAGTACTGATGACTCCCTAGCAGCACGCAAGCTCTGACTGACCCTCAGATGCACGCATGTCACCCTGAAATGATGTGACACTGTTACTCCAAGAAAGTGTTGTGTTGCCAGTATGGAAAGCCCTCCTCTCTCTCTCTCTCTCCCCCCCTTCTACATCTTACCTCTCCCTCCTTCCCACCATGCCCTGGTCTTTCTCAAATTTTCATGCTGTTTAAAGATCCAAGTTTCAAAAATAGCTCCCACTATCAAATATGTAGGGTACTAAGGAACTCCCCTCACATGGTTGTCTAGGTATTTTCTGAAAGGAAAAAACAAAAACCAGCAGGCTTTCCATGGAATGAGTTTGACACCCCTGGGTTAAACCCTAAGCCAATATGTTTGAGGTGGAAGCACAATGTATTTTATTCACTAACCTGTTGGCACTCTGTTGGTTTAGTGTTTGATTGCAACAAACCCAAACTCTCCCTCTCCCTCTCCCTGTCTCTCCGTCTCTCCGTCTCTCCGTGTGTGAGAGACGGAGAGACGGAGAGACTCATTACTTTGTCACCTTTGATATGAGTATCCCAGGTAAACATTTTAGCCAGTGACACACAGCGTTGCAGAGGTGGAAGGCCGTTGCCAGGGTAATTGGAAGTTTGTTGATGTTACGTCTTGTACAGGAAAACACCATTCTAATGCCTTGTCCTCATTGCTAATCATACACACATACACATTGTACACATTAGACATCCATTACACTGTAATCAGAAACCACATTTTACCATGGGGAACAAACAGTAATAATATAAAGCTGTAGAAACCATGTTCTCTTAGTTGGTAATTGCCATTGACAATCCACAAACACACATGACAATCATTACCATTACCATTAGTGATAATAATTGATCATCTTCAGTTAAAAAACAAACAAAAAAACAAGAAAAAGACCAGGATACTGTGTGTGTGTCTGAATGTGTGTGTGTGTGTCCTCTCTTCCTTGACCTGTTAGGACAGTACATGTTATCCTGTAATCCCACATTAAGTGTTACCACACAGTTTATCCGATTAGTGACCAGATGTTTGTCTGTTTTGCTGGATTTTGGGCTCTAGACTGTGAAACTGTGTATATTGAGAGGATGGCCACTGAGGGACATTCCAATGCTCACAGTGGAAGAGGACTTAATGATGTCATGTCCTTAGCCCTCACTGTCTACCCCTCATATGGAGTGGTCCCCCACAATTCCCAGTAACCTGCCCCCCTCTTGGTTCACTCCCCTTCAAACACCTTTTGATATGATAATGACATGGATATGTAGTATATATGTTAATAATAATATCATAATATCATGGTTAGTTAGTATATATGTGGCCCATGTGGGAATCAAACCCCTAACTCTGGGGTTGATAGCACCATGCTCTTAACAGGCGGAGCCGTCAGAACCACCACCATTGTTCCTCATATTGCGTTTGCATGTTGGTCACAGTAAGTTTGCTGTGTTATGTAAGGAAGGAGTCAGAATAGAAACAAAGCTGACTCCAGTTACGAGGTCAGGCCATGATGACCATATGGCACCAACATGGCTGGCCAGTGCCCAGGTAAGGGGAAGCCATATGGCACCAACATGGCTGCCCAGTGCCCAGGTAGGGGGAAGCCATATGGCACCAACATGGCTGCTCATTGCCGAAGTACAGATGTAGGATCTTAATTTGAACCATTTTGCTACAGCAGGAAAATAATCCTGCAGCAACAAGAAATGTGAATTATTATGTGGATGGGCATTTGTGTAGGGGTTGATTCATTTTACATAAGGCAAAATCAAGTCAAACTTCAGAAGCCTTTTTAAACCTCAAATACACTACAAGTGTTCCTGTAGCAGGGTGATCAAATTATGATCCTACATCTGTAGGGGGAAGCCATATGGCAACAACATGGCTGGCTAGGTAGGAGATGGCCATATGGCCCTAATAGGAATACCAGATTGAGTAGGGAGGAATGGAATAGAGAAGATCACTTATGACCTTAGGAAATCCCATTGTTAGTTTATCTTCCTTTCCTAAACTATCTCGGATCTGAATTCATGTTGTGTTAATATGGATTCAGTATCAACACTGAAAGCAGCAGGACACGTGACAATTATTCAAGATGTCTCTTGCAGTCTGTATTCCCCACTGTCTGCTGTACTGATCCTGTTATATGCTTTAGGAGAAATGTATCAGCAGGCCTCATCCCAAATGAATAGGAAGGTGCAGCTAGTCTTGGTCCTGAAACTACCGTAGTAAAACTTTATGAGTGGAGCAGACATAGACTGCCATCTTTTATCACTATGATCTTTATCATGAGATGAATCAGCTGACAGATGAGATTTGACCTTTCAATCTACTAAGAGTTCTGTGGATACTAGATGTTTATTAAACCTGCTCTCCAATAACATGTCCTGTGTGAATTAACCATTGGATGACACTTCAAACAACTGTTATATTAGAACCAATAAGAACCCATAACCCAAGATGTTTTAACACACAAATAGGTTATGACATGGTAGGCAACAGCATTCCTATGTAACTAACAAGGGTGATAACATTGTAACTATGTGTTAATAAAGTTGTTAGGGATAGCACCTTTGTCATGGTTCTTAGGCAATACCCTTATTTGAATCAAAACAACAACAAAGGAGAGGACGCAACCAGGAACTGGTGTTCACATCGCACAGAGATCCACACACAGGTGGGACAACCATGAACTTAAATAGGATCCCCAATTAGAGACAACGCAGGGCAGCTGCCTCTAATTGGGGACCAACAAAAACCAAACATAGACTTTTCTAGACCTCTCTCCTCTGTCAGGCCCTGACCATAGCCATCAGACAAACATAGAGATGCCTGGCGGCTTCCCCGTAGTCTGGACCTGAGAACCTTGGTGTTGTTGTGACATCATTATGACACTGTGGATCGTTCCAGCCAGCAAACGCAGTGACGTTTCCTACCTCCTTGTTATTTGTCTCACTTCTGATGAAAACACACTCTCCTAAAGGTTGAATGAACTCTCCCACCAGCCCTAAGAACTGCTGTTCGTGTGTGTGTGTGTGTGTGTGTGTGTCTGTGTCTGTGTCTGTGCGTGTGTGCCTGTGTGCGTGTGTGTGCAGTCCTTGACTGCGGTGGACTCTGATTAGCAGTGCTGCAGGTCCTTTGTGCTCCTCAGACAGGGGCGGATAATTGTTTTGTTCGCTGCACAGCATCTCTTTGAAGTTCTCATTCAATTTATGTCTTCAGAGATGTTCTCTCATTCAAAGGAGAGGGTTGAGGGGATTTTCCAGGCCCCTGTGTTGTAATTGCATAGCAACAGAATATGCATACTATACATATATAACAAGGCTAGCTAGGCATCCCTGTTGCTGGAGTTCCAGAAGCAGTGTGTTGTTCCAACCATGCACCACATCTGACTGTACTTACCATCTAACACACTGAGCTAATTGATCCATTTCACTGATTGATAAATGCTCCCTCACTGCGACCCTCCAGGGTGTCCTACTGATCAACCCTGGTCTTGGGGAACCACAGTGTGCGTGCAGGCTTTTGTTCTACCACAGCACCAACACACCTGGTTCAATGAATCAAGCTTGATTTGTTGATTGATGTGTGTTAGAATGTGATTTGAAATTACAGAGGCAGTGACTGTGACTCCTTCCAGTTCTCTCCTCTGACTCTCCCTAAGGACAGGTCTGTGAGTGTGGATGAATAGTATTGAGCTGTGGAGGCTGACTCTCCCTAAGGATAGGTCTCTGTGTGGATGAATAGTATTGTGCTGTGGAGGCTGACTCTCCCTAAGGATAGGTCTCTGTGTGGATGAATAGTATTGGGCTGTGGAGGCTGACTCTCCCTAAGGATAGGTCTCTGTGTGGATGAATAGAATTGAGCTGTGGAGGCTGACTCTCCCTAAGGATAGGTCTCTGTGTGGATGAATAGTATTGTGCTGTGGAGGCTGACTCTCCCTAAGGATAGGTCTCTGTGTGGATGAATAGAATTGAGCTGTGGAGGCTGACTCTCCCTAAGGATAGGTCTCTGTGTGGATGAATAGAATTGAGCTGTGGAGGCTGACTCTCCCTAAGGATAGGTCTCTGTGTGGATGAATAGTATTGTGCTTTGGAGGCTGACTCTCCCTAAGGATAGGTCTCTGTGTGGATGAATAGTATTGGGCTGTGGAGGCTGACTCTCCCTAAGGATAGGTCTCTGTGTGGATGAATAGAATTGAGCTGTGGAGGCTGACTCTCCCTAAGGATAGGTCTCTGTGTGGATGAATAGTATTGAGCTGTGGAGGCTGACTCTCCCTAAGGACAGTGTGTGACTGACTGTACGTGAGCAAACGTGTGTGGAGGGACAGAGAGAGTAGGGACTGTTGTACTCTCCAGGGGAAGAGAAAAAACAGAGGGAGTTGAAAGAAGAAGACATTGTGTGCGTGCGTGCGTGCGTGGAGGGAGAGGAAGAGAGATAGAGACAGAACGAGAGAGAGGAAGATAGAGAGAGATGGGGCCGGTGAAGAGGCCGGGTAGATCTGCTGCCTGACTCGGTTGCCAGGGACTACCTGTTGCTAAACTCTGTGTGTGTGTGTGTGTGTGTGTGTGTGTGTGTTCTCTCCGTGCAGATAAAAAATGCTGCGGCCAACGTTCTGAGGGAGACTTGGCTCATCTACAAACATACCAAACTACAGAAGAAGATCGACCACTCCAGAGTCCGCAAACACCAGAGGAAGTTCCTGCAGGCCATCCACCAGTGAGAGCACACACTTCACTGACCCGCCGCCCTCAATACACTTACATGTATTAACAACCCAGACATATTGTCTAGTCTAGGTCTCTGTGGCTAGCTCCAGCACAGGAAACACTGCATTGTGATTGGTTGACAGGGCTGACCCAGCATCATTATGAGAAACATCCTGACAGCAAGCTCATATACAGTTAAAGTCAGAAGTTTACATACACTTAGGTTGAAGTCTTTAAAACTCATTTTTCAACCACTCTACAGATTTCATGTTAACAAACTATAGTTTTGTCAAGTCGGTTAGGACATCTACTTTGTGCATGACACAAGTAATTCTTCCAACAATTGTTTCCAGACAGAAGTTTACATACACTAAGTTGACTGTACCTTTAAACAGCTTGGAAAATTCCAGAAAATGTCATGCTTTTAGAAGCTTCTGATAGGCTAATTGACATAATTTGAGTCAATTGGAGGTGTATCTGTGGATGTATTTCAAGGCCTACCTTCAAACTCTGTGCCTCTTTGCTCGACATCGTGGGAAAATCAAAAGAAATCAGCCAAGACCTCAGAAAAAAAATGGTAGACCTCCACAAGTCTGGTTCATCCTTGGGAGTGTCACGATGTGGATATAAGGGACGATATATGGAGCGTTCCTGGAGTGTCATCCTTTTTATTAAAGTGAGATGTTCTCACGAAGCACTTTAAATAACAAAGGAGAGTAAATGAATAAACTAAACACTAATACAAAAACAAAAGCAAAGTGACTTACGGTCCTGCGCGACATGCAGATAGACTCTTACAAACAATGATCCACGCACAGGTGGATGTGGAGGACTGCTAAATACTCTCCCCAATCAGAGACAATACTAGACAGCTGTCTCTGATTGGGGATCATTAATCCTCCCTAACTGAAGTAAGGACTGGGTTGTGGCTCATTCACTCCCAATGATGGGAGTTAGCGGCTTCACCACTACCCAGCCCTTACAGTACCCCCCCTCCAAGGTGCGGGCTCCCGACCGCACTTGATCTCCCCCTCTCCCAAAAAAAATACACAAAACCAGGAGGGGAAATGGCAGGGTACTGAGGTGGTTGTTGGTGGAGGTTCCGGTTCCGGCCTCGGGCGTGACGCAGGCCGTGAAAGCTGCTCTCCTCCTACCTCCCTGTTGCACGCCTGGTCCGGTCCGGACCCCGGCGCGATGGTTCCCCCCCCAGTACTCCCGCGATTCACCAAGTCCTGTCTGGACCCTGGTGTGGGAGCCCTCGACCCTGGAGAGGGGCTGATGTCCTTCCCCGGCTCGGGCTGGGCACCGGTGGAGCGGACTGCTCCGGCACTGGAGCGACGCAGACGACCGGCTCCGGACTGGGCACCGGTGGAGCGGACTGCTCCGGCGCTGGAGCGACGCAGACGACCGGCCCCGGACTGGGCACCGGTGGAGCGGACTGCTCCGGCGCTGGAGCGACGCAGACTACCGGCCCCGGACTGGGCACCGGTGGAGCGGACTGCTCCGGCGCTGGAGCGACGCAGACGACCGGCCCCGGACTGGGCACCGGTGGAGCGGACTGCTCCGGCGCTGGAGCGACGCAGACGACCGGCCCCGGACTGGGCACCGGTGGAGCGGACTGCTCCGGCGCTGGGCAGACGACCGGCCCCGGACTGGGCACCGGTGGAGCGGACTGCTCCGGCGCTGGAGCTGGGCAGACGACCGGCCCCGGACTGGGCACCGGTGGAGCGGGCTGCTCCGGCGCTGTAGCGGAGCAGACTGCTGGAGGTTCCGGGCGGCGGACCTTCTCTGGAGGCCTTGGGCGGCGGACCTTCTCTGGAGGCCTCGGGCGGCGGACCTTCACTGGAGGCCTCGGGCTGCTGACCTTCACTGGAGGCCTCGGGCTGCTGACCTTCACTGGAGGCCTCGGGCTGCTGACCTTCACTGGAGGCCTCGGGCTGCTGACCTTCACTGGAGGCCTCGGGCTGCTGACCTTCACTGGAGGCCTCGGGCTGCTGAACTTCACTGGAGGCCTCGGGCTGCTGAACTTCACTGGAGGCCTCGGGCTGCTGACCTTCACTGGAGGCTCAGGGTTGCAGACCTTCACTGGAGGCTCAGGGTTGCAGACCTTCACTGGAGGCTCAGGGTTTCAGACCTTCACTGGAGGCTCAGGGTTGCTGACCTTCACTGGAGGCTCAGGGTTGCTGACCTTCACTGGAGGCTCAGGGTTGCTGACCTTCACTGGAGGCTCAGGGTTGCTGACCTTCACTGGAGGCTCAGGGTTGCTGACCTTCACTGGAGGCTCAGGGTTGCTGACCTTCACTGGAGGTCGGGTGCGAGGAGCCGGCACTGGGCGTACCGGACTGGGCAGACGCACCGTTTGGCTGGTGCGCTGAGCTGGCACGGGTCGCACCGGGCTTTTGTTGCGCACCGATGTTTGGGTGCGCTGAGTCGGTCTCCTCCTCCTCCAACTCTGGACCGGCGCTGAAGGCACCGGGCTGGGAACTGGCACTGGATTAGGACTGTTGCTGTCGTCTCTCCAGCGCCAATCCCCATCCTGTGAGGGTTCCTCCGGGAACCCCCACGAGTGAGGGAACAGAAGCACATCGTCGTCGTCTTCCTCCGACTCCTCTCTGTACTTCCGCTCCCATGGCTGTAGGGGCTCCTCCGGGAACCCCCATGAGTGCAGTGGTTGGGGCTCTTCTCCCTCGATCCCCGACCACCCTCATAGCCCCCCCCCAAAATCCGTTTGGGGGGTTTTCTGGGCTCCAGGCTGGTCCTTTGCCTTTTTGGCTCGCCGACTCTTTCCCCGACGTCGGCGCCGCTGCTCCGGACCCCAGCCTTCCTCCACTGAACGATAATGGGAGTATTCCTCCTCGGTAATTTTCCCCATACCGAGGAGGATATCTCCCAATGTCAGGCTCCGTTGCGTCCCGGACGGGTGGTGGATCATTCTGTCACGATGTGGATATAAGGGACGATATATGGAGCGTTCGTGGAGTGTCATCCTTTTTATTAAAGTGAGATGTTCTCACGAAGCACTTTAAATAACAAAGGAGAGTAAATGAATAAACTAAACACTAATACAAAAACAAAAGCAAAGTGACTTACGGTCCTGCGCGACATGCAGATAGACTCTTACAAACAATGATCCACGCACAGGTGGATGTGGAGGACTGCTAAATACTCTCCCCAATCAGAGACAATACTAGACAGCTGTCTCTGATTGGGGATCATTAATCCTCCCTAACTGAAGTAAGGACTGGGTTGTGGCTCATCCACTCCCAATGATGGGAGTTAGCGGCTTCACCACTACCCAGCCCTTACAGGGAGCAATTTCCAAACGCCTGAAGGTACCACGTTCATCTGTACAAACAATAGTACGCAAGTATAAACACCATGGGACCACGCAGCCGTCATACAGCTCAGGAAGGAGACGTCTCCTAGAGATGAACGTACTTTGGTGCGTAAAGTGAAAATCAATCCCAGAACAACAGCAAAGGACCTTGTGAAAGATGCTGGAGGAAACAGGTACAAAAGTATCTATTTCCACAGTAAAACGAGTCCTATACCGACATAACCTGAAAGGCCGCTCAGCAAGGAAGAGGCCTCTGTTCCAAATCCGCCATAAAAAAGCCAGACTACAGTTTGCAACTGCACATGGGGACAAAGATCGTACTTTTTGGAGAAATGTCCTCTGGTCTGATGAAACAAAAATATAACTGTTTGGCCATAATGACCATCATTATGTTTGGTGGAAAAAGGGGGAGGCTTGCAAGCCGAAGAACACCATCCCAACCGTGAAGCACGGGGGTGGCAGCATCATGTTGTGGGGGTGCTTTGCTGCAGGAGGGACTGGTGCACTTCACAAAATAGATGGCATCAAGTTAAAGCTTTTTCGTAAATGGGTCTTCTAAATGAACAATGACCCAAGCATACTTCCAAAGTTGTGGCAAAATGGCCCTGACCTCAATCCTATAGAAAATGTGTGGGCAGAACTGAAAAAGCATGTGCGAGCAAGGAGTGCGAGCAGTTACACAACTCGTTGTGGGAAGCTTGTAGAAGGCTACCTGAAACATTTGACCCAAGTTAAAACAATTTAAAGGCAATGCTACCAAATACTAATTAAGTGTATGTAACTTTCTTGTCACTGTTGACTCTGTTGTGGATGCATCAGCGATGTGTGGGTGTCACAGTGTGTAAGTGTGTGTCACAGTGTGTGTGTTTTCTTTGCAGACTGCGTAGTGTGAAGATGGAGCAGAGGAAACTGAGTGATCAGGCCAACACTCTGGTGGACCTCTCAAAGGTGATACACACACATCACATACACACACGTAGATCAATGTCAAATGCTGAAATCTGTAATCATAAAGGATATTGGAAGCAGCGTTTACCTCTGCCACTGACTGGTGTCTTTGTATGCATGGACACTTATGGATACAGAAAGCACCTTCTTCTCCAAACGGCTAAGCTGCCCTTAACAGCTGAAACAGAGCAGTACCTAGCCAACTGCTTTAATTTAGTTTTAGGCATGCCTGCAATCTGAAGGCCACATACTGTAAGCCTATGTACGCGGCCGAGACCTCCAAATATCAGTGCTACTAACTTGCACTTATATCCAAAGCTATCCAAGCGTGATACGAGGGGCTGGTGTTTAAGAAGCACACACACCACACACAATACACTCTGACACACACATAACTTTTCCCAAAAAATATATCTCAACATTCCGCTGTTTCCATGCTGACCCGTCTGTTTCTGTTGCGTCTCCTAGCAACCGGAACTAGTGTTAAAAATGGATGAAATAGAGAGAAAACGAGAAGAGAGAGGAAGGTGTATGTGTGGGTGTGCATGAGAGAAAAAGAAGAGAAAGAAAGAGAGCGAGAGAGAGAGAGAGAGAGAGAGAGAGAATGCGAGAGAGAGAATGCGAGAGAGAGAATGCGAGAGAGAGAATGCAAGAGAGAGAATGCAAGAGAGAGAATGCGAGAGAGAGAGAGGGAGAGAGCGAGAGAGAGAGAGAAAGAGAGAGAAAGAAATAGAGAGAGAGAGGGTGGTTATGTGTGTAGGTGGTGTGTGTGTGTCTCTATGGATCAGTGCCTTCTGCCACACATATTTTCCAGTGATTTTATCTCAATCGGCCACTCGCTTTACCATGGTTACGCTGCTCTGATGGGCAGTGGAGGGATGTTCTATCTACCTTTACTCTCTCTCTCTCTCTCTCCTTTCTTAGTCAGCCTTTACTCCATCTCTCTCTCCTTTCTTGTTCTGCCTTTTCCAGATGATAATGCCCACACAGAGGGTTCCCTTCCTCAGACACACTCCTCCTCTCTGCTCTCTCTCTCTTTCTCAGTCCCTTTTTCATAGCTCTCTTACTCAATCCTCCATATCTCTCCAGGGATATTGAAGTCAGTCAACTCAGGAAGTAAACTGAACATTTTAAATTCAAATCCCTTCCTGAATTGAGTGACTTTAATTCAAATTGACCCCAACCCTGCTGTTGTCATTGCTAAATGATCTCCTTCTCTCTCCCTGTGTGTGTGTGTGTGTGCGTGCGTGCGGGTGTGTGTGTATGTTCGTGTACAGATGCAAAGTGTGATGTATGAACTGATGTCGGAGCTGAACGACCGCAGTGAGGACTTGGAGCGGCAGATGCTGTCTCTGGAAACGCGGGTGGAGCAGCTGACCGCCGGCTTCAGTGCCCTGCCTGCCCACTTGTCTGCCACGCTGTCTGCCCAGCACACCAACCTGCTCCACCTGCTCCGAGAGAGGGACGCCAGGGACTACAGAGGAGGAGGATGGGGAGGTGCAGGTGGAGGAGGGACAGCCCTGGTCCCTGTTGCTCAGCTGGCCCCTGCCCATGCCCTGACCCCAAGCCCAACTCTGGCCCCAGAAGGAACCATAGAGGGCAGCACTAGACCCAATACTAGCACCTCTAGTTGTTGAAGAGAGGAGGAGGAGAGGATGGGGAGGGGAAAGAAGAGGTGAGGTAGAGGAGGAGATAGAGGGGAAAGAAGAGGTGAGGGTAGAGGAGGAGATAGAGGGGAAAGCAGAGTTGAGGTAGAGGAGCCCCAATACTAGCACCTCCAGATGCTGCAGAGAGGAGGAGGGAAAGTGGGAGGGTGGGGGAGAGGATGGGTAAGGGAGGGCAGCCAGAAGCCCAACACTAGCTCATCCAGCTGCTAAGGAAAGGAGTAGAGAGGAGGGGTGAGGCAGGGGAGGAAAATAGAGGCGTAGGTAAATGGGGGAAGGTGAGGGAGAGGATCAGAGATAAGAGGCTATGAGAGGGATGGAGGGATGGGAGGTAGAGAAGCTGAGGGAGAGGAGAGCCAAAGAAGTGGAGGGAGGTTGGGAGGTAGAGAAGCTGAGGGAGAGGGGATGAAGGGGGAGAGAGAACCAGGAATAATTGCAACAACGCAGAGTTATTTTATCTAATGACAGGAAAACATCTCCCTCTCTCTCCCTCTTTCTGTTTCTCTTCATCTCTTCATCTCATCAGGAATTATTGACAATGACTTTTTATCCTTATGATGTATTTTCTATCTAACTGCTACTTGTGTGGTAACGAGCATCCCTTTAACAAACCATTTACTCAACGACCATAATACATACTAAACACACACACACACACTACACTTTCTATGTAGTATGCCTACCTTTTAACACACACACACACAAATACACACACACACACACACACACCATGGCAACACACACCACAACAAAATACACAGCAGACACACACACACACACACACACACATAAAATAGCACACAATATCCCACAGCATACTATAGTAAACTATAAAATACTATACTATAGCCTATTACTGCCACAATGCACAAGTCTAACTGAAAAGTACATACTGCCAAGAATCCATTATACTACAGTACACAGAGAGCATAGACACGCACCAGGGAAATACTACTGCCATATTTCCTTATGCCCACACGTTCCCAAAACTCTGTTTTAATGAATGTATGCTGTACATTTCAAACCACACGCACACAGTTTGCACAGGGGCACATATATGCCTAATCCCACACATACAAGCTGAACCACACCCACACGTGGACACACACACACACAATCTACCAAAGTGCTCTCTCTCAAATGAACTACAAAAGAGAGGCAGAAGAGATGGGAAGAGGAGATTCAGATTTCCTAACAATGTTTTTCAAGGAATTTCTATCTGGATTTGGACTAGTTGTAGTGCTCTATGGACTGCACTTTTCACTGTGCTCGATGTTAACCAGACAAAGGATACAGGCCATTGCAAGAGAGAAACGGTCGCTTAAAAAACTTAAAATATCTCAGAGAATCATTATTATGATGTGATGGAATAAGAGACTATTTTACTTCTGTAAGCCCTTTCTACGGAGACCATTTTGAAAACTGTCTTATAGCGACATTCTGTGGCCGGATTACTGAATTGCACCCACTTGGAATATTGTACAGTATACTGTTACTGAAATCTACATAGCTTTGTATTGCTCAGTCTTTTCTACCATTACGATTTAACAGTTATAGCTGATCTCTACTATTATTATACTATAGTATTCTTCTCATTCGTCCTGACAATTATGATAAATGTATTAATAATAAACTTTAATAATAATTAATCATGGACAAGGGAGGTGCGTTTGAGGTTGAAATTATTTTGTAATTTTATTTTACCAGAGATAATTAATAAAGTATATATCTATATAACATCACTGAGTTATTAGGTGAATTTTCTTTATTCTTTCTAATCATTACAGCCTACCTGCAACATAAAAACTACCCTGACTAATAGCAACCTGCCCTGTTCTGAAAGGTTGTGGGATCGAATCCCAGAGCTGACAAGGTCTTTCTGCCCAGGGCCGGCCCTAGCTATTTGGGGGCCCTAAGCGAGATTTGGTTTTCATGCCCCCCACCTCGCGGGTAAAACTTTTGGTGGTCCCCCTCTTGATGGTAGAGAGATTTTTTTGTACATTTCCTGTAATTCTCTCTATTTTGCCATGAGGCATAGAGAAAATGTTGTGGTTTTAAAGCAAATTGGGGGGGGGGGGGGGGTTTGGGGCCCACTAGCGACTGGGGGAACTAAGCGACCCCTTATATCGCTTATGCCCAGGGCCGGGCCTGGTTCTGCCCCTGAGCAAGTTAGTTAACCCACTGTTAGTTAATCCAGGCGCTGAAGACATGGATGTCGATTAAGCCAGCTCTCCGCACCTCTCTGATTCAGAGGGGTTGGGTTAAATGTGGAAGACACATTTCAGTTGAATGCATTCAGTTGTACAACTAACTAGGTATCCCCCCTTCCCTTCCCTTTCCTGGTCCAATGTTAGAAGAACCTGATTTTATTGGCAGTACAATGTGGTCTACATGCTAAAATACAAGTGTCTTCTTTCCCCAGTCCAATGTATACATCACATTGTTGTTAAAATGGCAATCTGCAGTTGTTATACCCATCAATTCTTGAATAATATAACTTATAAATGCTTATTTTACAACAGTTACATTTTGTTTGTTTTTAGTCCTAACCTTCAGCGCTACTCAACCACTCCCATCTATCTCTGAACAACATCCAGTTTTCTATTTGCCATATATGTTCTATATAGTATGTATAAGCTGGAAGTAGAAGCCTAAGTGTTATAGTTTACTCCAATTTATACATGCCTCATGAGCTTAGTTCAACTGTCGTACCCCATCAGAATCCAAAATATAAGCTTGTTGTACTTCAATGTTTGTAAACATTGTAAATGTAAACATACACTGTATAGCCTCAAAACATGGTTAAAACGATACTGTCGATACTATGGATGGTCAGTGCTTCCATCCAAAGTTATGTCTATGAATTTGGGAGTGGTTACATTTCTTCAGACCGATCCCTCAGTGTTGTACCAAAACAGTGGCGGGGTATCCGCTTTGTTATTGTTTTAATCGGATATTGCAGACATGTCATGGTGCAGATTGTTTTTTAATCCTTGGAGATACAAAATGTATTGTATATCAATGTAAAAACGTTAATAATTTGATGTTAGATAAAACAAATGTAGTCTGTCTGTCCAAGTAATTATTTTGGGCCCCAAGAAGATTAGAGATGGGGAACGTTCAAGACTGTAAACACATGACGCCACTGTTCTTCTGTCACTAGCTCATCATGAACGCATCTTTTTGTTTTTGCCTTCTGAGATTAGATCAAAAATCAACAATGATAGTGACGCATTGCTGTCCACCTACATTTTGCAACATTGTTTAATTTAATAGGTTTTTATTTGCTGTGTTTGTCTCGTTAATTCGTTTATTCAGAAATGACAAGTCACTGACGAACATATATCGTTTTGTATTACTTGTTAGCTTGCAATGGCTATCGAAGCCTACGTTTAGCTAGTTAACGTTAGCTAGCGTTAACAGATCAATGTAAACAATGTGACGTAGCTAGAAAAAACGAAAGTGCTATAACGTCAGTTTAAATGTTTTGATCGCAATTGTTGAAACCTAAAAATGTATTCACATTTAAACTCTAAAATATTATGTAAAATATTGATTTTTAGTGTAACGATTATTGCGTTGAGTCAGTCGACAAGGCTGAATGTTCCCAAGTTACTTTTGCCCAGATCAAATCATAATCATATCAACTTCACGTTGACAGCAGAGAAGGGATGCTATAAATGGTGAGTGCAGTGAATGATGACATTCATGTTTTGATTCAGATTGCCAAGATACATCTGCTGCTAAAAAACTTAAATATTACACATAATGCAGTGAGTGTCGACAGAACGCCACTTAGTTATCTGTGTGTGATATTTTCAGGGTGTCCTCCCGACCCCAGGCAGTCGGTGTTTGGCCCCTCTCTCCCGCCATTCCTCCCTCCATCCTCCTTCCATCCACCTGTAGCCAGCAGGCCCTAGTGTCCGCCTTGCCTCTGTCCGCTCCACTGGACAATAACCGAGGGGCCAGCATCATACAGGGACAGGACTCTGGTGAGGGGAGTCTGTGTGTGTATTTGTATTTGTGTGTGTGTAGCAGAACTAAAAGAGGGGGAGAGGGAGGGGTGTGGAGGGAGTAACTAAATAGCCCTCATCATCTTTTAGTGACTGGCCATACCCTGCGCTGCAATGTCATTATTGACCAGATCAAGCAGATTCAGGTTGTCACGACTACGCGTCAACTGTTCACTGATGACCCACCCCTCATGCTGTCCGTCATGGCACTGGACTCAGGAGGTACCCGCCTTCTCATTGACATATCACCCACCCCACACCTTTAGCTCTGAGGGCTAAGGCAGTCAATATGTAGACAAGGGGTTGTTCCTCCTTTCAACCCTCCATAAGAATGAGCGCTGAGCATAGGCCCACTTTTTTCCGTTAGAGAGCTGAGCTTAAAAGCCCCACACATCCAAATGTACCACAGGCTAGCAAAGTAAAAAACTCAAATCCAAAGGGTTAAAAGGAAACTTAGTTTTATTGTGGACAGTTTCCTGCTGCCAGGCCTAGTTCAAAACTAACCCGTCTATCACCTCTTGTGTATTATCCACATCCTTGGCTTAGAAACCCATCTAGGTCACAGTGTTCAGATTGTATAACCATCCAATAGCCCAGGGTAGACTGGAGGGAAAAGACAGCAGGTGTTAGACTTGAGGCTAACTAACCTGAGGCTAGTCCCTGCAGACAGACAGACAGACAGACAGACAAACTGACAGTTGTGCTAAAGAACCTGGATACTGGATCTGTGTGTTTACTGCTACCTTCCAGCACCTGGAGTCTCTGCCTGAGGATGTAATTATCACCTGTCTCGCTCTCTCTCTCTCTCTCTCTCTCTCTCTCTCTCTCTCTCTCTCTCTCTCTCTCTCTCTCTCTCTCTGTCTCTGTCTCTGTCTCTGTCTCTGTCTCTGCCTCTGCCTCTGTCTCTGTCTCTGCCTCTGTCTCTCTCTCTCTCTCTCTCTCTCTCTCTCTATCTCTATCTCTCAGGCAACACATTCAGTAGTCTGGCAGGTCTACAGTTTGAGTGGAGGCTAGTAAAGGACTCAGAGAAAGCAGAGAGTGTTAGGTGAGAGGAAGAGGGAAATAATGACAAAGGAAGGTGAAAGATGAAAGAAACATACAGTCAACAGAAAACCTTATGGTATATACTGTATATTTGTTGTGTAGGTTTGTGCGTTTCTCAGAGGCGGGCTACACCCCGCCGCATCATATCCTGTCCCTGGAGGAAACAGGTCAGAGGGGGGACAGGGTGTTGCTGGAGGGGGTCCGTAGCGGGGTGGCACGGGTCAGGGTCTCACTCTTGCACCCAGACTACAAGGTAAGGAGGATGGAGGGAGGGATGGATGAAGGGATTGATGGATTGGCTTCAGAAAGATAAAGACATTGATGGAAACAACTGGAATGTTTGGATGAGTGGATGGGGCGATAGATTATGGATGAAGATCGATATATTAGTTTATGTGTAAGAATAGTTTGTGCTCGTGTTACCTAGTGGGTGGAGCCAGCCTCTGTGAGCCTGACAGTGACAGACAGACTCTACCTTAGCCCCTCCCATGACACCTACCTGCTGCTAGGCTCCACCCTCTCCTACAGAGTCTGGAAAAGTGTGCATGACACAGAAACGGGTGAGTCCCTAATGTAGACAGTAGTGTAGTCTGTCTGACCTTTACAGAGCCTTTAGGTGAGTCCCTAATTTAGACAGTAGCGTAGTCTGTCTGACCTTTACAGAGCCTTTAGGTGAGTCCCTAATGTACACAGTAGTGTAGTCTGTCTGACCTTTCCAGAGCCTTTATGTGAGTCTCTAATGTACACAGTAGTGTAGTCTGTCTGACCTTTCCAGAGCCTTTATGTGAGTCTCTAATGTAGACAGTAGCGTAGTCTGTCTGACCTTTACAGAGCCTTTATGTGAGTCTCTAATGTAGACAGTAGTGTAGTCTGTCTGACCTTTACAGAGCCTTTAGGTGAGTCCCTAATGTAGACAGTAGTGTAGTCTGTCTGACCTTTACAGAGCCTTTAGGTGAGTCCCTAATGTAGACAGTAGTGTAGTCTGTCTGACCTTTCCAGAACCTTTAGGGAGCTTTATGGGTCTTCTAGTTAGGGTCCCTTTGTGTTTTTCTAAGATCCAGAGGAAGAAGACTAAAGGAACATCAAAGCTCAGACAAATGTCTTGGAGACAGAAAATATCAAGTGCTCAGTTCTTCTTGTACTTATTAGACTTGGTTCAACTGTAGAGCTCTCTCTGATATACAAGCAATGTTCTGTTCTCTGTCTCTGTGTAGAGGTGGTGCTGGGTGAGGGAGGGTATGAGTTGTCTGTAGAGAGAGACCCAGACGACAACGATGATGATGATGATGATGTCATCACTGTGGACCAGGACACAGGGACCATCACCGCTCGAGGGCTAGGCCGCACCACGCTGTCCGTCACACACCCCAGTATCCTTCCACCATGAGACTACCTTATCTGACCACTTTAAAGTTATTCCTGTAGTTTAGTGTAGTCCTGTAAGGTGTGGTTTTTGGGGTTATGAGTAGTGTAGTCCTACAGGCGTGGTTTTCCTCAGCATTCCCTGTACCCAGGCCTACCAGAAGACTCTGCTTCCCACCTGCCTCGCTGTTCTGTGTTTGTGGTGGAGCCCAGTTACCTGAGTGAGTGAGTGAGTGAGTGAGTGAGTGAGTGAGTGAGTGAGTGAGTGAGTGAGTGAGTGAGTGAGTGAGTGAGTGAGTGAGTGAGTGAGTGAGTGAGTGAGTGAGTGAGTGAGTGAGTGAGAGCCCAGCTATCAACATGTCTATTGTCGTACTGTGGCAAGCCATGACTGTGTGTATGTGTGTTTGTCCGGGTGGGTAGCGCTAAGTGTGGAGGAGGAGGACAGGTGGGTGTTGGAGAGTGGTCGTCAGTACCAGCTGACTGTACAAGTTCATGACCAGGAGGGTCACACAGCACACTTGGCACAGGTAATGTTACCATGACAACTGTAAGAGTTACCCTCCCTTACACTAGATGTCTACAGCCTACTGTATGTCAGGGACACCTTTCTCTCTCTCTCTGGTAGAATGTGGTGATGACCCTGGAGCTCTCTGATTGGCTATTCTATGTCCTGGAAACTTCCTCTAACAGTTCCTACCATGTACTGGAAACACAAGGGGCTGGGCACACTACTATACGAGCTGCACTGTTCACTGTGCTCACTGAGGTACACACACACACACATAGGGTGTGTTCATAAATTCATTCTGGAGTACTAGAGAGCGCTCAAGAGTGCGCTCTGGGAATTCGTAAATTCTGAGTGTTTTGCTCTCAGAGCGTTCAAAGCGCACACAACGCTCTGGACGAGGAGTAGGGTTGATCCAAGTGTTCTGACCTCACAACGGCAGACAAGCATCCAAGCTAACTGGCTAACATTGGCTAGCTTGCTAGCTACTTCTAGACACAAATGAGAGAACACCTCACTCTGACCATTTTACTCGCCCTAGCAGAGCTGGTTAGGCTGTTTTCATGTTATCCAGAGCATTGGTGACTGTAACTGTGCTGCTGGCAACAATTTCATTAAGCTTTTTTGCCGACGTTTACTGACACCGGCCATATTCAACGGGTATTGAGTGTTTGTAAATTCATCAGTTATTCTGTGCTCTGGCACACTCATCAAGTGGCGCAGCGGTCTAAGGCACTGCATCTCAGTGCTAGAGGCGTCACTACAGACACCCTGGTTCGGATCCAGGCTGTATCACAACCGTCGTAGTTTGGTCTGTGTAGGGCGTCATTGTAAATAAGAATTTGTTCTTTTCTGACTTGCCTAGTTAAATAAAGGTCAAATAAAAAATGTAGAAATAAAACTCAGACGAGAGTGCTCTGAAATCAGAGTAGATAGCCAGAGTGAATTTACGAACGCACCCATAGACACACCTCATCATGGAACCTTGACATGGGTGTTGACAATATCATCACCATCGTTCTCTCTCTCTCTCTCTCTCTCTCTCTCTCTCTCTCTCTCTCTCTCTCTCTCTCTCTCTCTCTCTCTCTCTCTCTCTCTCTAGGATGGCCAAGCGTTGCCCCTGATACCACCAATCAGAGCAGAGCAGGAAGTTGAGATCTACAAGCCCCTCACCCTGCATCCCCGCCTTCTTGTGTTTCCCTGGCAACCTGAGGGACAGCTCTATCAGCACCACATACAGGTGTGTGTGTGTGTGTGTGTGTGTGTGTGTGTGTGTGTGTGTGTGTGTGTGTGTGTGAGAGAGAGTGACAGAAAGAGAGACAGGTGTGTCTGACTACTGTATATGCTGTGTGTTTATCTGTGTTCATGACATGGTCTTTATGTGTGTGTGTACAGGTAGAGGGTGGCAGTGGTACTGTGAGCTGGTCGGTGAGTGACAGTGATGTTGCCGTGGTGACAATAAAAGGGGAAGTCATGGCGGGAAAGAGACGGGGCCAAGTGGATATTCAGGCATCAGATGCACGCAACCCTCTACACACTGCTACTGGACAGGT
>CM042416.1:12530946-12755946 GCA_023634145.1 Thymallus thymallus
CTCTCTCTCTCTGTCTCTCTCTCTCTGTCTCTCTCTCTCTCTCTGTCTCTCTCTCTCTGTCTCTCTCTCTCTCTGTGTCTTTCTCTCTCTGTCTGTCTGTCTGTCTGTCTGTCTGTCTGTCTGTCTGTCTGTCTGTCTGTCTGTCTCTGTCTGTCTCTGTCTGTCTCTGTCTGTCTCTGTCTCTATGTCTCTCTCTTTATCTCTCTCTTTCTCTCTCTCTCTCTCTCTCTCTTTCTCTCTCTTTCAATTTCAATTCAATTCAATTTATTGGCATGGGAAGCATACAGTATGTTAACATTGCCAAAGCAAGTGAAGTAGATAATAAACAAAAGTTAACAAAAATTAACAGTAAACATTACACTCAGAAGTTCCAAAATAATAAGGACATATCAAATGTAATGTATATATACAGTGTTGTAACAATGTGCAAATAGTTAAAGTACAAATGGTAAAATAAATAAACATAAATATGGGTTTTATTTACAATGGTGTTTGTTCTTCAATGGTTTCCCTTTTCTTGTGGCAACAGGTCACAAATCTTCCTGCTGTGATGCACACTGTGGTATTTCACCCAATAGATATGGGAGTTTATCAAAATTGGGTTTGTTTTCAAATTGTTTGTGGATCTGTGTAATCTGAGGGATATATATGTCTCTAATATGGTCATACATTTGGCAGGAGGTTAGGAAGTGCATTTCAGTTTCCACCTCATTTTGTGGGCAGTGTGCTACGGCGGCCTTTCTCAATTGCAAGGCTATGCTCCCTGAGTCTGTACATAGTCAATTCGTTCCTTAAGTTTGGGTCAGTCTGCCACTATGTACTCTCTAGTGCCAAATAGCATTCCAGTTTGCTCTGTTTTGTTGTTAATTCTTTCCAATGTGTCAAGTAATTCTCTTTTTGTTTTCTCATGATTTGGTTGGGTCTAATTGTGTTGCTGTCCTGAGTCTCTGAGGGTCTGTTTGTGTTTGTGAACAAAGTCCCAGGACCAGCTTGCTTATGGGACTCTTCTCCAGGTTCATCTCTCTGTAAGTGATGGCTTTGTTGTGGAAGGTTTGGGAATCGCTTCCTTTTAGGTGGTTGTAGAATTTAACAGCTATTTTCTGGATTTTGATAATTAGCGGGTATCGACCTAATTCTGTTCTGCATGCATTATTTGGTGTTTTGCGTTGTACACAGAGGATATTTTAGCATAATTCTGCATGCAGTCTCAATTTGGTGTTTGTCCCATTTTGTGAATTCTTGGTTGGTGAACGGACCCCAGACCTCACAACCATAAAGGGCAATGGGTTCTGTAACTATTTTTAGCCAGATTCTAATTGGCATGTAGAATTTTATGTTCCTTTTGATGGCATAGAAGGCCCTTCTTGCCTTGTCTCTCAGTTCGTTCACAGCTTTGTGGAAGTTACCTGTGGCGCTGATGTTTAGGCCAAGGTATGTATAGTTTTTTTGTGCTCTAGGGCAACGGTGTCTAGATGGAATTTGTATTTGTGGGCCTGGCAACTGGACCTTTTTTGGAACACCATTATTTTAGTCTTACTGAGCAGAAGATCTAGGTGCTGCTGTAGGCCCTCCTTGGTTGGGGACAGAAGCACCAGATCATCATGACTTCAGATTCTAGTAGTGTGAGGCCGGGTGCTGCAGACTGTTCTAGTGCCCTCTATTTGACATTTTTAGTGTATTTCTGTATTGTTTTAGTGATTCACCATAGTGAAGGTGTAGGCTCAGGTTTTCTGGGTCTCTATGTTTTTGGTTGGATAGGTTTCTTTCTCTATTTCTTTCTTATGTTTTGAGAGGTCAAATACTGTATACTGTTCAGGTTTTCTACTGCCAACTTTACACCTTCACTATTACAGTGGAATGTTTTGTACAGGAAGTTGTCTAAAATGGTTTGAATTTGTTGTTGCCTAATTGTTTTTTGGTAGGTTTCCACACTAAAATGTATCTCTCTCTCTCTCTCTCTCTCTCACTTTTTCTCATTTCCTTTTGTTTTTTTCTTTCTCTGCCCTTATTAACCTCTCCCCGTTTATCTCTGTTTCCCTCTAGCACACACAGACACATCCCTCGCTCCCTCTCTTCCTTCCTCCTTCTCACTTCAGTTACTTGTGCCTGAGAAAAGTGACAGTGGTCTCCATAGCAACTCATGTATCTGTCTTCACATTTGTGTGAAAGGGGGATTTTCCACCAAGGGAAAGGACAGAGGAGAGCATATGCACACAAACATACACACTCTCACACACACACCCACACTCACACACACAGAAAACCTGTTGACTGCAATCAGTGCCTCTTTCACACAGATTGCTTGTGAAAATTGTAGAAGAGAATGGTTGACTGATTTTGATTGAAATAGAACTAGAATATTATATCCTTTTTGTTTATCCTTGTGGTTTAAGAGGCTGCTTGTAAAAACCAGTAGCCACTCAGGCTAGTAGCCATATTGCAGTAGTGTTCTCAGTGTACAATGCCCTTTCTCCACAGAGCAAACTAATAAACACACTTCTACTGCAATATCTCTGCTTCCTGTTCAGATGAGAATGACCAATCAGCCAGCACACATTAGTGGTCAGAGCAGTCACACACAGCACTCAGTCCTAGCTCCTCTCTTTGCTGACCTTAATAACCCAAACAGATGTTTCACAAGTAGCTCAGACCAAAACACTCCTCTAGCATATGGTGTCTCCCACTCTCTGTCTTGATCTCTCCCACTCTTTGTCTGCATCTCTCCCACCCTCTGTCTGCATCTTTCCCACTCTCTGTCTGCATCTTTCCCACTCTCTGTCTGCCTCTCTTCCACTCTCTGTCTGCATCTTTCCCACTCTATGTCTGCATCTCTCCCACTCTCTGTCTGCGTCTCTCCCACTATCTGTCTGCATCTCTCCCACTCTCTGTCTGCATCTCTCGCACTCTCTGTCTGCATCTCTCCCACTCTCTGTCTGCATCTCTCCCACTCTATGTCTGCATCTCTCCCACTCTATGTCTGCATCTCTCCCACTCTCTGTCTGCATCTCTCCCACTCTCTGTCTGCATCTCTCCCACTCTATGTCTGCATCTCTCCCACATCTCTCCCACTCTCTGTCTGCATCTCTCCCCTCTCTGTCTGCATCTTTCCCACTCTCTGTCTGCATCTTTCCCACTCTCTGTCTGCCTCTCTCCCACTCTCTGTCTGCCTCTTTCCCACTCGATGTCTGCATCTCTCCCACTCTCTGTCTGCATCTCTCCCGCTCTCTGTCTGCATCTCTCCCACTCTCTGTCTGCATCTCTCCCACTCTCTGTCTGCGT
The DNA here is from genome assembly GCA_023634145.1 of Thymallus thymallus. Taxonomy (NCBI): domain Eukaryota; kingdom Metazoa; phylum Chordata; class Actinopteri; order Salmoniformes; family Salmonidae; genus Thymallus; species Thymallus thymallus. The sequence goes on from CM042416.1 coordinate 12,534,226, forward strand.
CTTTCCCACTCTCTGTCTGCATCTCTCCCACTCTATGTTTGCATCTTTCCCACTCTATGTCTGCATCTCTCCCACTCTCTGTCTGCATCTCTCCCACTCTCTGTCTGCATCTCTCCCACTCTCTGTCTGCATCTCTCCTTATCTTTACCCATCACTCTGTTCATATTTGCATTGTGTCTATGTTTAATTTTAGGATGTAAATGGGATTTGTTTGGGCCAGTCATATCATAGGAAACCGTCACCCCCGTAACGCCATCCTGTATCTCCTCTCATCCCCACCTTTCTCTCCTCCTCTCTTCCTCTCTCTCTTCCTCCCTCCCTTCCTCCCTCTCACCTTCCCTCCCTCCCTCCCATCCTCTCTCCCTCCCTCTCACTCTCCCTTCCTCCCTCCCATCCTCCCTCCCTCTCTTCCTCCCTCCCTCTCTCCAGTTGTCTGTGTCCAGTAGCAGGGATTCTGTGCTGCAGTTAGCAGTGTTTGACCACCGGGGGGTGCGGTTTGACAACTTCAGCTCGTGCTCAGTGAACTGGCTGACCTCCAACTTCTCCCTGCTGTCTCTGCCCTCACACACACACATGGGCCTGGCAGACACACACACACCCAGCGGACACAGCAAACTACATGGTCAGTGTGTTCATTACTCGGTCAGCCTAGTGGAGATCCAGGCACAATAGAGATTGTGTGTGTGTGTGTGTGTGTGTGTTGAGGGGATTTCAATAGAATCACAATGAGAGGCCGTGTTGTCAGGCCCCTAACATTTTCAGAAGTGGATGCTGATAGGCTGGGTGTGGGTGTACATGCTGAGCTCTGATTGGTTGTCTCTGTGTTGCAGGTCGTCAGGTGCTCCGTGCCCACGATCAAACAGGGACAGTAATCATCAATGTGGTCCTCACACCTGCACAGGTAATAGTGTGTGTATTAAAACTGTGTGGGTGGGTGTTTGTCTGTTTTTGCGTATGTATTATAACTCTGTGTGTGTGTGTGTGGTGTGTGTGTGTGTGTGTGTGTGTGTGTGTGTGTGTGTGTGTGTGTGTGTGTGTGTGTGTGTGTGTGTGTGTGTGTGTGTGTGTGTGTGTGTGTGTGTGTGTGTGTGTGTGTGTGTGTTGTAGGACTCATGGGCCACACCTCTGACTGCGTCTGTGCATCTGAGACTGGTGGAGGACGTGCAGTGGGACAAGCGTGCTATAACCCTCTATAACCACCCTGACATCACTGTGAGTGTTATAAACTAGCAGATTTAATGCATAACTTTCCCCTCTCTCTCATTCTCTCTCTCTCTCTCTTGCTCTCTCTCTCTCTCTTTTCTCTATCTCTCTTTTCTCTCTCTAACTTCTCTCTCTCTCTCTCTAGGAGAACCTGACATTGGTTCAGGGTTCAGGACACTTCTTGGTTCATCTTCAGGACAGAGAGCTGGCCAACATCACTTACCTGGAGAACGGCAATATTGTACAGGTGACACACACACACTCACTCACCATTAACACACACACACTCACCATTAACACACACTCACCATTAACACACACACACACTCACCATTAACACACACACACACACACTCACCATTAACACACACACGCTCACCATTAACACACACACTCACCATTAACACACACACACTGCCCAAAGCCAAGGAGTTCTGACTACTCTCCACAGAGTGCTGCTAACTCAGGCTTGTATTGTCTCTTAGGTGTCTCCCCTGCGGCCCGGCCTCTCCTCCATCCTGGCCTATGACCTGTGTTTGACCTCTCCTGACCTCACCGTGACCTCCATCTCCGTCTCTGACATCACTGACTTCCAGATAGACTTTGTTGACATTGTGAGTGTCCTGTCATTCTGTGATGAAGGAGAGTTGTTCACAACCATGCTGGATTAGAAGACACCACATTTAGTACATGCGTGTCTGTCTGTGTGTGTGTGTCTCTGTGTCTCTGTGTGTGTGTGTGTCTCTGTGTGTGTGTGTGTGTCACGGAATGGGGGTTGGAGAGACCAAGACGCAGCGCAGGGATAGTTCGACATGATTTTTATTTTACTATGTATAAGCACTACAATACTATACTGTGTAAAATCAAATCCAAAAGACGAACTAAAGAAACACGAAAAGACTAACGACACGTTCACACTACAAACACGAAATGAACGGATGTAAAACAAAAACACACTTACTTCACTGTGACTGCGACATACATCGATAACAACCCACACCAGAGTGAAGGACAGACTCAACATATATGGGATCCCTAATTAGAGACAAAGGGTAGCAGCTGCCTCTAATTAGGGATCCACCCAAAACCCACAAAGAAACAGAAAAGAACGACACTGTCAGACTCTGACCATAACTACATAGAGAAGCCTATTGCTTCTCTATGGCCAGAGCCTGACAGTGTGTGTGTGTGTCTCTGTGTCTCTGTGTGTGTGTGTGTCTCTGTGTGTGTGTGTGTGTGTGTGTGTGTGTGTGTGTGTGTGTGTGTGTGTGTGTGTGTGTGTGCGTGTGCGTGTGTGTGTCTGTGTGTGTGTGTGTGTGTGTGTCTCTGTGTCTCTCTGTGTGTGTGTGTCTCTCTGTGTAAGGTGGAGGTGGACCACAGTGCTCTGGTTCGTGTGCGTGTTCTAGACTCTAACAGACAGCCCTTCCTACATCGCTACCTTCCTCTGATGAAGCTCAAACTGACCCCCTCCTCACCCATCGTCACTGTGGAGTGAGTACCTGTACATTCTGTCTTATGTCCACATTCCTAACAAACATTTCACTGGATAGAGAGGTTATGTCTGAAATATTTTGTCAACCTGTTACATAAACGTGTGTGTATAGTCCTGCAGGGCCGTTGGACGGCGTCTCCATAGGTTACCGGGTGTCAGGACAGGCAGTGGGAGTGGTCAGTCTTCACCTGTCTGCAGTGGACAGCAGTGGGCGTGTCAGGACCTCCTCTCACAAACAGCTACAGGTAGACAACCAATCATAACCCCAGCAGACCTATGCACACAACACACCTTAAAACTATAATATACAGTCTGTATACAGTTCTGATGTGCTGTACATTGTTTTCATATGCAGGTCTACCCCAGATTCACCCTGCAGCCACGCAGTCTGGCACTGACACTGGGCAGCGTACGACAGGTAACCAAATGCAGATGATCAGTGTTTCTCAAATGAAGGTTCAGGAGGAGCCACTGGTGGGTTTCTGTTAATGCAGACACAATGCAGAAATCTCTCCACCATTTCCTGGATGCTAAAATTCTAATAGTTTGCCTAATTTCAGTTTATGTACCAAAACAAGCAAGTATAGTGTAGAGAATCATTGTACCATCTAAACCCCTGTGAAATATATTTTCCATAATCAACATTTTATATTTTCAGCTGTTTGAAGCTGGTGTACAAAACCGTAGGTAAAAAAAAAAAAGCATAGAATTAGCGCACATTGAACAGATCTACCCCTTCTTAGACTTGCTTTCAGTGATAATTGGTCGGGTCACCCAAAAAGTTAAGTATTGCAGCTTTAACTCTGAATCTAGGTTTCTGTTAACTCTGACTAGGTTTATGTTAACTCTGACTCTAGGTTTCTGTTAACTCTGACTAGGTTTCTGTTAACTCTGACTCTAGGTTTCTGTTAACTTTAACTCTAGGTGTCTGTTAACTCTGAATCTAGGTTTCTGTTAACTCTGACTCTAGGTGTCTGTTAACTCTGAATCTAGGTTTCTGTTAACTCTGACTCTAGGTGTCTGTTAACTCTGAATCTAGGTTTCTGTTAACTCTGACTCTAGGTTTCTGTTAACTCTGACTCTAGGTTTCTGTTAACTCTGACTCTAGGTGTCTGTTAACTCTGACTCTAGGTGTCTGTTAACTCTGAATCTAGGTTTCTGTTAACTCTGACTAGGTTTCTGTTAACTCTGACTAGGTTTCTGTTAACTTTGACTCTAGGTGTCTGTTAACTCTGACTAGGTTTATGTTAACTCTGACTCTAGGTTTCTGTTAACTCTGACTAGGTTTCTGTTAACTCTGACTCTAGGTTTCTGTTAACTTTAACTCTAGGTGTCTGTTAACTCTGAATCTAGGTTTCTGTTAACTCTGACTCTAGGTGTCTGTTAACTCTGAATCTAGGTTTCTGTTAACTCTGACTCTAGGTGTCTGTTAACTCTGAATCTAGGTTTCTGTTAACTCTGACTCTAGGTTTCTGTTAACTCTGACTCTAGGTTTCTGTTAACTCTGACTCTAGGTGTCTGTTAACTCTGACTCTAGGTGTCTGTTAACTCTGAATCTAGGTTTCTGTTAACTCTGACTAGGTTTCTGTTAACTCTGACTAGGTTTCTGTTAACTTTGACTCTAGGTGTCTGTTAACTCTGAATCTAGGTTTCTGTTAACTCTGACTCTAGGTTTCTGTTAACTCAATCTAGGTTTCTGTTAACTTTGACTCTAGGTGTCTGTTAACTCTGACTCTAGGTTTCTGTTAACTCTGACTCTAGGTTTCTGTTAACTCTGACTCTAGGTTTCTGTTAACTCTGAATCTAGGTTTCTGTTAACTCTGACTCTAGGTTTCTGTTAACTCTGACTCTAGGTTTCTGTTAACTCTGAATCTAGGTTTCTGTTAACTCTGACTCTAGGTTTCTGTTAACTCTGACTCTAGGTTTCTGTTAACTCTGAATCTAGGTTTCTGTTAAATCTGACTCTAGGTTTCTGTTAACTCTGAATCTAGGTGTCTGTTAACTCTGAATCTAGGTTTCTGTTAACTCTGACTCTAGGTTTCTGTTAACTCTGAATCTAGGTGTCTGTTAACTCTGAATCTAGGTTTCTGTTAACTCTGAATCTAGGTTTCTGTTAACTCTGAATCTAGGTTTCTGTTAACTCTGACTAGGTTTCTGTTGACTCTAGGTTTCTGTTAACTCTGACTTCTTTCTGGTCTTGAACATTTGGTCTTGAACATTGTTTGATTCATCATTGGATCACATGACAATTCAAAATGGTTTTAGAGTCACAACACAAACAATGTTGGGGACAAAGTGAATATGATGCTGATGGAAGTCATGGTACTACTATCTACTGTGTCAATGTCATGCAATCATACACTTACACACACACCCCTCTCTCAGGTGAAGTGGGAGGGCGGCCCCCACCCCCAGTCCAGTGTGGGCTTCTCTGTGAGTGATAGCCGCATCGCCTCGGTGACCGACACAGGATTGGTCCGTGGCGTGGCAGTGGGCGTGGTCAAACTCAGAGGGGCGCTGCAGACCGTCACTCAGGACACCGGAGCACTGCTCACCTTCGCACAGGTACACACACACACACTCATACACACACACACATTCACTTTTTCATTATCTGGTTGTCTTTGTGTGTGTGTATGTCAGGATGAGGTAGAGGTGGAGGTGTTTAACCTGACAGGGGTCAGGATCCAGGCCCCTCTGGTCAAACTGTCTGTGGGCACTGAGGTAAGATACAGATAATGTTTGTGCTCTCTCTCAAACATTCTGTCATTGTATGATGTGGCAGGCAGTGTAGTTTGTTTCTGTGTATGTTTTTACAGTATTTGGGTGCGTATGTGCATGTGGTTTAGTAACCCGTGTGTGTGTGCCTGCGTTTAGATGCCGGTGTATGTGATGGGCAGTGACAGTAGTCAGAACCCCTTTGCTCTGGGCAGTGTGGAGTCTGGCCTCTCCTTCCACTGGAGTCTGGGCAAGCTGGGAGTACTGGATATACAGCCACGACACACTCAGGTACGCTACGCTTTTTCCCTGTATATGGAGGTTAATGTCTGTCAAACCACTTGGATATGACTGTGTTCACCCTGTGTGTTTGTGTGTGTGTGTGTGTGTGGGGGGGGGGGGGGGTTGTAGGCGGGGGTGACTGTCTCTCCTGCCCATAGTTTCTCTGTGCTGGTGAGGGCGTGGGCAGCAGGCAGGACCAGTCTGAGAGTGACACTCCAGCTGGCCAATCACACGTCGGCCTCCCACCAGCAGCTCTCTGACGAGATACAGATACTGGTAAACACACTGGGTCCACTTCCTGCTTTTTCTTCTCCTGCTTTTGAGACATTTGTTTATAGATTGTTTTTGAGTAGTTTATGTCTGTGATATGATGACCTCTCCTCTCCACTCTTTACTCCTTTCTACTCTCCTCTCCTCTTTCCTCTCTCCTGCTCTCCTCTCTTAGGTGTACCAGGAGATGCAGCTGGCTGTAGGAACCTCCAGATCCATCCTCATGTCTCCCTACTCACACTACCCACTACAGAGCAACAAGTGAGAGCCAGCATGTGCGTGCGTGTGTTTACAGTGCCTTCGGAAAGTGTTCGGAACCCTTCACTTTTTCCACATTTTATTACGTTACAGCCTTATTCTAAGTCTCAATAATGACAAAGCAAAACAGGTTTTTAGATTTTTTTGCAAATGTATAAAATAAAAATAATATCACATTTACATAAGTATTCAGACCCTTTACTCAGTACTTTGTTGAAGCACCTTTGGCAGCAATTACAGCCTTGAGTCTTCTTGGGTTTGACGGTACAAGCTTGGCACACCTGTATTTAGGGAGTTTCTCCCATTCTTCTCTGCTGATCCTCTCAAGCTCTGTCAGGTTGGATTGGGAGCATCGCTGCACAGCTATTTTAATGTCTCTCCAGAGATGTTCAATCGGGTTCAAGTCTGGGCTCTGGCTGGGCAACTCAAGGACCTTCAGAAACTTGTCCCGAAGCCACTCCTGCGTTGTCTTGGCTGTTTGCTTAGGATCATTGTCCTGTTGGAAGGTGAACCTTCGCCCCAGTCTGAGCGCCCTGGAGCAGGTATTCATCAAGGATCTCTCTGTACTTTGCTCCGTTCATCTTTCCCTCGATCCTGACTAGTCTCCTAGTCCCAGACGCTGAAAAACATCCCCACAGCATGATGCTGCCAACACCATGCTTCACCGTAGGAATGGTGCTAGGTTTCCTCCAGATGTGACGCTTGGCATTCAGGCCAAAGAGTTCATTCTTGGTTTCATCAGACCAGAGAATCTTGTTTCTCATGATCTGAGAGTCCTTTAGGTGCCTTTTGGCAAACGACAAGTGGGCTGTCGTGTCTTTTACTGAGGAGTGGCTTCCGTCTGGCCACTCTACCATAAAGGCCTGATTGTATATATAATGTCCTTTCCAAATCATGTCCAATCAATTGAATTTACCACAGGTGGACTCCAATCAAGTTGTAGAAACATCTCAAGGATAATCAATGGAAAATGGAAACAGGATGCACCTGAGCTCAATTTCGAGTTATGTAAATAAGGTATTTTTTTATTTTTAAATAGATTTGCCAACATTTCTACAAACCAGTTTTTTCGCTTTGTTATTATGGGGTATTGTGTGTAGATTGAGAAAAAAAAAAAAGATTATATAAATTATAGAATAAGGCTGTAACGTAACAAAATGTGGAAAAAGTCAAGGGGTCTGAATACTTTCCAAATGCACTGTATGTCTGTACTCATGTGTGTTTGTGTTAATGTCTGTACACATGAATGTGTGATTGTGTGTTTCAGAGACACTATCTGTCCCGTGCAGTACGCCCTGTGTCAATGTGTAAAAGGGGAGGGTCTTGTAACCGTGGACAGCCAGGGAGTTTTAAGTGCGGGGCCTGACACAGGATCCGCCCTGCTGGAGGTCATCGCTATGGAGACATGTGGGGTCAACCAGACCCTGCTCATCAGCGTCCGGGTAAGTTGGTCACTTGTGTTCTTCACAGGGATCCATTCTAAAGTAGATCTGGTAAGAAACTGAGCATCTACAGTTGACCATAAGGACTGGGTCATCACTATCTGACCATGCTGGAGAGTACAAAATAGTATTTGTGTGTTGTGTCTGCCAGGTGTCTCCAGTATGGTTTGTCAGGCTGTTCAGTGTGTCCAGCCTGTACAGTGTTGGAGGGGGAGGCCTGCCTGCCTTTCCGCTGGGCTGGACCATCAGAGTCAGGGCTCTCTGCTACAACAACCTGGGACAACAGTTCAACGCCCATAACACACTCATACACATTACCACCAACCGGTAACACAACACACGCAGTATATAGTAAAATCTCTCTCTGTCTGTTTTATTTTCCTTAAAGCTGGGGTCCTTAATGGTCAAACTGCCACGCCCATTTGGGATATTACAACAACAAAGATGTTGCTGCAAAGAACCAACACTGTTTTTCCTCTCAGACATCATTACCCGCGCGATATAACAGCAGAATATGTACAGATAATTTTTGACCATGCGGCCAGAGTCTGCTCTCCTCTGTTTCTCCTCTGTTTAAACAGCAAAACAATAACAAAGGTGCTGGGGCGAACAGTGGCACTGTTTCCCCTAATGTGGATTCCATCTCTCTCTCTCTCTCTCTCTCTCTGTCCTCTCTCTCTCTCTCTCTCTCTCTCTCTCTCTCTCTCTCTCTCTCTCTCTCTCAGGGATGACTTGGTGCAGATGACTCCAGACTCAGACAGTCATTCCTTCGTGGTCCAGACAGTGTCTGCGGGTCTGACAGTCCTAGGGGTGCAGGCGGACCCCACCAACCCCTCCCTGAGTGACTACACCCCCCTCCCTGTCCTCCCCGCCATCTCTGCCCCCCAACACACACTCAGGCCCGGAGACACACTCTGCTTCAACACCCCCCTGATAGGCCCGCAAGGTGAGAGACACACACACTCAGGCCCCCCAAACACACACTGTGGCTGGTACTGTTGATTGGGAAAGGGAAAGGAAGGGGGGATACCTAGTCAGTTGTAAAACTGAATGCATTCAACCAAAATGTGTCTTCCACATTTAACCCAACCCCTCTGAATCAGAGAGGTGCGGGGGGGGCTGCCTTAATCGATGTCCAAGTCATCGGCGCCCAGAGAGCAGTTGTTGGGGGTTAACTGCCTTACAGTTAACCCCCGCTTGGGGTTCGAACCAGCAACCTTTCGGTTATTAGCCCTTAACCGCTAGGCTATCTGCCACCTAGACACACCCACACACTCAAACAATCATAACTGAGGATAATCATCATTTTAAACAGTGGTTTAATTGACCCTGGTCAGTCAATCCACTACTCTTCCCCCCACTTGGGCTGATATGCTTGATCCATTTTTTGCTGTAGCCCTCTGCCCCCCTGATTGCTAAAAGATGAATCCATATTTTTATATCTGGTACTATCCTCCTCAAGGTTTGCAAGGCGGCCCATGTGGTGACCTAAATCATTATTACCCTATTTCTACACTTTCTTGGCCAGCTAAAATATTAGAATCCTTGATTAATTCTCAGCTAAGATCTTTCTTATCTTTGAAATGTATTCTAAATGTACATCAGTCGGGTTTTAGACCAGGTCATAGCACCATCTCTGCTGCATCCCTAGTTATAAATGTGGTTAATTGTATGGATAAAAGGCAACATTGTGCTGCCCTCTTCATTGACCTGTCAAAGGCCTTCGATACTGTTGATCACTCACTGCTAATTCAGAAGCTTGCCTCAATTGGCCTAGACCAGGCTGCATGTAACTGGTTTAAAAATTACTTGACAGATAGAACTCAATGTGTGTCTACTGGTGATGGCAGGTAGCCTAGCGGTTAGAGCGTTGGGCCAGTAAACGAAAGGTTGCTGGTTTGAATACCCGAGCCGTCAAGGTGAAAAACCTGTCGATGTCTCCTTGAGCAAGGCACTTAACCCTAAATTTCTCCACGGGCTGACCCTGTAGGTAGGCCGTCATTGTAAATAAGAATTTGTTCTTAACTGAATTTTGTTCTTAACTGACTTAGTATTGAATGCAGGTAAAACTAAGTACATGTTGTTCTCTAGAGCACATTAAATTAACTCTGATGATTTAAGCACATGTACTTTGGATGGTGTCCATAATGGTTGTGCCCCTGCATCTGGATAGATGAGAAGCTGTCTTTTAAAAAGCATATTGACGAAAGTAGATTAGTCAGTCGACGTTCCTATCAGTCCTAGACTATGGCGATATCATCTATATGAACACAGCTGCTACTTCATTAAAGCCGTTAGATGCAGTTTATCATAGCGCACTGCGCTTTATTACGGGCAAGTTTTAGCACTCATTATTGCATTCTCTACCAGAATGTTGGTTGGCCATCTTTGATGTCACTGATTTATAATGCAGTTTTAAGTCCCACTGTATCCAACATCATTACTAAACTTTAGACATACGAGTTACCACACCCGGTCTCAGGGATGGCTAACTCTAGTAATAATTCCTTGGTCTCTAATGAGTTAGGTAAATCAGATTTTATGAAATGGGATCTAGGCCAGAACGCTGATTGGGGACCTTATTAGTGATGAATGTGATGTTGTGGTGCCTCTAGACCAGTTCAGAATGCTGATTTTAGGACCTCATTACTGATGAATGTGTTGTTTTGGTGCCTCTAGGCCAGTTCTTATTACTGATGAATTTGTTGTTTTTGTTTCTCTAGGCCAGTTCTTATTACTTATTAATGTGTTGTTTTTGTGCCTCTAGGCCAGTTCTTATTACTTATTAATGTGTTGTTTTTGTGCCTCTAGGCCAGTTCTTATTACTTATTAATGTGTTGTTTTGGTGCCTCTAAGCCAGTTCTTATTACTGATGAATGTGTTGTTTTGGTGCCTCTAAACCAGTTCTTATTACTGATTAATGTGTTGTTTTGGTGCCTCCAAGCCAGTTCTTATTACTGATGAATGTGTTGTTTTGGTGCCTCTAAACCAGTTCTTATTACTGATTAATGTGTTGTTTTGGTGCCTCTAGGCCAGTTCTTATTACTGATTAATGTGTTGTGTTTGTGCCTCTAGGCCAGTTCTTATTACTGATTAATGTGTTGTTTTGGTTCCTCTAAGCCAGTTCTTATTACTGATTAATGTGTTGTTTTGGTTCCTCTAAGCCAGTTCTTATTACTGATTAATGTGATGTTGTGGTGCCTCTAGGCCAGTTCTTATTACTGTGTTTTTTTTTCTACTTTAATTTTTATTTTCTGCCATATCTGTCATTCAGGGCTCATCTGTAAAAGAGACCTTGGTCTCATTGTGACTCCCTGGTAAAATAAAGATGAAATACAAAATAAAAGAAACACACACATACTTAATTTCTCTCTCGCTCTCTCCCTCTCTCTCTCTCAGGCCAGCCAGGTCAGTGGAATGTGTCGTCTAGTTATGTTCTGCAGATCGACCCAAAGACGGGAGCTGCCCTGGCAAAGCATTCTGGGACGGTGGTGGTTTATTACAGACTGGAAGGACAGCAGGCCCTCAGAGAGGTACAGTACAGCAGAGGGTTATCATAGAAATGGGGGGGTTGCCATGGAAATGAAGGGGTCACAATGGTAGTGTTTTGCCAACAGGTGAAGGTGGAGTCTCCAGCCATCCCAGAACTCTCTCCTCCAGATGATCGTTTTCTCACCAACTGGCCTGACGCACCTGACTACACTGTTCCTGTGGAGCTGTACACCTCCCCCGTCAACACAGGTGACACACACACAGGTGTGACACTTCACACCCACATGTCCTACACAGGTTATCCATATTACCCCAGAGGTGAGTAGCAAATGGATACCTCTGCTCACGCTGCTCCTCTTCTCCCACCTCCCCATCTCTTCCCACAGCCCAGTGTTCCCTGTCCCAGAGGGAGGCCATAGAGACGAAGCTGCAGCCAGAGGCAGAGTTACAGTGTTCCCTGCACTTCAGCGCCCCCTACCTCCAGCTCAACACACTGCAGGCTGTGATCATCGCCACTCCTCACTATGACCTCGACACGGGTATGACAGGAACACAGGACTCCTCTCCCCCATCCCATTGATAAAAATACCATGTCTCTAAAATAATACATTAAATTATTATTTGACCCTCTCTCCCTCAGGTGAATACAGTTGCAGAGTCTCGGTCCGTCCCCAGTCAGACTCCGTCCTCCACCTCCTCTCCTCCCTCTCTCTCTCTGTCTCTCTCTCAGCCTCTCTGCGGGGCCAGTCCCCCATCCCTATCCTCCCTCTCTCTGCTTTGTCGCTATCTCTCTCCGGGCGTTTGGTACAGTTGCCGTACCTGCCTGCGTTCCACTGCCCGGTGTCTTTCCTGTTGCTCTCTGTTCTGCAGCCCGTGGCAGAGTTCTCTGTGCTGGGCACCAAGGAGGTGCTCTCTGCCCTACGGGTGGGTCCCATTAGGACTAATATTAAGCATTAGAGCATTTACAGACCCACAATACACACCACTTTAAGACCTTGGCATAGGCAGTACGGAGAGAATGCAATCCATATCTCTTCTCTCTCTGTGTTGCGTTCAGTTCCACTCTGACAGTACTGACGTGCTGCTATCTGAGCCCAGTCAATCAGACGGACATCTGGTGTTGTCTGTGTACATTTCCACTTCCTGGGTCAAAGGTCAGGCCCTGCCCCCTCCTGCCAACATCACCCTGTCCAGCCACCTGACCCCACAGACTCATGTCCTCAAGGTTTACATCACGGCAGACAGTGAGGTCAAGATAGGTGAGCAGACTCATACACATAAAACACGACAATGAAAACATTCATATACAAGTGTTTCCTCGGTCCTGGGGCCCCTCCCCCCTGGGTGCACGTTTTGTTTTTTTGACCTAGCACTACACAGCTGATTCAAATATCAGGACAGAGTTTGGGGAAACCCTGATATAGCAAACTGACCCACCCGTATCCACACATCTGACCCTGTCTGTGTGTGTTCAGGTTTGACAGATCTGATTCGTCTACAATCTTTCTGGACTCAGCTCCTGGACTTCCATCTTATCCTGGTCTTTGCCGTGTTTGCAGTTATGGCCACTACTGCCACCTTATTCATAGGTAACTGACCACTCAGTTGGTGGCATCTCCTGTGCAGCTGAATGTGACTCCCTACTCTTGACAGTTACTTCTGTATTTGTCAGTGTACAACTCCTGCATGCAGACGGTTCCTGCCCCTGTGGTCGGCCTGTACCCAAATACACCACCTAACACCGGTCAGTACCAGTTCCCTTTTCCTATTATATTGGTGCATCAGGTAGCATAACTGACTTGTAAACTTTATAATCTGAGGTAATTGTTCTCCAGTGGACAGCAGCAGTCTTAGGGTTGTGTATGTGTTCTCAGTGGACCGCAGCAGGACGGTGCGTTTCTCTCCCTGGATCAGACCCTCGTCCCCAGACACAGAAAGGATCATCCGCAGACGCAACTGGCTCTGGAGCACACAGTTATACTAACAGCCCTGTAAATTATCCATGTTAAAACCTTCAACTAAACAATTTTCTGCCAACCGTTGTCAGCGTGTTGTTGGTCCATTTAAGGCACAGGTGTCAAACTCATTCCAAAAGGGACGTGTGTCTGCAGGTTCTCTCCTCCCTTTTACTTGATTGAATTAAAGTCACTGATTAGTAAGGAACTGTCCTCACCTGGTTGTCTAGGTCTCAATTGAAAGGGAAAAAAACAGCAGACCCTAAGCCCTCCATGGAATGAGTTTGACACGCCTGATTTAAGAACAGTAGCTCTACTTAACCAGGGGCTCAAGGTAAAAGTTGTTCTCAGGCATAGATCTAGGACCAGCTTATCTTCCTCATATGACACCTTCATGTTGTTTTCTAATAATAGAGTCAAACATTTGACACCTGTATCAAAGACTGACAAGTAAACTGGATTCTTTAACGAAAAAACTCAACTTTATTAGTGAGAGAAAGTCCAGTGGAGGAGTGGAGTTAGTGATGTCATAATGCCAGGGAACATTTCTCTAAGCACACAAAGCAGAGCTCAACACCATCTTTCCCCTTCAGTTTCATCTTGTTTTATTTCCACTTTTCCTCTCGCGGGGTCACTCCCATCTCTCCACCCGTGGTCTCTCGGTCCAGTAAAGTCCATTGCTGAGACTAGTGCTGTTTTCTCCTGAATGAGCATCCTGGGTGAAGGAAGAGTTAGTTATGGCCCCAGACAGATTTCACTTTTATATGGCAGTAGGGAGTGGGTAAAATAACCCAATGTTTATATCCCAGGACAACTAAATGTCCATGAATGTTTGATGTGTTTCGACCTGTCCCCAAATGAATATACACTGAACAAAAATATTAACATAACATGCAAGATTTTACTGCATTAACGTTCATATAAGGAAATTAGTCAATTTAAATACATTAATTAGGCCCTAATCTATGGATTTCACATGACTGGGAACACAGATATGCATAAATTGGTCATATATCTTTAAAAAAAAAAGGTCCTCAGGATCTCAATTTTGTTTGTAGCTTATTCCTGCCAATACCGTAACCCTACCACCACGGGACATTAGCAAACATTTTGCCCACACAACGCCATACACGTGGTCTGCTGTTGTAAGGCCGATTGGATGTACTGCCAAATTCTTTAAAACTCTGGAGGCGGCTGATGGTAGAGAAATTATTGTTAAATTCTCTGGCAACAGCTCTGGAGGACATTCCTGCAGTCTGCAATGCCAATTGCACACTCCCTCAACTTCAGACATCTGTGGCATTGTGTTGTGACACATTTTAGAGTGGCCTTTTGTTCAGTGTCGTTGGTTCAGAGGTCATTTTAATATTTCAACCTGTGTGTTTTGGATTGCGCCTGGTGTGGACGTATAAAACCAACATGGTCTAGTCAGCATGTTATGGACAGACATTCACTAGGAACTCATGGCATGCTAATATTGTCAATCATTAATACTAGGACAATATTTACCAACTTGCTGGTGATCCAGGAAACTGTATATAGCACCGCTGTCACTAAGCAAGCAATACAGGGAATAGGTTCCACCTGCCAACAGCATAGGTCAAATAGTGAACAATATGTTAATCAAATCGCAATACACAGCGTATCTGCACTTTAAGATTCACCTATTTTGAATGGTATATTGTTTTTGTGCATCTCAGTGATGTTGTATCGATTCCTTGAGTCATTTCATGTTTTCATGGGTATCTGAGCCATTGCCGTTCAAGCAGGCAGAAATTCGGCCCGGTATGATGTAGCATTGCAATAAAGCCGCTCTCACTACACTGGACGTTAATAGGAATATGACTTAGTGGCTTGCGAAGGTATTCACCCACCTTGGCTTTTTTCCTAATTTGTTGCCTTACAACCTGGAATTAACATAGATTTGGGGGGGGGGTTGTATCATTTGATTTACACATCATGCCTACCATTTTGAAGATGCAAGAAATAAGACCCCCCAAAAAACCGAACTTGAGCATGCAGAACTATTCACCCCCCCAAGGTCAATTTGTAGAGCTAGCTACCTAAGAAACAGGTTTCCCTCAAGAATTTCCATGTATTTAGCGCCATCCATCATTCCTTCAATTCTGACCAGTTTCCCAGTCCCTGTCGATGTTCTCAGGGTGATGACGTGTTGGGTTAGCACCATACATAGCTTTTTCCTTGATGGCCAAAAAGCTACATTTTAGTCTCATTCGACAAGTTCAGGTAATCAACTTTTTCCCAAAACATTTGTCATCTCGTGCATGATCCTAATGAGTGGCAGGTCAGACTATTACAACTAGAAACTGAGAACGGACAGTATCACTTCTGTATATTAGTGTGTTCTTGCAGTTATTAAACGGAATCAGTGGAGACTCCTTCCAAACAAAAACAAGGTTACTGTATGCCTTGGTTGACACCTCATTCACTCTGGAGACAATGACAAAGGCAACAATTACGTCTAACCATCCTGGATACTCTGGAAAGCTGGGAGTGTGTGTAGTATAGTACCTTCTGTGAGGCGTGCTTTACCCCCTGTAGGTTGACACAGGACTGTGGAGCATCCGACACACAGGACGACCGTCTGGGCGTGACTGAACACTGTCGTGATCTTATAGCATCCTGTAGGGAGAACACAGTTCAGACATTCAGAATATAAATTAACACTCACCTCAAATATGTCCTGAATGGAACAAGACTTAGCTGTGTTATCAGTCCCAACAAATCACACTAATTATGTTCTCAAATTACTGTTATGTTCTTGCAGTTGCAGTTATTTTAAGGAATCAGTGGAGACTCCTTCCAAAGAAAGACAACCACAAGGTTACTGTATGCCTTGGTTGACACCACATTCACTCTGGAGACAATGAATGGGCAACACATAAAGGCAAGTCGCTACACTACTACACACACACCTAAAAACAATTCCATCTCAGTGATCAATCCATAACCACCAGACTAGAGTTACACTTAATTTAGCACTCTTATCCAGCAGACTTACAGTAGAGTATACATTTTCGTACTGGTCCCGCGTGGGAATCGAACGCACAACCCTGGCGTTGAAAGCTCCATGCTCTAACAGCTGAGCCACACAGGACCACATTAAGTTTCCATTGGCCATGCACTCTCCCTTTGGTGAACTGACCAGTTTTAATAAACAATGACCTGTCAGTTGAATATGGTCCCACATTCCTAGATACTAAACCAAGGTCAGTTTAGTTATCTTGTTTACTTATTTACAACGAGGCCGTCATTGTAAAGAAGAATTTGTTCTTAACTGACTTGTCTAGTTAAATAATGGGTTTAAAAAAAATAAACCTTTAGTGAGCTGAGCCGGAGTCATTTCTAACTAGGCTACAGTGAAACACTAACCTGGACATTTGACATCCATAAAATACGAGTTAGGGCTCTGTACAAGACGCTTCTTCTTGTGACTCCTCTTCTCCTCCTCGGAGGTTGGGTGCAACAGGTCCTTTGCGAGCTGAAGGAAAGACAAACCAGAGGGTGGCCATCTTAGAAAATGCAGATGGGGTGTCCATTTGATAATCTAGCTAGTTACCAAGTTAAAACAATGTCCATACAGGAGACGTGTACATAAGTTAGTATCATTTGACATGTCTGACATAACTGTTCGTTGGGTAAACTCCTGTCCTCGCTAGTAACTTCAGTACTGGCAAGCCTTTGCTAGTTACTGTTAACTTGTACAGCTAAAGCCTGCGTACGTCCACGATCAAACATAAATCAAGAATGCTCATATATAGTCAAACTGCGTCGTGTACAAGCGCTGTCAAATGTTTAGAAACAATCACTAAACATCAAAGTCGTTAGCTACCTAGTTACATGTCAGCCCATGCGTTCTATTGCATGTACGCCGCCATATTGCGTCAATTCAGCAAAGCCCATAGCACGCGCTTGGTACGCAGTTTATGATTGTATTATCTATCCATTACTAGAACAATCTTGAATAGAAATGCATCGGAATATTCGCGAAGTTAAAATGCATCGATGGACGCGGTCATGTCCCACTCTAACACATTACCAATGCTCAAGCATGAGTTATATTGCCTGTGTGCTCACTTACTGGCATCTTGGCGAGTTTGTAGCCGTAGCCAAAAAGAAGGATCAACCGGAAGTTGACAGTTAATAAATGAACGGGTCCGAAATGCAGGGGCCGGAAGTGTTTTTGTCGCCATTACGTGTCAAGGAGGAGAGGCAAAGGAGGCCATGTTTGTGCGGTCAACCCTTCCTACCAAATCACACACGACTACACACAGAGAGCTTTTGTTCAGAGCCATCTATAACTGTCATATTGGTAAATTTGATTTTGTTCGATTTCTCTCCCAGTGTGAAGGAGAGACCACTCCATTTTTAATAGAGACATCCATTTTCTATGTCTCATTCGTTCTCATATTTTAATTTAATTGTTAGTCAAATCATGTTTCTTACTCGTTGTTTTATCCACGAAAATAAATGTGGTACTAAGAGATATTATGACATATATCAGTATATGCCTTGGGTAAACTCAATTACATACAGGTATACAGAGGTATTATGACATATTTCAGTACAGGCCTTGGGTAAACGCAATTACATGGGGCTCTGTAATACGCCTTAGAAACCATTTACTTTATTCATATGGTCGAGCGCCATCTGCTGTCTATAAGCAGAATCGGCCATTCCTGCTGTCCCATTCCAGTCTGTTCTCTCCACTGTAATAACCGCGAACCTCCCCCTCTCTACGTAATCCTACGTGAACTTCGACAGGAGAAAGTTTTTGGGCGAACACTTATCCCTGCCTTTGTGGAATGGATGTATGTTGGTCGGCCATTGAAGAAAATAAAAGTTTTGGCTTGATAAATGGATTATTACACACCTGTATAATTGTATAGCCCATTGAAGTGCAGCAAAGTTTGTTCCAACTTTCGTTTTTAACTTGTGTGGCGTTCTGTTTTATTTTTCTCGGACCAAAAGAGACATTGGGGAGATCCGTATTTACTGCTGACAGTTTTGAACAGAAAGGGCAAACGAGCGGATTTCATGCTAAAGAAAAGCAGAAAACTATCCAGGAGAAACGAGAGTGTAATTTTGACCTGTGTGTATGTTGAGTAATACTTCAAGGCATTAGTTAACCTCTTTAACTTTAAACATAAGGTTAAGAAAAACATTGGAAAGTGTACTGGATTTGTAAATAGTCTGTTTCTGATCATTCACCAAAACTTTGAAAAACATTATGGCGAAGAAGTACGACTTCCTTTTCAAATTATTACTCATCGGAGATAGTGGAGTGGGCAAAACATGTCTGATTATTCGATTTGCTGAGGACAACTTCAACTCAACCTACATATCAACTATCGGTATGTAGCCTAGTTATACGATATCTCATTTAATTGGTTATAGCCTACTTTTTAAACGGCACAAAAATATTCAACAACCCTTTAAAATCGTAATGGCTGACATAGGGACCATTCTTTCAGCTACTATGTAATGCCAAGTTCATATCACGTTCACCCCGCAGTTTTCTCACGTTTCTAGTTCTGCTGTGTTCATGTCTCAACACGTATCTATCTCTGTCTTCCTATATCTCAATCTTATATCCCTATTGTTGTTAACCTACATTGTTGCTGTGCTGCTCTTGTTTCTATCCCTTCTCCATATCGCCTCTCCCCTCCCTCACTTTACCCAGAGGGTCCACCCACCCCCATTCCTGCTATCTCTCCTATCTCTTTTCAGTTTCTCATTTTCAGAAGAATGGTTGTCCTCCCTTGGCATTCACAGTTTGACTCCCCTCTTCTCTGCCCTCTCTCTCTCTCTCTGACTGTCCCTGTCCTGCAGGAAACCCAGACAATAACAAACCCAGAGACACAGTGTGTGTGTGTGTGTGTGTGGTACAACACAGCAGAATGGGGCAGAGATAGACCGACTTTACTATCCCAGTGAACGTTTGATGAATTGAGAATGCCTGTCTCTCCCTCCATGCATGGCAGAAGGGTTATATTGGCATGACCTATATTTGCTGCTATGCCAGTGCTGTGTGTGTGTGAGGGAATTTAACTCATTGTCTACCCTCCTTTCCTGTCTACCTCCTCCCTCCCTCCCCCTCTCTCTGTGTCATCCTCGCATCCTTTCTTCAGGCATCGACTTTAAAGTAAAGACGATAGACGTGGAGGGAAAGAAAGTCAAACTGCAAGTCTGGTAAGAGATGAGGATCCAGGCAAAGAAAGAAGGACATGTCCATTTAGGCCTACTGTTTGAAGGACATGTCCATTTAGGCCTACTGTTTGAAGGACATGTCCATTTAGGCCTACTGTTTGAAGGACATGTCCATTTAGGCCTACTGTTTGAAGGACATGTCCATTTAGGCCTACTGTTTGAAGGACATGTCCATTTAGGCCTACTGTTTGAAGGACATGTCCATTTAGGCCTACTGTTTGCTGCTCTCAAGGTGTTATTCAACTCCTGTGTGTTATGGACATGTGTCTACTTCTCTCTTTCTCAGAGGAAAGAGGAACCTCCCTTTTTACCAAAACAACCAACCGTTTATGAAAGGGTTTACTGCCCAAATGTCACTCAAAGGGCCACTACACACTGATCGTAGGACAAAACCTTAGGAATGAAAAAGTTATATTTTATTCATAATGTTAGACTAAAGGCATGCAACCCACTATGCAATAGCTGCAACACTACATTACCAAAAGTATGTGGATACCTGTTTGTCGAACATCTCATTCCAGAATCATGGGCATTAATATGGAATTGGTCCCCCCATTGCTGCTATAACAGCCTCCACTCTTCTGGGATGGCTTTAGATGTTGGAACATTGCTGCAGAAACTTGCTTCCATTCAGCCACAAGAGCATTATTAAGGTCGGGCACTAATGTTGGGGGATTAGGCCTGGCTCGCAGTCGGCATTCCAATTAATTCCAAAGGTGTTCGATGAGGTTGAGGTCAAGGCTCTGCAGGCCAGTCAAGTTCTTCCACACCGATCTCGACAAACCATTTCAGTATGGACCTCGCTTTGTGCACGGGGGAATAGTCATGCAAAGAAACAGGAAAGGGCCTTCCCCAAACTGTTGCCACAAAGTTGGAAGCACAGAATCATCTAGAATGTCATTGCATGCTGTAGCATTAAGATTTCCCTTCACTGGATCTAAGAGGCCTAGCCCAAACAATTATTCCTCCTCAACCAAACTGTACAGTTGGCTGTATGCATTGGTGCAGGTAGCGTTCTCCTGGCGTCCGCCAAACCCAGATTTGTCTGTCGGATGGTGAAGCGTGATTCATCACTCCAGAGAACACGTTTCCACTGCTCCAGAGCCCAATGCCGGTAAGCTTTACACCACTCCAGCAGACGCTTGGCCTTGTGCATGGTGATCTTAGCTCCCAATCAACAGTTCTTGTGCTGACGTTGCTTCCAGAGACAGTTTGGAACTTTGTAGTGAGTGTTACAACCGAGGATAGACCATTTTTACACGGTACGTGCTTCAGCACACGGCAGTCCCGTTCTGTGAGCTTGTGTGGCCTACCACTTGGCAGTTGAGCCGTTGTTGCTCCTAGATGTTTCCACTTCACAATAACAGCACTTACAGTTGACCGGGGCAGCTCTAGCAGGGATGAAATTTGATGAACTGACTTGTTGGAAAGCTGGCATCCTATAACGGTGCCACGTTGAAAGTCACTGAGCTCTTCAGTAAGGCCATTCTACTGCCAATGTCTGTCTATGGAGATTGCATGGTGGTGTGCTCGATTTTATACACCTGTCAGCAACGGGTGGGGCTGAAATAGCCGAATCCACTAATTTAAAGGGGTGTCCACATACATTTTTATATATAGTGTATATCTGGCATATGTCACTGAGTACACTGAGATATTGACTGTCCCGGCAGGGACTTGTTGTTTAAGCCATTACTTCACCTATGTTTTATCTGTCAATGAGTGCCAGTGAGTTATCATAAAGCCAGCCATAAAGAGTTTATTGATCTGGCATAGAACATATGCATGTCTCATATCTCTGTGGATTCCACACCCTTGGTAGAAGTTGTGCTTTGACACAGGTCTAGGATCAGGTCAACCTCCCCAAATCCTGACCTGAGCCATTTGGTGGGGATATGCCATACTGACCAACACAGGAGGCTGCTGAGGGGTGAAGGGCAGGAATGGAGCAAATGGAATGGCATCAAACACCTGGAAACCATGTGTTTGATGTAGTTAATACCATTCTACAAATTCCGTTCCAGTCATTAGAATAAACCCGTTCTCCCCAATTAAGGTGCCACCAACCTCCTGTACTGACCATAGCTCAGTGTGTAGGTGGGGAACTTCCACGTTCTGTGCTATGAGAACATTAGTGTGATCATAGCGTAATGTTTTCGCAGTAGCGTGGATAGATGATGTGCTGGAACATTCAGATGTGTAAAGCCTGTATCGCTCCGGATATGTACAGCTTAGAAATGCGCCTATAACCAATGCCATCATTATGTTTTGCAACAATTAGGTTGCGAAGGTCTTGAGACAGCTCTTTGCTTTTACCCATCATGAGATGTGTCTTGTGTGACACCTTGGCAATGAGACCTTTTGTAGGCCATCAGTTGGGACTGAACCAGCTGATATTAATTTGCACTGACAGGGGGCTGGATTGATTTTTAATTACTGATAGTTTTCAGCTGTTGTCTTGGCTTTCCATGCCTTTTTGAACCTCCCTTTCTTCATGTGTTCAATACTTTTTCCCTGTGTCATTTCACATTATTACACATAACTTAATTTCTGAATTTATTTGTTTTGGTTTCTTTGTATGTATGGATTACTTGGGTTGTTACCAACATCTGGTGAAACTTTCATGTCAATAGCACCTTTGGAAATATATTTACTGAGAGAAATGGTGACGTGTTCAATACTTATTTCACCCGCTGTACGTATAGACAGTGTACTCTTTGAATTGGGTGCTGCATTTGAAAAACAGCTGCCAACACAGACACATCTGCAGTAGGTTCAGTGTTACTACACTTATCCTTTTTTGGTTGCTGAGAATTTTCCTGCAAAGCATAAAATGCAAACTTGTAGTGTTTCAGTTTTACAAAGGGTTCTAAAATGTGTAATGTCTGACTTGATTTGCCATTATGTAAAATGTATCAACCCCTACAAAAATATCAATGAATTATAATCCACATAATAATTCACATTTCCTGTTGCTGTAGGATTATTTTCCTGCTGTAGCAAACTGGCTCAAAGTAAGATTCTACATCTGTACTCCAGGGTGTTCAAGGAGCTACTTTTGTAAGGAGGTGAAACATTTTCCCTAATGTATTGTGTTTCCAGGGACACAGCAGGGCAGGAGAGGTTTAAGACCATCACTACAGCCTACTACAGAGGAGCTATGGTGAGTCTCTGTCTCTCTCTCTCTCTCTCTCTCTCTCTCTCTCTCTCTCTCTCTCTCTCTCTCTCTCTCTCACTCTCACTCTCACTCTCACTCTCACTCTCACTCTCTCTTTCTCCCTTTCTCTCTCAATTACAATCAGATTGCAAGTCATTTAATCATCTACACCTGTCTAAAACTGTGGACAAGATCAGGACGAAGGACGTATCTTAGCACCAGGTGTAAACGGAGCTTCTCTCTCTCCACCTTTGTAGATATGAGAGAACGTGATTGGTGTAAGATTATGACTGAAACTATTAGTATCATATTGCTAACGTCCATCAGGTTGATTTGGAATTGCACAATGTTTTTTTTTTGTCTGACTCATGTCTCCCGTGATCTCTCAGGGCATCATCCTGGTTTATGACATCACAGACGAGAAGTCCTACGAGAACATTCAGAACTGGATGAAGAGCATCAAGGAGGTGAGAGAGAAACAAAATAAAAGAGTGTTGTGAAAGAGAGAAGGGACAAGATGTGACACAGGCCAGAAGGAATCGTGAGAGGGCTGTGTTTTCTCAGGCCCCTAGGAAGGATTTGAAACAAATAAAATACCTGAGACATTAGCAACAATTCCAGAGGGTCTCATACCACTGTTTCCTCATTATGTGGTCAGTGGTGGATGACGTTTAGAAAAGCATGAGGAGCAGACATCATGTAGCTTTGAACCAAAACAAACTCATTATAGAAACATGTTAACATTCTTTAAATGAATCATCCATTATGCACAGTGACATCAAACAAGCCCTAGAGAGACAGCATTAGGGAATGTCTGCACAAGACATTATTCTGATTGACCAGACTTCTTATTGCTGTCTATAAACTACAATAAGAGTTACATTGAGATTAGTCTGTTATCTAAGGGGGTGCATAACGGGTCATACAACTGCACTCCCAAAAACAAGTTTAAATTAGTTTCATTTTGTTTGCATAGTTAACAAAGATTACAGTTAAAAGTTAACATTTTGAAATGAGTTCATGATTTCCCATCTGAACCATGCGTTAAGACTCCAATTTAGAGCTGAATTAAAGACTCCAAGAGAGTGCTTGTCGAGGCAGAACTAAGGGCAGAAGATGAGAGGGATACATAATTGAAATATAAAATGTATGTGATGGATGCCAACTTCCTCTCTTTTACCCCCCAGAATGCATCAGCGGGGGTCAGCCGGATGTTGCTAGCTAACAAGTGTGACATTGAGGCTAAGAGGAAGGTATCCAAGGAAACAGGGGAAAAGGTGAGCCTCTACAATTTTTATGATCATTGTTTTGATTATGAAGTGTATGCTTTCAATGATATTGACACAGATGTGCAGATATCGGAGTGATGTATGTATGGATCATTGAGGGATAGATGGATGGAGGGTCGAAAACTGTCCTGATGAAGGAAGGGATAAGAGCAGAGGAAGCCACCTTAGACTATTGAGATTCACCCAGAGTGTTGCTGTTTCTCATGGCGCGTTCAAAACAACTGGGAGCTCTGAACTCTGAAATCTCAGACTTCCAACATCAATGCGTTCAACACAACTAGTAATCTCCGATTGGGAAAAATCTATTTGAACAGTCGTCCAACTCGGAATTCCAACTCGGGAACTCAGGCCTTTTTTCTATAGCTCCGACCTTTCGACCTGAAGATCACTGATGTCATGTGAACGCGGCATAAACTCTGCTAATTAGGAGGGGGAAGTGACATCATATCCTGCTGTAATCACGCTTGTGTTCTGTTGTTGACAGCTGGCAAAGGATCATGGGATCAGATTCTTTGAGACCAGCGCAAAGGCCAGCATCAATGTTGATGAGGTGAGAGAAATATATGTTATTTTAGATATTAGATTTATGTCCTTCATTCAATTACAGAGTCTCTGTATCTGGTCCTTTATGATGCATTTCACATGGGGTATATGGGCGATATGTTGTCCTTTTCATACTGGTTACATGTGCCACACCCTAATAATCCCCATACCCCCACTCTCCTACTGTTACCCTTTCTCTGCCTCTCTCTCCCTCCACCTCTTTCTGCCTCTCTGTAGTCTTTTATGGCTTTGGCTCGGGATATTCTACTGAAGTCCAGCAAGAAGCCAGGCCCCACAGGTCGCGAGGTCAAAATCACCAATGCTGAGAAGAAATCCTCCAAATGTCTGCTACTGTAGAGGCAGAGCTGGCCTGTCCTGGCTGACTCTCTGTTACCTGAGGGAACTATCACATATAGGAACAATATTATTGCAAAGGGAAGGGTTTTAAAGGCTCAATCCACAAGTTCTCTGTCCCCTGTGGCAATGAAAAATGTATTAATTTACTACCCCCTCCCCTTTAAAAAGTGCTGGCTACACTTTTTTTTAACCAGAAAGCGAACTTAACTTTTAATGACCATATAACTATGTTGAGGTGGTCCAAGGGCATTTTACAGAGGAATATTCAATGATTTGTTTAAAGAATAGGATTAACACCACGTTGATTTAATCTAAAACATGTTTTGTATCAACTGCCTTCAAATCTCCTGCAATGGCTTTGTTGTTATGGTGACTGACTGATTGACAGCTATGGTATGTTTACACTCCACCAGAGCCATACAGAGTTCAGCAATCTTCCATGTTGGCTCCACATATTCCATGAGACAACATTCCAATATGAATTCCTTCTACAATGCACTGTTGAATTAGATTATTTTGAACCAACATGGTGCACGCTCAAATTCTAAATCCCAAAACGTCTTTGCTGAACTCTGTAATCCCATGGCTCTGGACTTCACACTATAGAGTAGTGGTGCACAGCTCCAGTCCTTAATGGAACTAGAGTCTGCTGCGTTTCATCTTATCTCTCCATTTCAGAGGGATTCTTTTTCCTTGATTAACCAAAAAAAAACATTAACAAGTGACCTTTCAGTGAAACTGACAATCACATTCCTGCTTCTTGATTGAACAGTTGATGGAACAGTTGATTGGCTCGAGAGTGTAATCACTAGGTTTCTCTGATCTAAATTAGTTCCTTATAGAGAGGCAAGGTCAAAAGCCAGCAGATATTTCTGTAACATTAGAAAGGTAACTACTACCATAATGGTGACCCTAGAGGACCTGAGTTGTGCACCGCTGCCGTAGAATCACTTTTCAGTGTCATAGCCAAAGAATTTGAATTAGGACAACAGGCAGACATTCCTTTCCACTCGTTTTATTTCTATGGTAATAGCAGCTCATAGCTGTTTAGGCAGAGAACAGGGGGCATTTTAGAGAGTGACAGGAACTATGGTATAACTATGGTGACGGTGCATTTTGCTCTTAAAGGGATAGTTCACCCTGAATTCAAATTTTGTCAGACTTTTCCACACTACGGAAAGATGAGTGATCTGGGTTGTGCCTGTTGTAAACTATTCTTCTACTACATAAAGTGTTGTACATGGATGGACTGAGGATGTGGAAGAGAGAGACAAAGAAGTGCAATATGAGAGGATGTGAGGAGTGGAGTGATGAGAGAATGATGGATGGATGAAGCAAGGGAATAATAAATAAAAGATGAGTAAAGCAAGTGTCATACAGACAGGGATGGAATGATGCTGATGAGAGTTAGAAATAGAGGGATGAGATGTTCTGTTTTTCTAACTGATAAAAATACTGACCTTTTCTGATCTGATAGACAAACTGACCTTTTATCTGATGCACCGGTTCAACAGCTTTGGGGGGAAAAAACCTTCCTTCCTCTTTTAGACACAGACCAGGGCCCTGACCCAGTGCACCCCTGGAGGTAATCACTGATGTACTACTGGATATATTTGCAAATATATCATATACTATATGTCACCAATCTAAACGTGTCAGATCAGTGATCACTCAGAAGGGAGGAATGATGTCACTGCCCATGCCAGACACTACATAATCAATACTGTGCCTGCAAGCTTATCTGTCTATGGGTTCATTTCAATGCTGTAGAAGTGGCTTCCTTTGGCAAGAAGACGAGGGGAAGAAGCTACTCCAGACTATTGAGATGATGCACCCTGTGTTTTTTTTACTCTGATATCTCACTGTCCCCTCCCTCACCTTTCTTCTTTTCCTTCACACACATTTTCACCCTGTCAAACATTCCTTGTCTGATCAATTATTGTATGACCAATGTATATCGTTTTACATATGTGCTGCTTAGCCTATTCAATAAAAGACTGTCAAAAAGAGCCCTTCTATTTTAGGCCTATGCTCTAATTTCCTCAGAGTGAATTGCATTTTGGTGCATCCCTCTGTTGTCTGTCCCACTAAAGTAAAGAGTGTATCTCAGTTTACAGGAACCAGTGCATTGTCCCTCACTCTCCAAACCTTCACAGTTTCATGAATAAGTCTAACAGCCCCCCCCCTCCCCCTAAAGATAATTGCTGGATTTCTACACTATGACAATATCAGCTGGGCTAAATTTTTCCTTTAATGGCTTACATAAATGTTCTTGTTGTGTCCTTCCATGTGTTTTCCTGGTATGTGTAGGCCTATATAAGAGATGAGGATGCAACCAATGTGAATCGTATAATGTAGCATGTATGCAGTTCTATAATTCAGTGAACTACAATTGCCTATAGTCCTGGTCTTTGTCATACAAACTTCCTGGAGGCCGAACAGTGCAGTGAAATACTATCTGATTGGCTGTCTGCAGTAAGCCTTGGAGGTGGGGACCTCCCCCGCGCAGCATCAGCACCAGGACCTGCGGGCTTTGCCGCATCCTCCTCGCGCGTATTCTTGCGTCGCTTTTCGTCACATGACGACGTGTGACTTTACAAACTCTAGGCATTCCTTTATTTTGCCTCTATGGTGAAGGAGAGAGAATGGAGGGATGGGATGATGGTGAACGGGAAAGAGAAGATCAGCTAGGCTCTTTGACTTATGACTTGGGAAACGGATATGTGAGAAACGAACCTATCGCGTGTGGTGTGTGTGTGTGACGTAGAATTCGGTGCAGTGAGGTAGATGTGCGGGATACAAGAGCAGAACGGGTGGACAGCGTGACTGCTGCAGGGAGGAAAGAGGGGGGGGGGGGGGGTGAATTTGTGTGGTCCACCGGTTCTGCTCGTGGAAAAAGATGGAAAGAGGAGGAATATTAAATGAAAACAGCACAATCGTGCCGACGGCTCAAGGAGGATGGACCTTCTATAACCTTGACAAGATCCAGACCCACTCACCGTCCTACACAATACATGTCGTTTCCTTCTTTTACCGTAGAAACAACGGGATATCTGTCCCTTAATAACGGGAGATGGTACAGGACTGCGGCCTCGGGGCTCTGCCCACCGCAATGCTACGGGCCTTAGGAGGTAGAGATATTGAGAGAGAGGAACAGATGGAGGTAGCTGTGTGTCGTGAATACATTCAGGTTCTCAAGCATTAGCCCTAGATATTTTTCTTATTTTTTTCTTCACGTGAACATGCTGAAGTTTGTCTGGAATGCAGATGTGATAGGGCATATACACGCTAAGCAGCTATTGGTGTTTTCATATGCTGAATAGACCAGTCTTCTGAGTTGAGAGTTTTTGGAAACTGCACTGTGGCACGTCAGAATCAAACCTTGGGGATTGCACAACCCGCTTTGTCACCGGCCAATTGACTGAGCAGGGCCAAAGTGAAAAAGGGGTGTGTTTTTTTTTTAAAGTAACAAACTCTCTCTCTCTCCACCCGCACACACCAGCCATGCCATCCCCGTCAGACACCAGCAGTGTGGTGTCAGCCTCTGGTTCTAGGGGCTGGTCAGATAGTCGCTGGGGCATGTCTGGCCGTCAGGGTGGCGCGAAGCTGCTGCTGTACCTGGGGCTGTGCCACCTGGGCCTGGGGGCCATGGTCCTGGCCTTCTCCTTCACCAGCATGGCCTTCACATCCTCAGCCCGCGTCCGACAGTCCTGCCCCTTCTGGGCCGGCTTCTTTGTGAGTCCTGTGGGACCATCTCTAAATAGTCTGAATGGCTACCTTTCCTTCATCTGCACTGATCAGGGGTGACTTTCCTGAAAACCTAAAAATAATCTTTAGCAAGATAATCATGTCCATTAGGAAATGAAGGAACATGATCGTAATGCTAAAACTTATCTTTATGTTTTGCAGATATAGGATCTTAATTTTATCACGCTTTTGTTGCTGAGAATTTTCCTGCAAAACTTGTAGTGTATTAGAGTTTTTAAAAGGCTAAAATGTCAGTCTTGATTTGCCCTAACTGAAAATATATCAAACTTTACAAAAATGTCCATAAATTATAATTCACATTTCCTTTTGCTGCAGGATTATTTTCCTGCTCTAGCAAACTGGCTCAAATGAAGATCCTACATCTGTATGTGAAACTCACTCTTTCTCTGTCAGATGGAGATGGAGTGCAGATGGAGGAAAGGATACAAGGAGTCAAAACCCCTTTAAAATATTGAAATCATCCCCATATTTCCTGGCTGCGCTTAACTGTGTTATAGATATGATAATACATTCATGTATTTTCCTTATTGTAACTTTTGTGTTGTTCTTAGGTTGTGGCATCAGGGATAGTTGGACTTATCTCATGGAGAAGACCACTTACTCTTGTGGTGAGTAGTACACAAGTGTCTGTCTATTTATGTCTATCGTGTGTGTGTGTGTGTGTGTGTGTAACTGACCAACATGCTACCTGATTTGAAAACAGGTCATCTTCACACCTCAAAACTTTGCTCGCCCACCGACGTACAGCCTATAGGCAGCTAACACAAGTCTTTAGGTCACAGGCAAGGTTACTCATCCCATGTGTAGTTCTCTGATCCCCCTACATGTCCTCCCCATTTCTCCCTCCCATGTCCTCCCTCTCTAGGTGTCCCTCTTCATGCTGCTGTCTGCTGTGTGTGTCATCCTCAGTCTGGCTGGATCCATGCTCTCCTGTCAGAACGCACAGATGGTTAAATCACTCCTCACCTGCCAGGTATGTAGGGAAAGGGGAAACGAGGTTGTACAACTGAATGCATTCAACTAAAATGTGTCTTACGCATTTAACCCAACCCCTCTGGGGGGGGGGTGCGTGTGTGCTAATCCTCTGTGTGTGTGTTTTGCAGGTGGAGAATGGGTTGTGTGTGTGTTGCGCCCCCACACATTCCTGCTCTATTAACGAGGAGGAGACCCTGGTACTCTACCTAAACGCAGACTGCCACTCTGTCAGACATCAGCTCAAGGTGTGTGTGTTTAATGACAGTTCAGTGTGTGTGTGTTTAATGACAGTTCAGTGTGTTGTTTAGTGACAGTTCAGTGTGTGTTTAATGACAGTTCAGTGTGTTGTTTAGTGACAGTTCAGTGTGTGTTTAATGACAGTTCAGTGTGTGTTTAATGACAGTTCAGTGTGTGTTTAATGACAGTTCAGTGTGTGTGTGTGTTTAATGACAGTTCAGTGTGTGTGTGTTTAATGACAGTTCAGTGTGTGTTTAATGACAGTTCAGTGTGTGTTTAATGACAGTTCAGTGTGTGTTTAATGACAGTTCAGTGTGTGTTTAATGACAGTTCAGTGTGTTGTTTAGTGACAGTTCAGTGTGTGTTTAATGACAGTTCAGTGTGTGTGTGTTTAATGACAGTTCAGTGTGTGTGTGTTTAGTGACAGTTCAGTGTGTGTTTAATGACAGTTCAGTGTGTGTTTAATGACAGTTCAGTGTGTGTTTAATGACAGTTCAGTGTGTGTGTGTTTAATGACAGTTCAGTGTGTGTGTGTTTAATGACAGTTCAGTGTGTGTTTAATGACAGTTCAGTGTGTGTTTAATGACAGTTCAGTGTGTGTTTAATGACAGTTCAGTGTGTGTTTAATGACAGTTCAGTGTGTGTTTAATGACAGTTCAGTGTGTGTTTAATGACAGTTCAGTGTGTGTGTGTGTTTAATGACAGTTCAGTGTGTGTGTGTTTAATGACAGTTCAGTGTGTGTTTAATGACAGTTCAGTGTGTGTTTAATGACAGTTCAGTGTGTGTTTAATGACAGTTCAGTGTGTGTGTGTTTAATGACAGTTCAGTGTGTGTGTGTTTAATGACAGTTCAGTGTGTGTGTGTTTAATGACAGTTCAGTGTGTGTTTAATGACAGTTCAGTGTGTGTTTAATGACAGTTCAGTGTGTGTTTAATGACAGTTCAGTGTGTGTTTAATGACAGTTCAGTGTGTGTTTAATGACAGTTCAGTGTGTGTTTAATGACAGTTCAGTGTGTGTGTGTTTAATGACAGTTCAGTGTGTGTGTGTTTAATGACAGTTCAGTGTGTGTGTGTTTAATGACAGTTCAGTGTGTGTGTGTTTAATGACAGTTCAGTGTGTGTGTGTTTAATGACAGCTCAGTGTGTGTTTAATGACAGTTCAGTGTGTGTTTAATGACAACTCAGTGTGTGTTTAATGACAGTTCAGTGTGTGTTTAATGACAGCTCACTGTGTGTGGCGTCTATATTCTTTGAGAGTATGTGGGCTACATTTTCTGATGTCGACAATCATTTATGCAGATATAAAGTAAGCAGAGCATAGTATTAAAGCCAAGGCACATGATGCACGCTGCAGTATACAGCCTATAAATTATCACGTTCGAAGGTAAGACCCAGGCGCAGACAACGTCGGAATAACAAATGTTTATTATCACAACAGGGGTAAGCAAAATACATTTCAGGGGCAGGCAGAGTTTGGTAATCCAGAGTAGTGGGGCAACGGTACAAGACGGCAGGCAGGCTCGGGGTCAGGGCAGGCAGAGTTTGGTAATCCAGAGTAGTGGGGCAACGGTACAAGACGGCAGGCAGGCTCGGGGTCAGGGCAGGCAGAGTTTGGTAATCCAGAGTAGTGGTGTGAACGGTACAAGACGGCAGGCAGGCTCTGGGTCAGGGCAGGCAGGAAGGGTAAAAACTGGGAAAATCTAGGAGATAGTAACAATAGCAAGGCAGGAGCAAAGGGGAAAAACGCTGGTAGGTTTCAACAAGCAAAACGAACTGGCAACAGCCAAACATAGAACACAGGTTAAAATACCCAGGCGATAATGAGGAAGGGGGGGTGGAGACAAGCACACAGACAGGTGACAATAAATTATTACAAACAGTAACCAAACTGCTCCTAACTGCCCTGGCCTCCTTCCTGTGTTTTAAGTGCTGATGTCCTCTCCTCTGTTCCAGGACCTGATGTTCAGTGCTTGTGGTCTGAGTGCCCTCTCCTCTGTTCCAGGACCTGATGTTCAGTGCTTGTGGTCTGAGTGCCCTCTCCTCTGTTCCAGGACCTGATGTTCAGTGCTTGTGGTCTGAGTGCCCTCTCCTCTGTTCCAGGACCTGATGTTCAGTGCTTGTGGTCTGAGTATTCTCTCTACCATCATCTGTACTCTCTCTACTGTCACCTGTAGTATTCACATCTTCTCCCTGGACCTAGTGCACCTGGTGAGTCTACGCACACACACACTCTCTCTTGTACACACACACACAGACAATAGTTTCTTTATCCGTCCGTTATAATGATTCCTTCCCTCCTCTCTCTTTCTGTTTCTTTCTCTCCACCTCCATCTCTCTCTCTAGCTCGTCCCGCACCGCTCTCGCTCCGTCAACCCAGAATGCACCACTCCTCAGGATGCCTTCCTGACCAACATCATGGACTTTGAGGAGTTTGTCCCGCCCATTCCCCCGCCCCCCTACTACCCCCCTGAATACACCTGCAGCTCTGAGACAGACGCACAGAGGTAATAACCCACACACAGGTAGCCTGAAGGTTAGAGCGTTGAGCTGGTAACCGAAAGGTCGCTGGTTCGAATACTGGAGCCGACAAGGTGAGAAATCGTTCGTTGTGCCCTTGAGCAAGGCACTTAACCCTAATTGCTCCGCGGGCGCTGGACAATGGTGACTCTGGCTATTACCCCACTCAGGGGGAATTGGGATATATTTTCATTACACACTTGTGTGTAACAGGACAAATATAATATTATATAATAATATTATTGTTAGATAGTCCTGCACTGTCGGAGCATTTCGCTACACTAGCAGTAACATCTGCTAACCATGTGTATGTGACCAATAAATATAATCAATAATATAATATAAGCACCCCCCAAATTATAAGTTTTACACACAGACTCTAGCATTTGCAAATAGCCAATAACATCATTCTTCACTGTTTGTCTGTTTATCTATGTCCTCAGCATCACCTATAACGGGTCCAGTCCAGTCCCTCTGTACCCCACTGACTGTCCCCCTCCTTACGAATTAGTGATGGGACACAGAGCAGCTAGCCAGGTCAGTGGGAATCTGGACATGTTTACTGGTGTGTGTGTCTGTCTGTGTTTGACAGAGAGAGAGCGAGAGAGAAAGAGAGAGAGAGAGAGAGAGAGAAAGTGCTAAGCAAGAATACAGGACAATTGCCTTTGTGTGTGTTTGTTTGTGTATGTGTTTGGGTGTGTGTGTGTTTGTTTGTGTGTGTGTGCATGCGTGTGTGTGTGTCTATTAAAACAGATGTCCTGTGTGGTTGTCTTTAGGCCACAGTGTTTGACAGCCATGGGAACGAGCTGTCTGGGGAGAGGGCCACATCCACTGTCTTCAGTGGAGAGGGTGAGAGTCATATATGCTACATTTTGTTAACTTCAGCTCTATTATTCATGTTTTTACCAGTCTGGTATTGAGTGGAGAGTTTCCATGAAGGTCAATTGACTCTGGTTCTTTACCTAAACATCTACTGACTGTTCCAGCAACACTCATAAATGTAGCCTGATATAAACAAGTAAATGAACCATCTCCCTCCCACCCTCCCTCCCTCCCTCCCTCTAGTCTCCATGGACAGTGGATCTCTGTTGATGTCGGAGATCATTGATATCCCAGATGACTCCTCACCTTCAGAGGACTCCTGCCTCGTGGTGGTGGGGGTGAGGGCTAGGGGGGAGAGAGGGAGCACCGGGGCAGTGGAGGGGGGAGACGGGGGAGAAGGAGGGGAGTATGTGAGCTTCCGTGGCCCCCCTCTCCAGGCCCCGGAGAGTCCCCTGGTAGAGAGTCCCCTGGTAGAGAGTCCCCTGGTAGAGAGTCCCCTGGTGGGCCCCAGGGCCAGGCGATGCTTCAGAGGAGAGAGGTCTAACTCCTGCTCCTCATCTAGTACTGCTACAGCTACATACAGGTAAATACAAGGACACACACAGTTCACAGCCACTTTCTTACGGCTCCTTCTCAAACAAGAACTCCCCTCCCCCCTCTTCGCAGGTCTCCAATTTTGAGGCGACAGGCCATGTTGGCCAGTAGTTGTTCCCAGTTGGAGCTGCTAGGGGGCGCCACCTCTCACCAGCGCTCCTCTATCCTAGAGAAACGAGTCAGGCCCTGCACCCCTTTACGACGCGACTCCGCCTCTGCAGCCCCTCCCACTTCTTCATTCTCAGCTGTCAATCAGCAGGGTGGTCAGGGCAACGGGGTGCCCCTCCCCCCACATCCGTTGTACCTGCGTCGTCAGGGCGGAGGGAGCGAGAGAAGGGATAGTGACGGGCTTCTGGCCCTAGTGAGGTCACACAGCGAGCCTGGCCTGAGCTCTTCTGCTGATACAGGTGGGTACACACATATATACACACACACACAGACACATACACACGCTATGAACACACTATGCAGGAAAGACGTGGTGATAGTTTGCGTTTCATATCTATATCATACCTCCCTCTCTCCTCTCCCCCTCTCTCTCTCTCCCACCCTCTCTCCCTTTCCCCTCTTTTCTCCCCTCCCTCTCTCCTCTCTCCCTCCCTCTCTTCTCCCTCTCCCCTTCCTTCCTTCCTTCCCTCCCTCTCTGACCTAGTTGACTTCAGTGGTGGCTCAGTGGGCAGTAAAGAAGTGAGGGAGGCCTCTCAGACCTCTACAGACACAGGTGAGAAGTTAAAGGTTAGCGGTCAGACAGGGCAGCATTGATTAGACATGACAGATTATAGTTTATTATAGTTTCTTTCTGTCTGTCTTCCCCAGGTCCGTCCTCCGAGGCATGCCTGCTGCCCCGCTCCTCTCTGGCGCCCCCCTCAGCCCTCCTCCCCAGGAAGGGCAGTGTGAAGGCAGCCACCATGGGGTGCACCTTGCCCCTCTCCAAAGGACCTGCCAACTCTCCCCTGCACCTGCCCAAAGAATGCAACCGCTCTCTTGGGGACCTCAAGGTGTGTAAGGGCTGAAAAAGACAATGAACAGCAGCCATAAACTCTGCAAAGATACTTATATCTAGAAATTGAGATATTGTATGTAGATAGATTATGCCAGGTCCTGATTTCTCACCCTCTCTCCTTCTCTTCCTGTCAGGTGACGAGGGGTTTGGTGTCTCGCTTCCTGCAGCGCTCCAAACGGAACTTGGCTTCCGCCACTGAGTATTCTGGGAACACGGGACAGGGTCAGAAAAGGAGAGGCGGGGCGGAGGGAAACGGGACAGGCCATCTCCCTTTAGAGCAGGTAACATACACACACACAGACACACACACACAGACACCCACACTAGTGTCTGTCTGTCTCCAGGTGTTACGTAACTCCTGGGGGGCCAGCCAGGGATCCCACCCCCCACACCCTCATCACCGCGGTCACCCCCACTCCCATAGCGACAGCCGCCACAACCGCCGTCATAGCAACCAAACCCCTGTGACGGAGTGGATCCACCTGCACAGCTGCGGCGACTTAAGCTCCTCCTCCTCTGCGTCACTATGGCAATTACTGATGGCCAACCCCCCTCACGGGTCATCAGGGGCGCTGTACACAGAGTCAGCTCTGTGAGAGGGGGAGGAGGGAGGAAAGATGGGAGGGGAGGCAGAAAGTGTACCCACACAGAGGAGAGTGGAGGCATGGTATGGTGTGATGAAGAAAAGATTCAAAGGGAGGAGGAGAGGTGGAGGATGGTAGGATGATTTAGACAAGGGAGAGGAAGGATGAAGGAACAGGCTACTGACATATCCTGATGGGCGGTGGAGGGACTATGAGCACTATGAGGAGGGAACGACTGGACCTTTACTACAGCCTTGTTCCAATACGTTCAACATGCATCCTTCCTCCTTTCCTTCTTCCTTCCCTTCCTTCTTCCCCTTGGAGCCCTCCTCTGCACCTTCCTTTCCTGAACTTTGACCTCTCAAACTTTAACTTCCTATCTTCAACCTCCACCTAGCCATACTGAACACACCTCTATCTGTCCTCTCCAACTCTCTGGGATCTTTCTCTAACTTCAAGACTAGAGAGGATGGAGAGAATAAGTAGCATAATGAAGTTACCCCTAGACTATGTTCAGTTTAGTGTTTCTCCTCCTAATGTTTAAGGTTAAGATCAGGGGAGGGTAAGCTGATCCTAGATCTGTGTCTAAGGTAAACACTTTTCTGGAGCTATGAACATCCCTCCATTCTCACACGAACCGCATACGCTCATTCTACTACACACACACAAGTGTTGGATTGTGCTGCCTACTCTTTTTCAACACTCAAATGTACATTAATTTGTCCAGCTCTTCATCCAGAGCGAAACTCACTTTAAGTGGTCACGGAACTCACCTTTTTGTCTTCCACTTCCTTTTCTCCTGATGACGCTGTAAAATGTACAGAAAATATTACACTCGTTTTGCCCACTGACGGTGAAAGTGTAATGGTCTGCTAGTGTCGCCGTATGTTTACAATCTTACATTGATGTTATTTTTTATTTTATTTTTTTGGTTAATTTTCTTGAGGTAAAATTAACATGTAATCCTCAACACCCCTTACCTAGTCCATCTCCAAACTGCCTCCAGAGCAAAGGTGCCTCAAACTCAAAACTGACACATCATCTACCCCAAACTCAAAACAAACTCCATTACTCCGGTCTAAGACATCATACTCCCAAACTCTCCATTTCCTCTCTCTGAGATGACCTTGGACATAGTGATTTGATTTGTATGTGTGCATGTTATGCTACAACCACCCAAAATGTACTGGATGAAACAGGAGCCTTGTTCAAATACTACAACTTCCCTCCCTGTGTATCAAATCCTACAAAATAACTAACTTCCCCCTAAGAATGACTTTAGGTGCATGTTTTGGCAATGCTTCTTTTCTCCCTTTGTCTCTCTCTTGCACCCAAAACCTAGTTGCTCTGAGCCTTTGGAAACGTATTCATGTATAGTGAAGAGGATGGATCAATGTTGTGCTGTTGAACCCAGAGCTGTAGATATAATGAGTTGTAACTAACTATCATCCATGAACTCTGTGATGTGTATGGCTCTGGATGAATGGTTATGTATGATAAATTACACCTCAGTATGATTCCAAAAGCACTAAAGAGATTCTTGCAATAAATGTACAGATAAGTTTGTATAGATGTTGGGGATCAGATATTCAGGATGGTAGTTCCTGCAAGACTTCGTAGTATATAGAACTATGAGAATATGGATATCATAGTCTGATACTGGAGGTTGGACGACATAAAGCAAGTGTTATTCTTAGAGGAAATACTGTCTCTGGATTGGACTAGAAAGCTGGCGGACAAGAGTTAGACACTCAATGGCGATATTGGGCCCATATCTGTGAAGACTTAAGTTTTGAATATACACACAATGATGTATGTAACCGATTTAAACACATCACGCAGATACACATATGCACACACACACACACACACACACAGACACACAACCACACACACACACACTCTCAAACACACAGAAGCACTGAGCTGCGTTAAAAATGTTGCTATAATTTCTACCTCCTATTTTGCACATTGTATAATTGTATGGCTTGATGTGATAGAGCCTAACTGAATAAACATATTATTCTCTTCAAATATGATACATAAATGTTCTAATGCAAGAACTTTTAATGCAAGTCATTTATTTCAACATATTGAATAAATTATCCACAACATGAAAGTGCTCATGTGTGTAATGTGTTCAACTTGTGTAGCTAGGCTAAACATTTTATAGAAATGTGCTATTTCATTTGATTATATGCTATTCTTATGGGGACGCATATTATATATTGTATTATTATTAGACTATTAGCTTAGAAACATCTAACTCATGCTAAGCATCTAAAATACGCCTCTTCCGGATTTCTATTGGCTAGTCAGCCCGAAAGCCCATCCTGGTTCGATGGTGTTATCGAATCAAAAGGCTCGATGTCATACGAAGCCTTGTGGTCCCATGCCCATGACATCACTCGCGAAGGCTGTCGGGACGTTTAGTTAAGAAGCTATGGGATAAAATAAACGTCAACGCGGTCAAAAACTACAATACTCAGAATTCCCAAGTTCTGTGGGCGTCGTGCTCTCCCTTTTGACAGGTAAAGAAACGCCAGTGAAGAGGGATTTGCCCAACAGACAGTCACTTCAAGCAAGGACAACATAATCATGGTATGAACGACTGCAGATATTGCAACCTAGTGTGTAGTTGCTTATCTAGCTATCTGATCTAACTTTCAGGCTTGATATCGCTTTGTGTCTTGAATGGCTAGCCAGATGTACTAACAGTAGCTAACCAAAGTTAGTTGTATTCTAGCCAAGGTAACTAATGTTAGTGGGTCATCTCTATTATTAGACTTTGTTTATCTGGGTCTTTCAAGCTAGTAAACACAGACTGTTACCTATAGCTTCACCTCAAGTTCGTCACATTACTGCAGAGAACAGGTGGTGGGACTATTGAAGCTGCTGCTGACAGCACTGGGATGTTGCTAGCTGTCATTTACTGTAGTTGTCCAGTTTGCTGTAAAGATGAAAGATGTACAACCTGTCTGCTTGTTACATTTTCAGTTAGTTGGCTATACCAATGTAGCTAGTACTGTTCGGTAACAAACTGATGGTTGTTGTCGTTGACACTGAACTATGTTTTGCTATTACTTTCTACCCCCCTCTCGCCTTTCCCTCACAATCTGAAATGTCTCCTCCTCTCAGGGTGACAGTAGCTGCAGCAACGGGACCCACCACTTGGGGGCAGGGCAGTCAGACCCACAGCTGTTTGAGGCCCAGTTTGAGGAGCTGGTGACAGAGCTCACAGAGCAGGACCTCACAGACCCTGTTCTCGCTGACGCTCTCAACAGACTCAGAGAGGTATGATGTATAGAGGTTTGGTGTGTAGGGGTGGAGACCACCAAAATATATATATTTTTAAGTATTTATCTTTCATACGAGAAGTGTCATGGGGTAGTTGCTAGGGTTTGATTTGAGAAATTGAGATGTGCAAAGATGCCATACTATGTGTGCAAATCACTATTTTTCTCTCTCTCTCTCTCTCTCTCTCTCTCTCTCTCTCTGTGTCTGTGTCTGTCTCTCTCTCAACTAAATTCAATTTAAGGACTTTATTGGCATGGGAAACATATGTTTACATTGCCAAAGCAAGTGAAATAGATGATAATAAACAAAAGTTAAAAACAATAAATAAATTAACAGTAAACATTACACTCACAAAAGCTCTGTCTTTCTCTTAGGTGTTGCACTACAACACTCCTGGAGGAAAAAGAAACAGAGGTCTGTCTGTGATTGGCTCTTTGAGGGAGCTTGTTCCTTCCACCGAGCTGACCCAAGATGCTGTGCGACGGGCCCTGCTGGTTGGCTGGTGCATTGAGCTGGTGAGACACACACACACACACACTCAGTTATTGCATCAATTAGCACTTTGCTGAGGTTTTTTATTTTTTTATTTCACCTTTATTTAACCAGGTAGGTCAGTTGAGAACAAGTTCTCATTTACAACTGCGACCTGGCCAAGACAAAGCAAAGCAGTGCGACAAAAAAAACACAGTTACACAGTAAACAAACGTACAGTCAATAACACAATAGAATATCTATATACAGAGTGCAAATGTAGTGCAAAATGCAGTAAGTTTAGGAAGGTAGGACAATAAATAGGCCATAGTGGTGAAATAAATTACAGATTAGCATTAACACTGGAATGATGGATGTGCAAATTATGATGTGCAAATAGAGATACTGGAGCAAAATTAGCGAAAATAATAAAATAAATATGTGGATGAGGTAGTAGGGTGGGCTATTTACAGAAGGGCTATATTCAGGTGCAGTGATCGATAAGCAGCTTTGACAGCTGATGCTTAAAGTTAGTGAGGGAGATAGGAACCTCCTAGCTTCAATGATTTTTGCAATTCGTTCCAGTCATTGGCAGCAGAGAACTGGAAGGATGGTGGCCAAAGGAGGTGTTGGCTTTGGGGGTGACCAGTGAGATATACCTGCTGGAGCGCATGCTGTTGCTATGGTGACCAGCGAGCTGAGATAGGGCGGGGATTTACCTAATAAAGACTTATAGATGACCTGGAGCCAGTGGGTTTGGCGACGAATATGTAATGAGGGCCAGCCAACGAGGGCATACAGGTCGCAGTGGTGTGTAGTATATGGGGCTTTGGTAACAAAACGGATGGCACTGTGATAGATTACATCCAATTTGCTGAGTAGAGTGTTGGAGGCTATTTTGTACATGACATCACCGAAGTCAAGGATCGGTAGGATGGTAAGTTTTACGAGGGCATGTTTGGCAGCATGAGTGAAGGAGGCTTTGTTGCGAAATAGGAAGCCAATTCTGGATTTAATTTTGGATTGGAGATGGTTGATGTGAGTCTGGAAGTTGAGTTTACAGTCTAACCAGACGCCTAGGTATTTGTAGGTGTCCACGTATTCTAATTCGGACCCGTCGAGAGTAGTGATGATAGTCCGTTGGGCGGGTGCGGGCAGCGTTCGATAGAAAAGCATGCATTTAGTTTTACTAGCATTTAAGAGCAGTTGGAGGCCACAGAAGGAGTGTTGTATGGCATTGAAGCTTGTTTGAAGGTTAGTTAACACAGTGTCCAAAGAGGGGCCAGATGTATACAGAATGGTGTCGTCTGCGTAGAGATGGATCAGAGTCACCTTCAGCGAGAGCGACATCGTTGATGTATATAGAGAAAAGGGTTGGCCCAAGAATTGAACCCTGTGGCACCCCCATAGAAACTGCCAGAGGATCGGACAATAGGCCCTCCGATTAGACACACTGAACTCTGTCTGAGAAGTAGTTGGAGAACCAGGCAAGGCAGTCACTTGAGAAACCAAGGCTGTTGAGTCTGCCAATAAGAATGCAGTGATTGACAGAGTCGAAAGCCTTGGCCAGGTCGATGAAGACGGCTGCACAGTACTGTCTTCTATCGATGGCGGTTATGATATCGTTCAGTACCTTGAGCGTAGCTGAGGTGCACCCATGACCAGCTCGGAAACCAGATTGCATAGCAGAGAAGGTACGGTGGGATTCGAAGTGGTCAGTTATCTGTTTGTTAACTTGGCTTTCGAAGACTTTAGAAAGGCAGGGCAGGATGGATATAGGTCTGTAACAGTTTGGGTCTAGAGTGTCTCCCCCTTTGAAGAGGGGGATGACCGCAGCAGCTTTCCAATCTCTAGGGATCTCAGACGATACAGGTACCAGTATCTCTCTACAGTGAAGTGACTAACAGACTTTTTTTGCCCCCCTCTCTTTCTTTCTTTCTCTCAGCTCCAGGCATTCTTCCTGGTAGCTGATGACATCATGGATGCTTCAGTGACTCGGAGAGGTCAGCCCTGCTGGTACAAGAGGGTGGGACTTACTATTGTTATTGCTCTCACTAGAATTGTAGTCTAATCTAAAACCATTGTTATGGTCAGCCAACTGGTTTACCCAAAACGAGCTGTAAGCTGACATCAACTTCCATATTGCATCACCTGTCAACAACAACATGTGTCCCTGTTAACGTAGTAGGCTTTAAGTAAAGGGTGTGCTCAGTCAGTAACATAGCTGTTGTTTCTCAGGAGAGAGTGGGTCTGGATGCCATCAATGATGCCTTCCTTCTGGAGGGAGCCATCTACAGACTACTGCGCAGACACTGCAGGGCACAGCCCTACTATGTACACCTATTGGAGCTCTTCACCGAGGTACACACACACACACACACACACACACACTTACACGGCTGACTCTTGTGCTGTAGCTGACCATTGTTTCTCTGTCTCTGTGTGTGTCAGACGTCCTTCCAGACAGAGCTGGGCCAGGCACTGGACCTGATGACCGCTCCTCCTGGTCAAATAGACCTCAACCGTTTCACCATGGAGAGGTGAGAGAAAGGGAGGGAGGGGTATAGAGATGGAGGGGTATATATCTTGATTCAAGGTACACCTGAGTGGGTATTGTTGATAGAACGAGTGCATGGCTGTTGGGGTATGGAGGGTATTATCTTCTCCCTCCTTGTCTCTGTGTGTCAGATATAAGGCCATAGTAAAGTACAAGACTGCCTTCTACTCCTTCTACCTCCCTGTGGCAGCAGCCATGTACATGGTGAGTGTGTGTTTAGTATTTTTATTGTCTGGTGCAGTCTCATTATACAAGGTGCAGAAACTAACATAGAAATGGAATATCCCTTTCTGAATAATTCCCAGGCGGGCATTGACAGTGAAGAGGAACACAACAACGCCAAACACATCTTACTGGAGATGGGAGAGTTCTTCCAGATACAGGTGAGACCACAGACAGTATATGTGTAATTCTATGGAGGAGACTGACACACACACACACACACACACACACACTAACAATGTCATAACAGCATTGTTTTACCATGTTTCTCTGTTGCCAGGATGACTACCTGGATTGCTATGGCAACCCGGCGGTGACAGGGAAGATTGGAACAGACATCCAGGACAACAAGTGCGGCTGGCTGGTGGTGACCGCTCTAGGGGTCATGACCCCGGAACAGAGGGCAGAGCTGGAGGTGAGAGGTCAAACATGAACAGTCAGTTGACCGTTGAACTGTAAATACACCCAAGCCAAGCCATGGATGGATGGATGGATGGATGGATGATTGAAGGAATGAATGTATTTATTAAATGTTTTATATAGTTCAGTACAAGAAACTGGTCTGACTACAGAATATCTGGTGAGAAAATAAATACAAATTTACTTTACTTCCAGTCATGTTATGGTCGGCATGACAGTGTGAGTGTGGAGAAGGTGAAAGCGCTGTACAACACCCTACAGATGCCCACCCTGTACCACCAATATGAAGACAACAGCTACCAGCGCTTACAGAAACTCATTGCGCGTCACGCCCAAAACCTTCCACACGCAGTTTTCCTCAACTTCGCCAAGAAAATCTACAAGAGAAACAAGTGAAGCCTATGACGAGGGGTCTGTTTGTTTTTTGGGGTGTGTGTTGCACTGTAGCTGGATTGAGAAGGGCTCGTTAGTGTGGCTGCTTCCGTTTCTGTCCCTTGCTCCTTCCCTTTCAGTGAACACCATGGTGTTAAGGGATAGGGCTCTCCAACCCTGTTCCTGGAGACCTACCGTCCTGTAGGTTTTCGCTCCAACCCTAATCTAATGCACCTGATTCTAATAAGAACGGAAACCTACATGAGGGTGGCTCTCCAGGAACAGGGTTGGAGAGCCCAGGGCTAGAGTAAGGATCTAGGGACCTAAATAGAAGAAGGCTTTAGTTTGGACTTGAGTCTGCTTGAGATTAGACCAGTCAGTCCCATACCTGGTCTTCAACGACCCCTATGTGTGCAAATGTTTTCTCCACTCTTGATTTTCAATGATGTACAGAATAACTGATTACTCAAATTGTGAATATCATGTCATCAAAAAAGTATGTAAATCTCTTTGTCTCTCTATCAATCTATTTATTTTTTGATGATGATGTGAGTATGACATCATGTCACTGTTAGGAGCTGTTTGCTCTAGAATCCCATGGATTTGATGATGACGGCAGGGAGTGACATCATTATTGGTCGATGATCACATCAATCAGGATGACAACCTGCTAGACCAGTGTTCAGTAGAGGGTGTCTGGTCTCTACCAGTAGAATGGTTTAGTAGAGGGTGTCTGGTCTCTACCAGTAGAATGGTTTAGTAGAGGGTGTCTGGTCTCTACCAGTAGAATGGTTTAGTAGAGGGTGTCTGGTCTCTACCAGTAGAAATGTCAGGTCTCTACCAGTAGAATGGATTAGTAGAGGGTGTCTGGTCTCTACCAGTAGAATGGTTTAGTAGAGGGTGTCTGGTCTCTACTAGTAGAAATGTCAGGTCTCTACCAGTAGAATGGATTAGTAGAGGGTGTCTGGTCTCTACCAGTAGAATGGTTTAGTAGAGGGTGTCTGGTCTCTACCAGTAGAATGGTTTAGTAGAGGGTGTCTGGTCTCTACCAGTAGAATGGTTTAGTAGAGGGTGTCTGGTCTCTACCAGTAGAATGGTTTAGTAGAGGGTGTCTGGTCTCTACCAGTAGAATGGTTTAGTAGAGGGTGTCTGGTCTCTACCAGTAGAAATGTCTGGTCTCTACCAGTAGAATGGTTTAGTAGAGGGTGTCTGGTCTCTACCAGTAGAATGGTTTAGTAGAGGGTGTCTGGTCTCTACCAGTAGAATGGTTTAGTAGAGGGTGTCTGGTCTCTACCAGTAGAATGGTTTAGTAGAGGGTGTCTGGTCTCTACCAGTAGAATGGTTTAGTAGAGGGTGTCTGGTCTCTACCAGTAGAATGGTTTAGTAGAGTGCAGTTTCTACTAATAGAACGGTTTATTAGTAGAGTGAATGGACTAGAGCGGGAAGCTTCCAGAAAGGAACAATCCTGCTGTCTCTCTCTCTCTCTCTCTCTCTCTCTGTGTTCTGTCCTATCTTTGTATTTAGTTTTCTCCCTAATCTCTGTATGATAACCTCTTCCTGTCTGTAATTACTACTGTAAATCTACCTGCTGCTGACAATATGGCATCTTATTGCTTTTAATAAAAAAATGTGACCAACATGACAGGTTTGGTATTCAGAACTTTTTTGCAAAACACAGTATATACAGTAGTACAGCAAGCTCTAACATTGTGTGTGGCTTTCCATCATGATTCATAAAGACAAGGAGTCTATTTTTCACTGTTCCTGTGGTTACACTCCTGTGTTTAATAGGGAAACAGTGTAGCCCTGTCTTCCTCGATCAGTGTGAATAGACTACTATACTGCATGTGCTTTTACCATGTGACCTTCCATTTCCACTGAGAATGAAAAAATAATAAAGATGGAGGGAGTGTGATGGCGGATAGGAAGAATGATTCCACTGTTAGAGATCATAGAGAATACGGCAGAAGATTCCGTAGTAATTGTATTTTTCTTGGAGGAAGCGAAGGCTGAGAGGGATGGAGGGAGCTGGCAGATAAACACAGAGAGATTGATTGCTGAGGTAGGAGAGGGGTGTGGTCCCGGCGGAGGAGCTAGAGAAAGAGGCGGATGACGAAAGATAAGGAGGTGGTCGCGAGAGGAGAGAGCTCTCGCTGTAACCCTTGGAGAGGCTGTTGGTCCGTCGGACGGGGTTGCGCGCGCTCGCATCCG
Organism: Thymallus thymallus; assembly: GCA_023634145.1. NCBI lineage: Eukaryota > Metazoa > Chordata > Actinopteri > Salmoniformes > Salmonidae > Thymallus > Thymallus thymallus. Next base: position 12,578,966 of record CM042416.1, read on the forward strand.
TTTACGGAGAACGGGATCCAGCATCTCCTTCTTCTCCTCAACCGAGCCGATGGTGAGTACAATCATATGATTATAGGTGTTGTTGATCAAATACTCTCTATTTACCCAGATCTAGGCTATACGTGTTGCTATGCCTTCAACCCCTGCCCATATCCAGATAACCAATTTGAATAGTATTTTTCTTGATTTATAACCTATGTTTTGTTTACAAAAATGACAGACATAAGCATGTTATAGTTAATTTAATAAAAATTGCGACACATTTTGTCATTGTAGCGGGGGTGGATGTATCAGGACAATGCGGCTTGAGGTACTACCCCCCCCCCCCCCCCCCCCCCCCTCTCTCCTCTCCCCCGGTCTCCATTGGCCACTTCAGGTCGATAAATCCGGTGGTAAATGCCAGCAGATTATATGCTCTGCGGTTTCTGTGCGGTATTCTAACGGTTCTGACCAGGGTGGCCTGTCCCAGGCCCGATCTAAGCGCTATTCAGGTTATCATTTATATAGGCCTACCTTCTCCCCGTTTGATGTGAAGGGCACCGTGCTACTGTGGAGGAATATGAGCAGTGTGTTTAGCCTGGGCAGTGGATTATCTTTAAAAGACAGCCTTTACGTCAGTAATTGCGCCACTGAGAATTTTCTGCTCTAATTAATTTGATCTTGTCTACTAAAGATGTTTGTACCAGGCTATATGTAAAAAAAATATTTTATTCCAAATAAGCTTAGATTCACAAGATTTATCACGATTCAATTTGCGTGGCCTATACTTAACCTATTTGTCAGAGAGAGAGAGCGATATAGTTCGATCACTGACATTGAATTGAAGTGTGTGTGTGTTTCTCTGTCTGTCTGTCTGTCGGTCGGTCGGTCGGTCGAGGGAGGGAGGGAGGACAGGAGGTGAGGAGAGGAGAGATGGATTTAATTTTCATCTAGCTAGCAATGAGGGGGTCATTATACAGCAGAAAAAGCCCAATACATATTACATTTCTAAAATGTAATATGAACAAGAACAAGCTGGTCCCTTGTGCAGTTAGAGGAACATGGAAGCACAGACTGTCATCTCTATTATCTGCTGTGCCTCTATTGACTGCATGTCTCTATTGACTGCATGTTTCTATTATCTGCTGTGCCTCTATTGACTGCATGTCTCTATTGACTGCATGTCTCTATTATCTGCTGGGCCTCTATTGACTGCATGTCTCTATTGATGTTGCAGGATCTTTGGAGTCAAGCCAAGATGTGACTGTCATGTTTTGGATCTCTCCATCCCTTAGATAGAAAACAGAACCCCTGTTTCTTTAGAAACAGAAATAATTGACAATCAGAAAACTAGCATTTCTAAAATGCACTCCTCTAGCCGAACCTCTGCTCCGCCCTCGAGGCCTCGTCGCTTCGACATGAGCAGGCGGACCACCACCGCAGCGCAACCAAAGCCACGCGGCCCTGCTACCCAGAAGGAAGACAAAAACATGAACACCATTTCCTCTTCCTCTCCTCGGCGCGCCACCAAAGTGACCCCCGAGTCTTCCAGGACAAGGGTGGGGGTCCAGCCTCGTGCCCCCTTAGGTCAGTCCAGATTGGGTTTACAGAGAAACACCGCTCCCCTCTCTACGACCAAACCCAAACCCAAAAGTGTCCGTGCAGCAGCAGCTGGGTCCAACCACGCCCCTCCTCCTCTTCCTCATCTGGACCCCAACTGTAATGAACCCAGCCTGCCTTGTCTGTGCTGCGACGGCCATTCCCCCCAGGACAATAACAGTCTGTTCAACCACAACCACAACAACAACAATACCGTCTCCATCAGACAGCAGCTAAAGCTTCAGCCCCCTCCACCACCTCCCCTGCTACCCCAGAGACAGGAGGGGACAGGGGGCGAGGCCAAGGCACAGGCCAGCCCCTCTCAGCCCAAGCCCCAGCCTCAGGCCCTGGCCCTGGCCTGCCCCCCTAATGCCCTGGAGCTGGAGATAGGGAAAAAAGAGGAGGAGAATGCAGATGTGAACAAGAACACAGACGTGGTCATAGACAACAAGAAAGAAACAGAGGAAGAGGTGGATAACAAGAACGAGAGAGAGAAGGAGGAAGAGGAAAACAGTGTGGATGTTGAAGTTGATGTTGATGATGAGGAGGAGGAGGGAGATGATGATGATGATGAGGACACGTTGGTCCCATCGTCCTGCGACTGCCCTCCCTCTCTCCTGGATCTCTCCCTGACCTCCTCCACCTCCTCATCCTCCACTTCAATCAGCTCCTGCTCCGATCTGGAGTCAGACTGCGCCGATCTCTCCTTCTCTCTCTCGTCCTCAGCCCACGAGGGGAACGCTGATCTGTCAATCTCTCAGGACCACATTCTCATTCACGTTCCTGAGCGCTACCCAGCCTCCCGTTCACCCCCCTCCCTGCTCCTCAACCCCAAAACCCCCTCTGTCTCTTGCTACCCTTCCCCCCCCTCACCCGCCTACTCTCCTGACGAGGGCTACCCCTCCGCCCCAGCCTCCCCCTCTTCTGACTACCTGGGGGTCAAAGGTCAGACAGGCTTAGGGTCAGAGGTTACCAAACTAGGCCTCCTGGACTTCTTGGAGTCAGTGGGAGACTTTGGCAAGATGGAGCGCTTCAGCCAGGTGATCCAGGTGGCTCGCTGGGACCTGGAGGGGGATCCTCAGGGGGATCTACTGAGGGATCGACTGGATCACCTAGACCGACTGGAGAGTGTCAACAGGCAGGTGAAGCTGGCTCACGTCGCCAGGCTCCATGAGAAGGGACTGGATCTAGGCGATCTGGGCAAGGTGGATCTCTCTGATGTTCTGGATGAGATGGGGAATGTGGATATGTCTTGGAAACTGTATAAAGGCCGGGGTGGGTCGTTGGGCGATTCCCAGGAGTTCTCTGATGCTGGAGTGGACCTAACAGCGCCTTCAGACTGTGACGAGCCCCTGGTCTCGGAATCTGAGACCTCTTCGCCCAATGAGCCCCCACCCAGACCCCCCAAACCCCCCGCCCGCTATGCCAGCGTGAACTCTGAACTCCACACCTACATCAACATCAGCCGTGACATCACCCCCTCTGTCTCTGTCTGCACCTCTCCATCCTCATCCCCCACTTTCTACACCTTCAGGTGTGAGAAGGCCCTCCCTCCTTCCCCACCCTCTATCCCCCCTCCTCTTCTCTGTCAGCCCCTCCCTTACTTTACTCTCTACAAATCATCCCCTCTCCCTTTCTCCCTCCCCTCCTCCACTCCCCCCATCCCTCCCCCTCGGAGGAAGCACCTAGCCCGTAAGGAGGCCCAGCGCCTCGCCACCCTTCAAGCACGATGTGAGAAAACCCCCCTGTCCCTCGCCCCTCCCACCTCTCGCCCCCCTCCTCTCCCCCCTGCACCCACCATTTCCATCTCCAACTTTACCACCCCCCCTGCCATCCCTCCCCCGCCCTCTCTCCCCCCTCCTCCCTCTTTCCATGCATTGGATGATGAAATCCGTAAGCTACTAGTGCTAGCAGGACTGACCCAGGCTGAGCTCCTCAAACTCAGCCCAGAGCTGGGGGTCTGTGTGGGGGGACTGGAGGAGGAGAGAGAGGGGGAGACCCACCACACCTCCAGGCCTGGACTGACACAGGCTGAGCTCCTCAAACTCAGCCCAGAGTTGGGGGTCTGTGTGGGGGGACTGGAGGAGGAGAGAGAGGGGGAGACCCACCACACCTCCAGGCCTGGATTGACCCAGGATAGAGGGATGAGGAATAAAGAGGAGAGTTCAATGGAGCAGTATGATATAGATGGGTTGGCTGTGGATGGATGGAGAGATGGAGGAGGGAGGTCAGGGTTGGAGAGGTATAGAGAGACTGATATACCCGGAGGAGTAAAGGAGGATGAGGGAGAGAAAGAGGAGAGCAGAGATGTGTTTAGAACCACGTCTTTCACTGACATGGCGAGAAAGAGGAAGAGAAATAGTGAGTTTGGGGCTAACGTTAGCCTAGCATCTGACTCCTACTACAGTGGGTTTGGGGCTAACGTTAGCCTAGCATCTGACTCCTACTACAGCACTGGCAATACCAACACCTCTAACAATGTTAGCTTCGAGACTTTCAAATACTCCCCTGAGCTCTCGGAAACCTCCCCCCCTCCTCCTCCTCCCCCACGTCCCTTACCCCCTGTCCCCCCTACCCTGCCCCCCCTCAAAGTCTGCACCCTTCTCGCCAACTCTTTACGCCCTGAGCAATTTGATTGGCTCATGGCCTTCTCCCCCGATGGTGAAACCCTGCCCCCGCCCTTGGAAGTTAGAAAATTCAATGAGGAAACCCTAAAGAAATCCACTTCCGGGTCAACGTCATCATCTGGGTCAACGTCAGGGTCGGTTTCAAAAGTGATGACGTTCAAAGAATTGCGTAACCGTAGCAAACACAGCTCCCCGGCCTACCAGCTAATAACCGAACCGGATCCTGACCCCACAGTCATAACCCCTGACCCTGACTTCCTCTACAACCTCAAGTGGAGGAGGGAAAAGACAGACAGCGACGGGATCCAATGGGAGTACACCTCCCAGGCCCAGGCCGCCTTCCTGCAACCACCTCCCTTCACCTCATTGGCTGCGTTTAGGGAAATGTTCCAGAAAGCAGAGGATGCGATTGGACAGCCCGAGCTGTGTCCCTCGCAGCGGATTGGGTGCTCAGCCAGTGAAGGGAACCTGTGGAGGATGGATGGACAGAGAAAAGAGGAGGAGGATAAGAGAAAAGAAGAGGTAGAGGAAGAAGAGGTGGAGGTGAGAGGAACAGCTGATGGAGGAAGAACCTGGGAGTCAAGAACTACAGGTGAGTTAGATGATGATGACTATAGGCCTAGTTGCTGATTGTGAGGTGCTGATTTCTGGGGAAAATGTGGAGGTACTAACTAAAAAACTCCACATCTGAAACTGCGTCCTCTCTTGGGAATAAAAACAAAACCATCAGAGGGAAGGTGTTCTCCGCATTCCAGAGAACAAGATAGAGATGTTTTCTATCTAGGATGGACAGATAGATGATGGAGATGGAAAGATGGGCTGCACTCATTATTTTTCAGGGATTGACAGATTATTTGTATGGGGCGGATAGGGAGAGGGAGACAGAGAGGTATACAGAGTGGGAGAGATGGTGGAATCTCTTCAGTGCTTCTGTGGGCCTGGTGTGATGTCATCACTACCTTATTAAATTATTTATCCAATCTGCAGACCGGGGGGGAGTAATGGAGTACTCACAGCTATCTATCTCTCTCTCTCTCTCCCTCTAGCTCTTCCTCTCTTGCAGTTTCTCTCTCTGTTACTCTCTCCTTTTTCTACTGACGCTACATTACTCCCCTTCTATAGTTCTCTCCTTCTGTATATCTCTCTCCCCCTCTTTCTGTCTCTTTCCTCCTCCCTCATTCTCTTTCTACCCCTTTCTCTGTTTATACTCTGTACCCCCTTACCTCTGTTCTGCCCTCTCTCTCTCCTCTATCTGGTGAGTCATCAGTTCATTTTTTGCTACCTACCTCCTCCTCTCTCTTCTGTCCTTGACCTCTCACTCACTCACTCCTTTCTCCTCTCCTCTATCTTCCTTTCTCTATCTTCCCAGAGTGTCTGAGCTTCAGCTCAGATCCAATTACTCATATTATAGGCTACCTTTAGAGTGGTTGTTAGTTACATAGGCTGAAGGGCTGAATACCTTTATCAATCTGTATTTGAATTACACAGCTTTATTGTTTTGATAACAATTTACATTATGTGATTATTGTTTAAAATATATATTTTTCTAATCAGTCACAATGTACATTTCAGGAGACAGGAGATGCTGAGCGTGTGTGTGTGAATGTGTGTGTAGTGTGCTTCCCTCTGTCTGTTTATGTAAAAGCCAAGTTGTATGGAATTTGTCAGCGTAGGAGTTATGTGTGGTCAACTTGTCACAGCAGTAAGAAAAACTGATCCTAGGTTATGTGAGGTAACTTCTACCCACAGACTGTACAAAAAAATAAAACTGATCCTAGGTTATGTAGGGGCAACTTCTACCCACAGACTGTACAAAAATATTAACTGATCCTAAGTTATGTAGTGGCAACTTCTACCCACAGACTCTACAAAAAAGAAATACAATCCAGATCAGACTATTTGTCACGTGTGTGTACAGCTTTAAGAACACAAGGGGAGGGGCTCCATCTATCAACCAATGCCAGAGACTTGTTTCACAGTATTGCAAAAAACAGGAAGTGTAATGTGTGGCTGCATCTGAGAGACAGTCAGATCAACTCAAGACTAATCCAAGGTATGGTAGTTAACACACTCAGTGTAGCCTCTATCTCTCTGTCACAGTGATATTACATGAGACAATGTATTTCTGTGCATAATGGAGTTATAGTCAGCACAGGCTATTATCCAATCATCTCCAAGGAGACAGAGAGAGATAGACAGCCAGGCAGGAACAGAACTCTCCATGGGCTGACTAGCAGAGAGAGAGAGAAGAGAGAGAGAGAGATGCACATATACATTTTTTTATTTAAAATATACACTGACGGAAGAGTAGAACGTGAAACCACTAGATTAGGGGGAAATGCCATAGCCTAACTGTTTGATGTTGAGATAGAAGGTTTGGGTGTGGTTGAAATAATGGTGAACGACTGTGAGAGTAGGAAATGAAAGCGAAAAGTTTCTCTAAACCTGAACTTTGACTTCATTAACTCCACCTCCATTGACTCTGTCATGTAGTGTGGTCAGTCTGTGTGCATCTGTTGGGTCAGACTATTGGACATATGTTGTTGTGTGGGTACTGGGTGGTGTACTGCATTACTGCATGTTGTGGTGTGGTGGGGATCTACTGGTTTACATTGCATTCTTCTCTCAACAGACACTAACATTCTCTCCATCTCTCTCTCTCCTCCCAATTTCTTTGCGACATACATTTTTTACTCCTCTCCTTGTTGTTCTCATCCCTCTATCCCATCCGTCCTTCTGTTTGTCCATGGCTCTACTCTTCTTTACCTTCCCCTCCTCTCTGCTTTTGCTTGTCCTCCTGCCTACAATTACCCCTACCTGCCCCCCCACACCACCTACCCACATCTCTTACTCACACTCCCCCTTTTCCCCCTCAAACCCCCATTTCCGCCCCAACCTGCCCGTTACACTCCTCTCCCTTCTCCCCTCCTGCCATTTGCCCCTTTCGACTGGGCAGTGTCCTCACCCCCTCTCTCCCTGGTCCAGTCCCACTCCCAGCCCTCCTCCTATTTCCTCCACTCTGCAATCCGCTCTTACCGCCCAGGATACTGTGGTGCTCATACGAGACCGGTCCCCAGGAACCAATCTCACAGCCACACTGAAACCCAGTCCACAGCCACGGGCCCTAACCCCTACACTACCCAGTATACAGCCACGGGCCCTAACCCCTACACTACCCAGTCCACAGCCACGGGCCCTAACCCCTACACTACCCAGTATACAGCCACGGGCCCTAACCCCTACACTACCCAGTCCACAGCCACGGGCCCTAACCCCTACACTACCCAGTCCACAGCCACGGGCCCTAACCCCTACACTACCCAGTCCACAGCCACGGGCCCTAACCCCTACACTACCCAGTCCACAGCCACGGGCCCTAACCCCTACACTACCCAGTCTACAGCCAAGGGCCCTAACCCCTACACTACCCAGTCTACAGCCATGGGCCCTAACCCCTACACTACCCAGTCCACAGCCATGGGCCCTAACCCCTACACTACCCAGTCTACAGCCAAGGGCCCTAACCCCTACACTACCCAGTCTACAGCCATGGGCCCTAACCCCTACACTACCCAGTCTACAGCCAAGGGCCCTAACCCCTACACTACCCAGTCTACAGCCAAGGGCCCTAACCCCTACACTACCCAGTCTACAGCCATGGGCCCTAACCCCTACACTACCCAGTCCACAGCCACGGGCCCTAACCCCTACAATACCCAGTCTACAGCCAAGGGCCCTAACCCCTACACTACCCAGTCTACAGCCAAGGGCCCTAACCCCTACACTACCCAGTCTACAGCCAAGGGCCCTAACCCCTACACTACCCAGTCATCTAACCCCTTTGCTACACAATACACTCACACAGATTTAAATGAAGACAGCCATGGAACTGACTCAAATAATGATATTGATTCCGGATATAGCGATAGTGACTATTTTAAGAAGGATGGAGGTCTAGACTCTGCACATCGTTTTGGAAACGACTTCAAGAGCAACATTGATAGTTTGTATCGTTATGTGAATGACTCCAAGACTAAAGAAAAGCTGGAATATGGCTCTGGCTCTGACTCCATCACTAACTTTGACTCCCTCTACTGCACCGATAACGCCACTGACAAACAGACTCACACACACACCGGCTCACACACACTCGTCAGCAATGACTCACACACTCAAGGCTGCAGCACCCCATATACAAATGTTGAAGCGATGATGATGGCATACGCCAAAACACACACCAGCTCCCTCGGTCGCACGGAAACACACACACACTCCAACAAACACACTGACATCGACCTGCTGTACGGCCCTATGTCAGACAAACACACACACACCTCTCGCCCTGGCCAGAACAGAACCTCTAAAGATCTCCCTCCCCTCCCCACCTGGTACCTCTACCACCCCAAAAACTGCCCCCTCCACAGGGGCGCCCCTCCTCGCCTCTCCCCCATCGGGGCTCTCGACCCCCCCCATCGCTCTGGAGCCCCCCCCCCGGGCCTGGACATGTCCTGCCTCAGCTCACCCCTGTTCCCCCGCTCTCACACCCTCCCTGCCCTGGCCGCCCCTCTCTACTACCCCTTCCTCTACCCCCCTATCCCCCCCAGGAAAACCCCAGACCCCCCAAAACTCATCCAGGCTCCGCTGCTGCCGCCCGCGCTGAGTAAGATCTCTCTCTCTCTCTTTCACACACTCCCTCCCCGTCTAACATCCTGCTCGCCTGTCTGACACTCTGTTAGTCTGTCTGTTTCTATCTATATCTCTATCTCCCTGTCAGTTAGTCAGTCTATCTGTCTGTCTCCCTGTTTGTCTGTCTGTAGTCTGTCTGTCTGTCTGTAGTCTACAGACTCTATCTCTCCATGCCGTTGTTGTTGTGTGTATGTGTTGCATGGAGTGCTGAAATAGACAGCTCTGATTTTCACTCTCACCTTAATGAAGCTATGACCTTCAGCTTCTGTTGAACCATGATAATCATTGTAACGATTATTATCATGCTTAGTTTGTGCATGAGTGTGTGCATTGCTTGTGTTTGGGTATCACTATACATTATGTGTTTAATGTAGCAGTGAATGGCCATAGGCTAGGCTGAACACTAACCTTCTATAGTGTTTTATATGTTTCTTGCTGCATTATTATGTGTCTATCTAAGACTAAGGAATGTTCTCACACCTTACTGACACCAGTGGAGGCTGCTGAGGGGAGGACGGCTCATAATAATGGCTTGAACTTAGTGAATGGAATGGCATCAAACACATGGCAACCATGGAAACCATGTATTTTATACCATTCCACTACAGCCATTACCACAAGCCCGTCTTTCCCAATTAAGTTGCCACCAACCTGTGACTGATACCTGACTTCTGCATGGCTGTCTTCTCCCTTAGGGGGTTTTATGTTTCCTGTGTCTGTCAAGGTTAATGCATCCGTTTCCCATTGACATAATGTATCATCCTCAGAATGGACGATGTCCTGTGTAGAATATTGGTAAAGCAAAGTGTACCAGACAATCATTTTAGATTCTGTGACTGGGATGTTTCAACAAACTAAGCTATGCTATCATTATGCTATCACTACTACTGATAATACTGCTACTCTAACATTTAACTAACTGCTACAACAACTAATACTGAAACAGTATCAAAGAACTTATACCAAGTAACATTGCTATTCCTCTCTGGGAGTCCACCACTGATTAGAGTAGAGAAGGTTGTAAGTGATCCTTCCTCTATCTCTGTCAATCTCAGCGGTTCGTAGCGTCTCATTCGTCGGTTCTGTACAGAGGGGCGGGACTTCCTGGATGGGCGATGACGTGAAGGCCCCTCTGAGAGGCCTAGGTCTGTCCTCTCTGTACCTGCAGGAAAAAAGAGGTATGATATACCTGTATATTTTTACATTTTAGTCATTTAGCAGAGCGATTTACAGTAGTAAGTGCATACATTTTCGTACTGGTCCCCCGTGGGAATCAAACCCACAACCCTGGCATTGCAAGTGCCATGTTCTACCAACTGAGCCACACGGGTACAGCCTACATGAATATTTATATACAGTCTGTGATATACAGTACATTTACACTGTTAGAGCCATTATGTTTGTGTGTGTCTAACTGTGTTTCCGTCCACAGCTCTGGTCAGTGCAGTCAGTGTGGCAGTGGAGGCCATTTTGGCTCAGTTCAGCTCCTCACGGACCCTGGTGCAGAAGGTCAGTTTCCACGGTCTCTGTGTTTAACACAATGTTTAACACTGTCTCTTCAGTAACTCGATGTACACACCACATTATGCAAGATATGGAAAATGGGCTTGAGTTTTTAATCATTATGTGTGTACTTTATTTGTGAATGCATGTTTGTTTCTACTGTGTTTGCCTTTCTCTGACGCTGGTAGCAAACCCAGTTTATCTTAGGTGGATCAATAAAGTATATTCATTTCAATTATGAGAAATATGAGGGCCAATCGTCTTCCTCCGATTTCACATTTTGGTTTTTAGATCAGGGGAGATAATCCAAATACTTAGCTACAGCGCCTAACAACATATTGTCAAACTGTTGCTATGACAGGCTTTCCACACCGACAGGCAAAGCAAAGTGAAAAACAGACAGGCATAAGAAGATCAACCAGCTCAAACTCTTCATTGCCCTGTAGGATTTCTGTATCCGTGTCTTTGAAATTAGACTTAGGCCTATAGCAGCGGTGGTTGCATTCAGCTCAATGGAACTTAATGATGTGACAGTTGATGGCTCAAACAGCCTGTTACTGGCTCTATATCTATATATGAATCATCCATATATGAATCATCCATTGAATAACTGGAAATATCTGTTGTCTCCCTTCTCTCTCCCTCTTCCTCTCCCATAGTCTGTCTCCATTAACAAGGTGCTAGATTGTCTTCAGATATCCCTATCTTTGGCTCAGTAGTCAGAACCTCTGTGTATTAACTCCATCCTCCCTCTTTCCCCCATATTTCTCTCTACTCCTTTTCTCTTCTCTCGTCTCCCCCTTTCTGTTTTCATCCTTCACTATCTTATCTTCTCCTCTTATCCATAACACCCTCTCCTTTCTTCCCTCCTCTATTTCTCCCCCTCTCCTCTCTTCTTCTCTATTTATGCACCTGTCCTCTCCTCTCTATTTATGCACCTGTCCTCTCCCCTATATCTCCACCCTCTCCTGCCCTATTTCTCCCTCTCCCTCCTCCCCTCTTCCCTCTCTCTCATCCCCTATTTATCCCCTCTCTTCCCTCTCTCACCTCCTCTATTTTGCCACTCTCCTTTCTCCTCTCTCCTCTCCTCCTCCCCTTTCCAGGCTCTATCAGGAGACAGCAGTGTGAATCCGTCTCTGGGTCGGTTGGTGCTGCAGTGTTTGTGCCCCGCCCTGCGGAGCCTACTCTCTGACGGCCTTAAGCCCCACAAGAGTGATTTGATCTCGGGCAGGAGGCCAAACTCAGCCTGGGGACTGGTCCAGGCCTCTACCAGGCCAGGTAGGAACTCTGGAGCGCAGTACAGAGGTGGGTGGCAAGACAAGAGAGCATAGACAGCATAGGAGGCTGTGGTTGTCATAACCCCTCCCTTTCCATCTATTTATGTATCTCTCTCTATTTCTCTTTCTCAGAAATGATGGAAGTACATAGCCAATCTCTCAATATGTATCTCTCTCACCCTCCCAGACATCATGTCAGTCTCTCTCTCCTCCCTCGCTCCAGTCTGGCACTCATTATTCTGCAGTGTTGAGTCATCCTTCTCTCTCTCTCTCTCTCTCTCTGATTATCACTCTCTCCCCTCCTCCTCTATCCCCCTTTATTCTCTCCTTCTCACTACTCTGGTGATCAGGGTTATTCCATTGACTCAGTACTTGTTCATTTCAATCAATTCAGGTCAAAGGTAACATAACATGTTGATTAGATATTGTTTTGTTTCTCTGTGCCAAAGCCTAACTGTTTTCTTTCTGTCATCTCTGCTCCCCCTCTCTCCCTACAGGGCCCAGCACTCAGTCCCTGTACAGCCTACAGGCTAGAATAGGAGAGCTGCCCCAGCTCAGGCAGAACAAACACAGGTTCAACGCCTTCCTCCTCGGCCTCCTCAAGTAAGACCTGGCTCTTCTCTCCTAGGGTTTTTCTGTTTCACTTAAATTCCGATTCTCACCTGCTTCTTCTCTCGTTCAGCATCAAGCTTCTGGATTTCTGGCTGTCCCATCTCCAGTCATGCAGTGGTAAGTCTCTGAAGCATAAAGTTCATAGGGCGGCGCACAATTGGCCCAGCATCGTCTGAGTTTGGCCGGGGTAGGCCATCATTGTAAATAAGGATTTGTTCATAACTGACTTGCCTAGTTAAATAAAGGCTATATAAAATAAAATAAATAATGTTATAACATTATTTCTCTCTACTCCCTCCACCCCACCCCCTCTCTCCTCTGTCTCTCTCTCTCTCCTTCACCTCCCTCTCTCTCTGTCAGATGTGTTGTTAACGTTCTACCGGCCCTCCTCCTTCATGCGCTTGTCGTTGACTTCCTGTCAGCCTCTGTTTGAGGACCTCCTCCTCCTGCTGCAGCCCCTCAGTCTCCTGACCCTTAACCTCGACCTGCTCTTCCAGCACCACCACCTGGAGCCAGCAAATCACAGCCCAGAGATCCCCAGCCAACCCAATCAGGACCTGGGATTCAGGCTCTCGCCCCGGGGGTCCGCTTCCCAAGGCAGGGGCAACAGCTATCTCGAGAGCCTATCAGAGCTGGACTTTGGGTGTGCGGAACCCGAGACGACCAATCGTAATGCGAGCCTGTCGTCCCTGGCCAACTCTGGGGTGGGAGGATTGGTGGAGTCACTGAAGCCAGTGAATCTCAGCTTGGGGCCTGCGAAGGAGTCTGGGAGTCTTGCTGAGACGAGTCCTCAGCTGATGTGGGTTCAGGAGAAAGAAATTAGGGATCTAGCACCTCCTAATGTTGAGGAGGCCAGTCTCTCCCAACAGGCAGGACAGGTGAGCACAATTCAATGGCTCTTTTTTTCCCTGGTGTGTGTGTGTGTGTGTGTGTGTGTGTGTGTGTGTGTGTGTGTGTGTGTGTGTGTGTGTGTGTGTGTGTGTGTGTGTGTTTGTGTTTGTTTGAATGCATGTGTGAGTGTCCATGCCGCACAGCACTTTTCTGAGTTGTTATTCTCTCCCTAGGTGATCCAGCAGGGATGGGGGGCTGTGGTACGCTGGGGGGGCAAGCTGGGCCAGAACCTGTCTGCAGTACAGAACCAGAACCAGGAGGGGACATCCAGAGACCCTCCAGAGCCCCAGGCCAGGAGTGACCCTTCTCAGGTCGATGGAGCATTGGCGGTCCCCTGGGGTTTGGGACGACGGCTGTTTGGAGCCTCCAATAACCCCATGGTACCCACACTTCCAACCAGGTGAGCTGGTGAGTCTGTAAGCGTTTGTGTGATAAAGTTGTATGATACTAGACTGTTTAAGTATCTTACTCTCTCATTGATGTATCTCTCTCCCTCCACAGACGTCCATCTCAGTGGTTGTCTCCAGGGGTGTCTGTTCTGACACGGATGGTGAGCAGCAGTTCCAGCGCTAAACAGAGGAGGGCGCTGGAGCCCCAGCAGGTAGAAGAGGTGGTAGAGAGAGAGACTGAGGAGACATGGGACAACCCAAGACCCCTCAGGTATGGTAAATATGTGGAAATATATCTAGATTACATGTTGAGTTTGTTCAGTTCAGTTGTCATGACTGTGTTACGCTTTTTTACAGCAGTATCACTTATTTTTCTCTCTTTCTCAGGTCAGTCAGAACACTATGCGACCACTACGGCACAGGGGTGGAGCTAAGCTTCCAGAAAGGGGAGAAGTTAGTGGTTTTAGGAGGTGTTGATCACGACTGGATTCGCTGTCGTCAGGGAGACCGAGAGGGGCTCGTGCCCATTGGCTACGCATCCCTGATCATGTGATTTCAGACACCTGATCAGAGTTTTGATTGTTTGAATATATCTGGGGTAGGGAAAATGAAGTCATAAAGCTATAATGTATTAGGCAACCTTTGAGAGGCTGTGGCAAAGTCCCAATGCTCTCAGAGAAATAGTTCACCCACGAATCTAAGTTAAAATCACGTATTTATACCTCTAAAGTGGTCCAAAGTCGTAAGTCAGGGTTCCCCAACTGGCTGACCATGATTTTATTTGTTGGACATAAAATATTAAAATCAGCAGCAAATTTTGGAAATCTGTTAGAAAATATTCCCACACATATTAGAGAGATATGTGATCGTTTACAAATCTAAGCAAGGTTTGAAATGATATGTTTTAGTCAAATGTTATATCTGTTTGGGCTTCTTTTTCAGGCTACAAATTATTTTTAGTTATGTTCTAGCCCCCTGACCATCCGCGGCTGAATCTATTTTAGTTGATGATCTCTGGTCTAAGTGATTTAGTTCAGTCGTTACTCCGCACCATCTGTTGTGTAGATCCCACTATATGCACTGAGAGAAATCTGCAAAAGTAAATCCCTAAAGAACTGCGCCATCTAATTAGGAGGATATAATTTAGATCACCAGATGGCGTGGAGTAATGGACTCAGCACGACTTCAGACCACTTTTGAAGTTTGAAAACTTTGGACAAACCCTTTTCTTGGTGTGAACTAACCCTTTAAATGTCCTCCATTCATCATATCCTCTCTTTGATGACCACTGATCTGAGAAGGACTGGATAAAGCTTTGTAGAATTTACACCATAGCTGTCTATTCGTATGTTGCAGCTCGGTCGCGTCATGACATTGTTATGAACGTTCTCAAGACGTCCTCTATCGGCGGAGCCCTGAAGTGGTGATAAACCCAGTCATTCTGATCGGAGGCTAACTACTGTTTAGTATAAATTACACTATAGTGCCTGGAAATACGGTGACGTTGCTAAAGTACTCAAATATGTAGTAGGAAACAACTTTTCCAGCATGATCATGTCAAATTTACTTTAGACAGATGGCAATGTCATTCGCTTGCTAAGTTAGTCAAAAATAGCTAGCAAAGCTAACGTTAGCTAGTTTACAATCCGGTGGCCTCCCCTCAATTTGAACTAGTTAGCTAACTTTATACTGCATCTAAAGTCAATCTGGTGACATCAAAATGATGACGTAATGTTTTCCTAGTAATTATTTGCCTCTTTTTGAATGTCATTGTATTTCCATGCCACTGTAATGCACTTTTGATGAAATCTTAATCAGGGCTCATTGACGATGCATTGAGTAGAACGCTCAGTCGGGTAACATCAGCCCAAAAGAACGTTAAAAACAATATTGTGACGAAACATGCAACCCATGCATTCAGTTTATCCAGACACTTTCAGATCAGCAGTTTATCCAGACACTTTCAGATCAGCAGTTTATCCAGACACTTTCAGATCAGCAGTCACCAAGGGAAGATGTATAGCCTGGTAACCAGGTCGGTTTCTGCTCTAGCCAAGTCCTTCGTCTCAGACTCAGACCTTGTCGCCAGGCTAACCGGTGAAGGGAGCCATGGTAGAGCATTGGAGCGTAGCCCCTGTTACGTAACGTAGTACCTTAGTGAAATGTAACCGTTTTCTGTGTTCTATTTGACCTTTCACCCCTTTTGATCTCTCACATTTATCGCCTGATCTCTGTGTGTGTGTGTGTTTGACATGTGCCCACTACAATTAGTCAGTTTAAAAATGCTAACTATTTGACTGTATAAATATACATAATATATATATATAGGTATATGAATATAGATTGATTTAACTGATTTAATCTAGAAAGATGGATAACCAATAGAACTGATAGTCAAGCGTTACTATAGATCATTAATCAAATTGATAAGTGATCTGGCCTTTTATTCTCTGCTCTACATCTCCAACTCACCAGTCACTACTCTATAGTCGTTTTACACACAGACAGCTCAAGTGTTTTTGTCAATTATCGGAATCCAGTGGCATTATCTTAGTGTGTGTTTTATGCATTGGTATTGTCTTGACCTTCATATCTTCATCATAACCTTTACACTGTATTTATTGAATGCTTCGAGTGAATGCAGCAGGGTTGGGCTAAATTTGGCAGTCAATTCAGGAAGTAAACTGAAATTCCAATTCAATGATTGAAAAATGGGCATATATTTTTAATGACTGCTTAATGAAATGAAAAGGAGAAGCTTATTTATGTGAAGTTTTTTAATTTGCAGATTTGAAATGTAAATCACTTCCTGAATTGACTGCCTTCAATTCGAATTGAGCCCAACCCTGGAATGCAGAAGAGTATCTATCTATACGACATATATCTATCTAAAGGACATTCTCGAATCCAACAGTATATAAGTATAACTGGCATAGCAACGCTGTAACTTCAATCAGTCCACACCTCTTAAACCTCACTCATACTACTCAGTGCTTATGGAAATATCAATGCTTTGAGACGGACAGATAAACAGACAGATAAACTGACAGATAAACTGACTGATAGGGACTTGAGACATGTCTCTTTCTACTTAGCCCAGGGATGATCAACTCTAGCCTGGTTGCTTTTCCTTTACCTCATAGATCAATTAGTATCTTTGATTCGCCAGATATGTAACTCAGCTGGTTACCTGGGTGTTACTAAGTCTCAGACTACAAGACAATACAAAATACTACAGAGACCAGTAGACAATGTGGGCTTCCAGGGCCATAGCTGTACATTCCTGACCTAGACTATCCAAGCTTTAAGATGAAACAGTAAGCTACTCCCTGATGTACTGTCTGTGTATGAAGATACCACTACTGTAAAGCCAATGTGTTTGAGGACGAGGCTGCCCTTCCCCCAACAGTACCTCAGCTCTCATATGTACCCTCCTTCTGTCCCTACCTGTCATGCTAACCCGTGTAAGGTCATCATTATTAATACCGTAGTATCGATAGTGGTAGTAGAATAACGTTATAGTAATAATGTTTATCTTTTGATTTGGTTGGTAGTTGTTCTGTAGGCTTGGTATTGATGATGCATATGATGTACTTCTCAAAGGCGTGTGGTTTAAAGGAACTGTTTGGTCTTTTTTGTTTTTCAAAGTCACTCGCGGGTGACTTGGCGCTTCTTGAAGTGTTCAGGGTACTTAAAGAATGAAGAATAAAATAGATTCAAATTCTATGGGAATATTTCTTGATTGGTCAGAAAAAATAAAAGGTTACCGTGCCAACAAGCCTCTGTGGTGTAGCACAGGGTTAGTGTCCCTATGACAACATAGAAGAAATATGTGACAATAGATTGGAAACATTGTGGCTTTGCACTTGCATTACATAGGCTACTTTACCAAGTCTTCCACCAAATGCAATGGTATGGCACTGGCTAGTATGTCAACAACCTAACTAGCTAATCGAAAATCGCTGCGTTTCTCAAGACAATGTTTAGCTAGAATAGATAGTGGAGCCACTGTGTGTCACTGCCAATCACACTAAACCCCTGGTTTTCTAAAGGCTTTAGCTGAGTCACGGCAGCAAAACAAGTAAGAGAACTACTTTCTTAGGCCAGTAAATTGACATGTGTAGTTTAGAGCTATCTATAATGTATTTTAATGGCAGCTTATAGTAAATTAGGCTGTATGAGGGAGGAGCTATTTAGTGTCAGCAAGACCCACCATTCAATATTCCATGACTAGATGCAGGTGAGGGGGTAAACCTAACTTCAGGAAATACACATGGTCTGTGACGGTAACAATCTCAGTATGTTGACAAGGATTTTTTTGTTGTTGTTGATTCTGGTATATTTTCCATTGTGTGAGATGACCGATGATAAATGCATTGATTTGTATGAAAAGCTGTTAATTTATTGGATGTGTTATTTATTGACCCTGGAGTCCCTGAAAGGTATAAAGCTCTGTTGATCTGTCCCCTCACGTCTATCTCTCTCTCTATCTGGGGTTCTGTGTGTTGTCACAGGAGGTTGGTGGTACCTTAATTGGGGAGAACGGGCTAGTGGTAATGGCTGGAGCGGAGTTACGTGGAATGGTATCAAATGCATCAAACACATGGTTTCCATGTGTTTGATGCCATTCCATTTGCTCCGTTCCAGATATTATTATGAACCGTCCTCCCCTCAGCAGCCTCCACTGGTGTGTGTGCACGTATGTGCGCACGTGTATGTACGAGCGAGCAAGTGTCTGTGAGTGTAGCAGTGGGTTCTGTATCTCTCTCTGGTGTGATGTAGCCTGCCCTGTACCTCACTGTGTACTGTGACCCTGTAGTGTCAGTCAGTGTCCGACTCCCGCATGTGCTTGTCTGTAAATACCCAATAAATAATCAACATAAACCAAACCCTCTCATTTTTTTCTCTACTCATCTCTGGAAGCCAGTTCCACTGTGTTGTTTCATTGTTCCCCTCTAATCAGGGAGGGATTTAGACCTGGTGGGTGCGATGATCAGGTAGAACAGAACCAGAAGGCTCCAGACCTCATAGGGTCAGATTTAAATACCCCTGCTCTATTCCATCAAGCTATGGCAAATGATTGCATAGAAAGTGTGGTACCTTTTTATTAAAGCCATTCCAATCAAAGAGCTTAGTGTATATACTTTAATCTGATTTAGCGACTTCTATCAGAGCAGTGAAGGGGAGGGCATGAGGGAAGAACTTACTCTTTGGAATGAGAAACTATCCTTGTTTGAATACTTTCCTCATTAAAGTACCCACAGACCTGAGATGGATGGATTGGCTAGGCAACTTTATCTCACACATGCAGTAGAGGCTTGTGGGAGGAGCTATAAGAGGACAGGTACATTGTAATGGATGGAATGGAATAGTGGTTTCCATATGTTTAGTACAGTTCCATTTAATCCATTACAATGAGCCTGTCATCCTATAGCTCCTCCCACCAGCGATTTGCTGAAGGTAAGGAGGAGAGAAGGATGTGGAGCATCCTCAGCTGATGGAGAAAAGCACTGTATCACCCGGCCAATGGAGTCATTCAGCTTTACACCAACAGATGGTGCTGTTTATTACACAGTTACATTTGTCATTTGTCATTTGTCAGTCGCTCCATTTTTAACCTTTATATTAAGCAAGGCTTGTCAGCTCGGGGATTCGATCCAGCAACCTTTCGGTTACAGGCCCAACACTCTAACCACTCGGCTACCTGCCGCCCACATCTAATGAATATCCCAAAAGTTATGCAGTGTAAGGATGGAGGAGCAACGATATTCATTGGCCTTGTGATAGTATGAAGGGTTAAGTTGTTTACAATATAACAATAAGTCCACAATGTTTTGTAAACCAAAACTAGATTTTATTGTTATTGATAATAAGGTCAATGTTTGAAATTACATTCTGTCAGATGAACTCTGTGGTATTTTCTCCAAAGACACGTTATAAGCACAAATTTAAATTGTACAACAAAGGGCTGGATTTTCACCGCATCGCAAAAGTATCGCAGGAGATCCGCGTTATAGCTCCATTTAAATTTAAAGACAATGTTCCATCGTTCGTGGAGACTGCACTCACGATAAACACTGCATATGTCGCTTAATCGGAAATTTCCTTTAGACTTTAATCCGATCTTCCGCGATACGGATTGAATCCTGCCCAAAGTTAAATTTCATGCAAACTACATAAATAACCCTTCACTATATTGATGAATGCTATAATATTCCTTATCTCCCATGGGCAATAGCGGGTGAAGAAAATACACAGGTAAACTATAAAACATTAAACTTAGTGTTCAAAGTCAAACTAGAAACTGCACCAAAGAGAACTGTACAAATTAACGGTTACAAACCTCAGATTCAAATTCATTTTCCTGATTGTCTGACCAAATAAAAAAAGGAACATTCCATTAGTCAGAAAAACTATACAGGGGAAGAAAATAAAGTCATATACTGTACAATCATAGCAATATTTAACATAGGTCAGTTATATGTACAACACTTTGTAGCAAAATGAAGGCCTTTGACTATTAACTTTAACTCTTAGATAATAACTATTTATTATGAAATTGATTAATTACATTGCTTAGGTCAATGTTACTGCATTATCATTGTTACAATATACCGATCTTGAAATGATCATATTCACTAAGGCAATAAAAACGGCTTGGTTTGATACATAGAAGGGTCTCTAGCTGGTACTGTTGGTGACATTAAAGTTATCGTAATGAAATCCTTACAGGACGTATTGCTTTTGGAGATTGAACTCACTTAGGCTTCAGTTTATTTACAACATGGCACTTTTACATGAAGGGCTCGATTCAATCCGTAGCGCTGAAGATCATGTTAAAGGCAATGTTCCCGCGTTAGCGGAGACTGCATTCACGGTAAAAACGGCATATGTCGGCTCAATTGGAAATTACCTTTACATTTCAATCACGCTATAGCGCTGAACTTCAGCGATACGCATTGAATCAAACCCTAAAGGCTGTGTATCGCAGAAGATCCACATTAAAATGTAAAGGGAATTTCAGATTGAGCCGACATGCTGCGTTTACCGTGAATGTAGTCTCCACAAACGCGGGAACATTGCCTTTACATTTAAATAAAACTATAACGTGGATCTTCCGCGATGCAAATTTATTCCAACCCGAAGACTCTATAGTCTCCATACATCCCTTCCACCCTCCATCGATCCGTCCCTCCCTCCATCCATCTCTGACTATTAAATCAGACTGTCACTGGCCTACTGACCGTCTGTCAATGATTATCAATGGTACAGTAAACAACAACACCCATCCCTCATTCCTCTCAGAAACAAAGCCGAAAATAATCTTTACAACAAATAATTTTAGGGAAGCTTTTTCCCACCCAACAATGCAAAGTTAGCTGAACTGAGCTACTTGGAGGAAGAAGAGAGACAGATTTCCCCCTTCCTTTTCCTATCTCTCACCAATCATGCCTGCTGCAGCTTCAGGAGTATGTTGTTCAGTCTCTCCTTCCGCACCTTCCTCCGGCCCTCCTCCTCCCACTGTTTTTTCTCCTCTCGTGTGCTCTGAGGTTGAGTGAGCTGTGGTGGGGTAGATGCGACAGCAGCAGTTAGAAGAATTAGTGACACAGACAAAACACTCCGTATGAATATATTACACTTCAAGACAGCCCTCATGGGAGACACTGTAATGAGTGAATATGTTTACAGTTACAGTACAGAGTATAGTACTCACATGGGTTGTGGTGCTGAGGGGGTTAGGGGGGCACTGGGGATCACTAGTCAACACAACCTTCTTCTTCACCACCACTGGTCGACCTAGAGGGAGAGGAAAGAATGTTAGTGCCCATGGATGGTATTTTGTGTGTGTGTGTGTGTGTGTGTGTGTGTGTGTGTGTGTGTGTGTGTGTGTGTGTGTGTGTGTGTGTGTGTGTGTGTGTGTGTGTGTGTGTGTGTGTGTGTGTGTGTGTGTGTGTGTGTGTGTGTGTGTATATATACAGTGGATGTCCTTAAATGCCCTTGTGTGTGTCTGTTCTTGGCTGGTGACTGTTTGATGGAAATACATTTTTGGTTGATAGTTTATGGGGAACCTAGCTGGATGTTCTTGAATAGATGACAGAAATGGGAAAGCACTTATTTCTGTGGTCGGAAAACTGCTGTGTGTGTAATGCTGAATATGATATGGCTAAATAAATACTGTAAAACAGATCAAACTGAGCACTGAGATGAACACACAAATTTATGGCCATATAAACATACACTCAGTACAGTACTACTGAAAGACAATGAACACATTTAAAATAAAACACACAGAAGGGCGAGCACACACACACCTACAAGAACTTAAACTAACACACACACTTGCTTCATGGACCTGACATGATGTTGTTGTTGTTGTCCCCAGTAGCTACATCACTGGAAACTCCTCCTCCATCCTTCCCTCCTTCTTTGTCTCGTTCCCCCTCTCTCTCCCTCCTAAGCCGTATCTGTCTATCTCTGACCCACTCCCAGTTCCTCAAAAGGAACACATGGTGCTTCAGGACGAACACCCTGACAATCAAACAAATACATACATCGTTATTATTATTATTTTGATAAATGTACCTCCATGTGTATTGACATGGAGGGTTCTCTTCTGTCTGTACCTGTCACTGGTGGTCATAGGCTCCATGTCCAGGTGGAGAAACAGCTTCTTACTGGGACTGGAACACTCCTCCTGGGGAGAGGGAGGGAGGGACACCCCTGTCTGGTGACTGGACAGGCTCTTCTCATTTGGTTGGCCTGGGAGGAAAGTAAAGACAGACAGAGAGATAGTGAGGTATGGACCCCTCCACACAAACTGAACACTTTCAACATGTCTCCCGCCAACCCGGCAGGGTGGTAAGTCATGTTGAAGTCAAGTTGTGTGTGGTATGCACTGTATGCACAGACAGGAGCCAGCTCTGACTTTAAGGTACTCACAGGATGAGATCTCTCTGGACAGAGGAACATCAAGCTCTTTGTGGAGCTGGAACACACAAGAGACATGGTCATTCAACTATGTGTGTGTGTGTGTTTGTTTGTATCTTTGTGTATAGTGTGTGTATGTGTTACACACCTGGTTGTGCCTGAAGAGCCACAGGACGTCAAAGGGCAACTGAAAGTCAATACGTCTCATTCTTAGGTACTTCCCTGTGAGAGAGAAGGGTGGGGTGTGGGGGTTAAAAACCTGAACACACACAAACACACACACACACTCACTCATTCACTCACTCACCGACATGTATGGGAGCAGGCAGGAGGCTGTAGTCTTGTTCTCCTGGTGTATATTCCAGTCTCTCTCTGTTCAGCTGACTCTGAGAGGAGGGACTGGGGAAGAGACACATTTACACAATTAAATGAATAGAAGACATGCCATTTGTGAAATAAATTCAGAGTATGTGAAGTTAGTTTGTGTGAACGGGTGCATGATAACTCACTCTGTAGTTTTGTAGTCATCTGAGTAGAGCCCCGCCCTCTGAAACCTCTTCCTAGGCAGCCTGTCAGCTCCCTTATCTGATTGGCTGGCCGGGGTTAGGGATGGAGTTTGGCTTAGCTCTGATTGGCCTGTGCATATGGAGGGGGTGTGGGTGACTGGCTCACCTTCACCAGAGCTAAGAGGAAGGAATAAAGAGAGAGAGAGCGAGAGATAGAAAGAAAAGAGAGAGAGAAAGGGCACTGGCTTAGCACACAGTGCTGTCAACCATGTGTTAATATACTTTGTCTGAGGTATTGAGTCATCAGTGCACATCTAGCAGCTAGTTGCAGGGTATGCAAAATAGCATTTTCTAGACTTTCTCTGTAACGTTTTGATCGCTGTAGGAGTGAAATGTTGTTGCGATAAACTTTGCGAGCATCTGAAGGCACCCTCTGGGTCAGTTGGGATAAGGGTGAGTTCTGACGGTTTACCTTTGGAGACAGGGTAGACGCTCACCCTCCTCTTTCTCCTCTTCCTCAATGCGCCTCCTCTTCCGTCTTCTCCTTCTCTGGCGCCGAATCACAGCTTCAATCACCTCTTGCACTGTATCTCCTCCTCTACTTCCTCTGTTTCTGTCTCTGTTCTGGACATGTTTCTCAGTTGGGGGGTTTGGGGGGGTTGTGGGGGAGACCAAGGGGGAGGCTAGAGGGTTCTTCCTGGGTCGTCCAGGCCCTCTCTTAGCCCCAAACCTTTGACCAGTTCTCAACCACTTCAGTTGCCTCCTGCTCAGGTCATAGTGTGGGCCTAGAGTCCAGAGAGAAGTAATTGGAGCGAGGACAGAGAGCGAGAGAGAGATGAGAGAGAGAAGAGAGATGGGGAAGAGAGAGGGAGAAGAAAGGGAATGAGTGAAAGTAAAGAGATGGGGAGAGGAGAGGTGTATATGTATCAGTAATTGAAACAGTAGAAGTCTGTCTCAGTGTGTCCCTGTGAGTCACAGTGAACAGGGATGGGGTGACTCTACACTTCATCTGTACTGCAGCCTGGTATTCCCCTCAAATCATCTACTCCCCTTCTGGAAATCACAACAAGCAGTCGCACGCACGCACGCACACACGCACGCACACACACACACACACACTTAATGGAATGGAGTCAAACACGTTGTTTCCATGTATTTGGTACCATTCCACTGATTCCATTCCTGCCACTACAAAGAGCCTGTACGCCTATATCTCCTCCCACAAGCCTCCTCTGGTATGCGCGCACACACACACACACACACACACACACACACACACACACACACACACACACACACACACACACACACACAAGCAAACACCCCCACACACAAATTATACATTAGAAACAATGTGTGGGCTATGTGTGTGTGTGTGCTCAGTCACATTTGAGTCTGGTTAGATGACGTGCTACTGCCAAACATATCCATCCCTCCCCTCTCAAAAACAACTCTCTACCTCCCTCCGCCTTCCCTCTATTTCCTCCCTCAATATCAGTCCTCCTCCATCCATCTCTACATCTCCTTTTTTCCACCTTTTTTCCATCTTTCAAAAATTCCACTTTAACACTGACTGAGCAGCCTTTCCTTCTAGGGGTTTTCCAGCCAGGAAGTGTACCGTACAGTATGTTGTCCAGCCAGGCAGCCAGGCAGTGTACTGTACAGTATGTTGGCCAGCCAGCCAGCCAGGCAGTGTACATTACAGTATGTTGTCCAGCCAGGCAGCCAGGCAGTGTACAGTACAGTATGTTGTCCAGCCAGCCAGCCAGGCAGTGTACAGTACAGTATGTTGTCCAGCCAGCCAGCCAGGCAGTGTACAGTACAGTATGTTGTCCAGCCAGCCAGCCAGGCAGTGTACAGTACAGTATGTTGTCCAGCCAGCCAGGCAGTGTACAGTACAGTATGTTGGCCAGCCAGCCAGCCAGGCAGTGTACAGTACAGTATGTTGTCCAGCCAGCCAGCCAGGCAGTGTACAGTACAGTATGTTGTCCAGCCAGCCAGCCAGGCAGTGTACAGTACAGTATGTTGGCCAGCCAGCCAGCCAGGCAGTGTACAGTACAGTATGTTGTCCAGCCAGCCAGCCAGGCAGTGTACAGTACAGTATGTTGTCCAGCCAGCCAGCCAGGCAGTGTACAGTACAGTATGTTGGCCAGCCAGCCAGCCAGGCAGTGTACAGTACAGTATGTTGGCCAGCCAGCCAGCCAGGCAGTGTACAGTACAGTATGTTGTCCAGCCAGGCAGTGTACAGTACAGTATGTTGGCCAGCCAGCCAGCCAGGCAGTGTACAGTACAGTATGTTGTCCAGCCAGCCAGCCAGGCAGTGTACAGTACAGTATGTTGGCCAGCCAGCCAGCCAGGCAGTGTACAGTACAGTATGTTGTCCAGCCAGGCAGTGTACAGTACAGTATGTTGGCCAGCCAGCCAGCCAGGCAGTGTACAGTACAGTATGTTGTCCAGCCAGCCAGCCAGGCAGTGTACAGTACAGTATGTTGTCCAGCCAGCCAGCCAGGCAGTGTACAGTACAGTATGTTGGCCAGCCAGCCAGCCAGGCAGTGTACAGTACAGTATGTTGTCCAGCCAGCCAGCCAGGCAGTGTACAGTACAGTATGTTGTCCAGCCAGCCAGCCAGGCAGTGTACAGTACAGTATGTTGGCCAGCCAGCCAGCCAGGCAGTGTACAGTACAGTATGTTGTCCAGCCAGCCAGCCAGGCAGTGTACAGTACAGTATTTTGGCCAGCCAGCCAGCCAGGAAGTGTACAGTACAGTATGTTGGCCAGCCAGCCAGCCAGGCAGTGTACAGTACAGTATGTTGGCCAGCCAGCCAGCCAGGCAGTGTACAGTACAGTATGTTGGCCAGCCAGCCAGCCAGGCAGTGTACAGTACAGTATGTTGGCCAGCCAGCCAGCCAGGCAGTGTACAGTACAGTATGTTGGCCAGCCAGCCAGCCAGGAAGTGTACAGTACAGTATGTTGGCCAGCCAGCCAGCCAGGAAGTGTACAGTACAGTATGTTGGCCAGCCAGCCAGCCAGGCAGTGTACAGTACAGTATGTTGGCCAGCCAGCCAGCCAGGCAGTATACATTACACTATGTTGGCCAGCCTGCCAGGCAGTGTACAGTCAAGTATGTTGTCCAAACAGCCAGCCAGGCAGTGTACAGTACAGTATGTTGGCCAGCCAGCCAGCCAGGAAGTGTACAGTACAGTATGTTGGCCAGCCAGCCAGCCAGGCAGTGTACAGTACAGTATGTTGGCCAACACAATGTGCTTCACAAATTTAAAAATAAATACCAAACATAAGAGGATAAAAAAACTAAGCAATAAAAACTGAACAACTAAAAAGCACCCTAAGGAAAAGCAAAGCGAAAAAGCTATGTTTTAAGATCTATTGTAATTATGTCCCCAGTTTTGGCCCCACTCAGGTTCTCTGGCAAGCTATTCCAGAGGCTGGGGGCATAATAACTAAAGGCTGCCTATTCATCCCTCTTGGTCCTAGGCTTTGGGATAGTTAAAAGGCCAGTGCCAGAGGACCTGAGGGACCTACTGGGTACATAACTCAAAAGCATGTCTGACATGTATTGGGGTGCACAATCGTGGATTGATTTAAAAACCAATAGAATAATATTACAATTAATTCTAAAACTCACAGGCAGCCAGTGCAGAGACCTTAAAACTGGTGTAACGCGTGTTCTCCTTCTGGTCTTGGTCAGTTCCCATTGCCCTGACGTGATCCAAATGGGCAGATCAGGTTTGCAATGAATAATCTTCTACCAGACCGCCTCTCACCCGCAGAGAGGAGGGGGGAACTGGTGTGGCCAAATTTGGACGACGCTAGGCCAATTGTGTTCCGCCCTATGGGACTCCCAATTGCGGCCGGTTGTGATACAGTCTGGATTCGAACCAGGTTGTCTGTAGTGATGCCTCTTACATCTTAGACCACTATGCCACTTGGAAGACCCAAAATTGTAAAGATAGGGACATGATTTTAGGAGCCATAAGAGATCATTTTACATAACTTTGTACAAGTAAGTAGCCACGTCCGAGTGAGGTCAGAGAGCATATCAGCCTGACGGAACCGGACCATTTTGGATTGGATAAAGGCTTGGAAAAGAAATCAACCTGCAGACCAGAATATCGCCAGGCTGCAGCTCCGCGTGTAAAGTGGTTTCAAATCCTGAATACCAACACGAAGGAGAGAAAAAAACTCCCCTCTCAGATAATCACTGGTACAGCTGATTAGCTGTTTTGAGCAAAGTCTCTAGAAAAGTGAATTTGAGTGGGACGATACTACTACTATATCCAAACCATCCTACTAAGCTTCTCTCATCACCCACTGGGGAATCATCAACAGGGCTGATTAGCCGATCTTAAAAGGATCAATCTTCCAGAACGAGTGAAAAGGAAAATCCATTCTGTAGTTCTGTTTAGGACTACATGATAAGTCACCGGACCTCGGACAACCACAACAGTAGAAGACTTGTTGTCATACACGGCAGCATAACATGTAAATACATTCATGATTTCTTACTCCAAGCGGGCGGCGGTTCGCGTGCAAAGATTATGATTACTGTGAGAGTAGTTTCTAAATGTACCAAAGTATTGTGCCTCTGTCTCCCTCTCTCCCTCTCCACCCCCCCATCATATCGTGTCAGTTCGCTAGGGACCTGTTTCCATCGTATTAAGAGTCTAGTCAATAACATATACCGTGTGTGTGTGTTTATCTTGTGTTATTCTTTAGTTAGCTAGGAAATAAATAATTAAACCAATTTGTGTAGTACTGAATCATAAGTAAGGCTGGGGTTTTTGCAGGTGCAAGGAGGATACGACGTTCAGAATGATGATATGATATGAGGTAATGGTTAATATGTGGATTGTTTATCGATGTAATAGATATATACCTTCTAGAGTTTAATTCGGGAGATGGTAACTCTTTAAACAACCACTTCCGTGGTGCCCCAAATCCTAATGAGTTAATTGTTACATGATTAATTTAATTGGGTAACAATTAAACATAGTAAGTTAATTAGAGATAACAGTCCTCGGATTAATCAAGGTCACGTTACGACACCGTGTTGCAGCATTCTGTATGTTTTGCAGTTGCCAAATGGCTTTCTTGGGTAGACCAAACAGGAGAGCATTACAGTTTTCAAGCCTGTAATAAAAGCATGGATGAGTCTCTCTGTATCAGCCTGAGAGAAACGGTCGCACCTTGGCAATGTTCCTCAGGTGGTAAAAAGCTATTTTGGTCACATTCCTAATGTGTGATTCAAAATGGAGTTCAGAATCAAACATAACACCTAGGTTTACAGTATTACAGTTACAGTATGTTGGCCAGCCAGCCAGCCAGGCAGTGTACAGTACAGTATGTTGGCCAGCCAGCCAGCCAGGCAGTGTACAGTACAGTATGTTGGCCAGCCAGCCAGCCAGGCAGTGTACAGTACAGTATGTTGGCCAGCCAGCCAGCCAGGCAGTGTACAGTACAGTATGTTGGCCAGCCAGCCAGGCAGTGTACAGTACAGTATGTTGGCCAGCCAGGCAGTGTACATTACAGTATGTTGGCTAGCCAGGCAGTGTACATTACAGTATGTTGGCCAGCCAGGCAGTGTACATTACAGTATGTTGGCCAGCCAGCCAGCCAGGCAGTGTACAGTACAGTATGTTGGCCAGCCAGCCAGCCAGGCAGTGTACAGTACAGTATGTTGGTCAGCCAGCCAGCCAGGCAGTGTACAGTACAGTATGTTGGCCAGCCAGCCAGCCAGGCAGTGTACAGTACAGTATGTTGGCCAGCCAGCCAGCCAGGCAGTATACATTACACTATGTTGGCCAGCCTGCCAGGCAGTGTACAGTCAAGTATGTTGTCCAAACAGCCAGCCAGGCAGTGTACAGTACAGTATGTTGGCCAGCCAGCCAGCCAGGCAGTGTACAGTACAGTATGTTGGCCAGCCAGCCAGCCAGGCAGTGTACAGTACAGTATGTTGGCCAGCCAGCCAGCCAGGCAGTGTACATTACAGTATGTTGGCCAGCTGCCAGGCAGTGTACATTACAGTATGTTGGCTAGCCAGGCAGTGTACATTACAGTATGTTGGCTAGCCAGGCAGTGTACATTACAGTATGTTGGCCAGCCAGGCAGTGTACATTACAGTATGTTGGCCAGCCAGGCAGTGTACAGTACAGTATTTTGGCCATGCAGGCAGGCAGCCAGGCAGTGTACAGTACAGTATGTTGACCATGCAGGCAGGCAGGCAGCAGCTGAGACAGTGACACATGGACAGGGCTATACAGAGACTCTGGTGGTTAACCAATGACTGTGTTCTGCTCATAGCTTCATAGCCCAGGGCTCAAACAGCACAGCAAGCGGCCAACTTCACAACCAGGGACATTACTAAGATCTCTGGCAGATGGGACTGGAAGGGTTATTAACAGACTGTAAGAATGAACCAACAATGGGAAAATAATGTGTGTGTGTGTGTGTGTGTGAGTGTGAGTGTGAGTGTGAGTGTGAGTGTGAGTGTGTGTGTGTGTGTGTGTGTGTGTGTGTGTGTGTGTGTGTGTGTGTGTGTGTGTGAGTGTGTGTGTGTGTGTGTGAGTGTGTGTGTGTGTGTGAGTGTGTGTGTGTGAGTGTGTGCGCACGAGTGTGTGTGACAGTTCATGTGTCATGCAAGTTCTCTGTTCAAGTCTCTAACTTGCTGTGGTTATAAAAAGAACAGAGAATAATTTCCTCCCCAAAATAATCTCCAGTCTCTGATGTACTGATTACATACACCTGACTAACCTTACTACTATCTCTCCTATGTGGAAACCTGCTGTCACTGTAGTATGTTTAGCCTGGGTGCCTGACTTCAATAATTATCACTCACTCACTCACTCACTCACTCACTCACTCACTCACTCACTCACTCACTCACTCACTCACTCACTCACTCACTCACTCACTCACTCACTCACTATTCCCCGTCTCACCTGTGCCTATCCTCTCCGTCTGTGATGGCTCCTCACTCCTCAGTGACCCGTCTTGGCTCCCTGGTCTCCAATTGTCTCTTCCGCTCCTCATGCCCCTCCCACTGGTGGCAGAGGAGGTGAAGAGGTTGGTGTGTGTCGAGGGGGCGAAGGTGCTGTGACAGGGTGTGTGGCTCTCCCCCGCCTCTCTCTCTGACCACCCCACAGTGGCCGTCCTCTGCCCCTCTGTCAGAGTGACCCAGGTGGGGTCGGGGGGTCTAAATCCTGCCCCATGCCCCCCTCTCCTCAGCCAGGGGTTCTGCCGACCCCCCCAGCACTCCCCAAATGAGGACAGGTGAGAGGAGCCTAGACAGGTGAGGGGTGTGTGTTTGAGCCTCTCTGATGATGATGATGAAGAAGAGGCTGGTTTAGGAGAAGCAGAGGAGAAAGAAGAGGGGTATTTGCCGTGCCTATGTTGCCATGGAGACTCCCTCAACCCAGCACTCCCTTGTCCTCCAGTCTTTCTACTTCCTCCTTCCCCTGTGGTGAACTCTGACCTTGGCTGTGACCCTGCCACTCTCTCCTCCTCTTCTTCCTTTCCGTCATGATTAGGCTGTCTGTGACGATGTTTGTGTCTGAGCTTGTGTTCACTCCCCCCACAGACACAGGACAGACCTGGGATGGACCCTGCTGGACAGGAACGGACCCTGGCCCTCTCTCCATCACCCCTACCCCGCACGTCCTCACCTCCCCCTCCACCCAACCCAGCCTCCCTCAGCTGCCTGCTCCTCCTCTTGTGGAACCTGGCTGGGTTGAGGAGGAGGTGAGGGGGGTGGAGGTGGGGGGCGTAGGGGTGAGGGGGAGGCAGGGGAAAGGAGGGGTGGAGGTGAGGGTTTGGGTAATGGGCCATGGTCAGAGGAAAGCCTCTGTAGTAGCCAAAACTCAGAGGCATGGAGGTGGAGGAAGAGGTAGTGGAGGAGGACAGGGGGCTACTGAGAGAGGAGGGGTGGAGGTGCCCTGTGTTACCCTGTAAGGGACACCTCCGCCCCTGGTCATATTCACCCTGGTCTAGCGACTCACAGGGCTTGGTGGGACAGCCACACCTCAACATTCGCTCTGGATTTCTGCTGCCATACGGCAGGCCATGGCAGGGGTGGAGGGGGGTTAAGGAGGGGTGAGGGGGGTA
Organism: Thymallus thymallus; assembly: GCA_023634145.1. Classification (NCBI taxonomy): domain Eukaryota; kingdom Metazoa; phylum Chordata; class Actinopteri; order Salmoniformes; family Salmonidae; genus Thymallus; species Thymallus thymallus. The sequence goes on from CM042416.1 coordinate 12,610,080, forward strand.
AGACAGGGGGTGAGGCGAGTAGTATCCACTCAAGTTGATTCTGTAAACGTTTGAGTGGAAATTATGCGATGACAATGAGGAAGAGTGGTGTCTTTTCCCCACACTCTCATCGAGATCCTGCCCCAGTCCAGCTCTGGCCCAATCACGGTGGCGCCCGATGCGGACCTTGCTGAATTGCCCAATCAGATCGTCTAGTTCAGACAGGAAGTCTGGGTCGTGCACGTGCATGAGCAGGTGCTGGTACTTCCTCTTGCGTTTGTGTTTCTGTCTCTTGAGTGTGTTGTGTGCAAGGCAGGGACAGAGTTCCAGATGGGAGCGCTGGTTGTGCCCTAGGCAGGGCCAGGGGGGGCAGGTATAGGGGCATTCGTAACCCCTCCGCCTGTACCTGTGTCTGTCTCTGGGTTCCACTGAGTCAGAAGGAGGAAGTGTGTGTCTGGGGGAGGCGGAGGGGGGAGAGGCTGACACTCTGAAGAGTGAGGGTACAGAGGAGGGGTGTTCTAGTAACATGGAGGGAGAAAGTTGTCTCTGACCCTTCAGGCTGACCCCTAACCCTGTACGGAACACTGACCTGGTGAACTCTGAGGTAATTCCCATGGTTACCCCACCTCTCCCTTGGCCCCTCCTCTCCCCCCGCTCTGAGATACTGTTGTGGTCCAGTCCAATCACACTGTCACTAGGCAAGACCTCCTTGCTGTGTGATGCGCTGATAGGTGAGGGTGTGGCCTCCTTCAGGTGAGTGGGGGAGACAGACAGGTTGGGGTGAAGAGGGTGAGTAAATGGTGGAGAAGAGAGTCTGCTGGAGGGATGGTGGAAGAGGGGATGTCTTCCCTGACCTGGAGAACTCCTCTTTAGGGAGGGAGAGAGGGATGAGGAGGAGGAGAAGGAGGAGGAGAGAGGACGTGGAGATGCGCAGGAGGAGGAGGGTGAGGGGAGGGAGAATGTGTGGGGGAGGAAGAGGGAGGGAGCTGGTTCTGTGAAGCCACCATCACTGTAAGGGCTCTGGGCTCCACTGGAGTGGGTGAGAGATGGGGAAGGGAATGGGTGAGAAAGGGGAGGATGGGGCTGGGACTGGGGAGAGGAGAAGAGAGAGGGACCAGAGATACTGGTGAACAGTGTGGACTGAGAGGCAGGGTTAGAGTTAGCTGGAGCTTTGGGTTTGCGTCCTCTCCTCTTCCCCATGTAGATGGTCCCCCTCTTACTCACGTTGATCTGGGGAACTAGGTTACCCCCAAAGGAGGAGGACAGGGAGGGTGCTGTGGGCGACCCACACACCCCTCCTGCACCTCCACGAGAGTTATCTCTACCTCCCTCTCCTCCTCTCCCCTCCTCCCCCACTCCACACCCAGAAAGCATCTCCCTGAGTAGCCTCCTCCTCTTCCTCATCTTCATCTCTCCGATGATGCTCCTCATCCTCAGCTGCCTGTTCCCCTTTTCAGAGGGGAAGTCTTTACCCCCCTCCTCACCTCCAGAGGGGGTCAGAGTACCCCTGTTCGGGTCCTGGAGAGTGTGTTTGGGGAGGAGAGGGGAGGGGGGCAGCCGTTTGGGGCGACCTCGTTTCCTGGGCATGGGGTTGGGGCTAGAGGGATTGGTGAGGGTGGGACTGTGATCCAGCACTGGGTTGAGCACATGGGGGTCCGAAGTCTCATCATGCCCATGAGGGAGCACCTCAGCTCGGGTTGGTTTGGGGGAGTGTCTGGGTGGGGATTCATTCCAGCTCGAAGTTTGGGATTTGGGGCGACCCCTTTTTCTGGTCTGAGAGACGGGACGGTCAGGTCCAGGTGAAGGGCTAGGGTCAGAGGTCAACAGGTGAGTCTGGGTGGGGGATGCGGGTCGCCCTGCTTGTCTGGGTCTCACAGCGGTGGCGGTAGAGGGGAAGAGGGAGGACGGACTGGGGGGTGGGGGAACGGAGGGGGCTAGACATGACTCAGCTGACCGAAGGTAGGGTGAGTTGATAGTTGGGAGTGTCTGGGGGGTAGAGGGGGGTGTCTGGGGGGTAGTGGGGGGTGTCTGGGGGGTAGTGGTGGTCAGTAGGGCAACTAAGGGGGCATCTTGGGAGCCATCTGGGTTCTCTGCCAGTCTCTGTGCCCGGTTCACCAGCCTGGTCCAGCTTGGCCGTCGGGTCTTACGCTTCTTCAGTGGACGGCTGTCCTGCTCTCGGGGGGAGGTAGGAGGAGAGGAGGAGTGGCGAGAGAGAGAGGGAGGAAGGAGGGAGGTGAGGGGAGAGGAGGGGGAGGAGGGAGAGACGGTGGGTCTTGAGGGGCCACCTGGATAATCTGATTCCCCCGTTTCGCTGGTCAGGTCTGGGTCTGGGCTGGGTGTACTTGGCTTCCTGCTCAGAACCTCAGACAACATCTGACACCTTGTAGAAGAGGGCCATTTATTCATCCTCAAGTCTCCGGCCTTCTCGCTTTCCTTGTCCTCTTCCCCCTTTCTCTCCTTCTTCCCTGTCATATACCTCCCTCTCTCATCCATCCCAGTTCCCTCCCTCTCTCTCTCATCCCTTGCGTTCTCATCTCTGTCCATCTTTGGACTCTCATTCCTCCCTCTGTCTTCCTTCCCTCCTCTCTTGCCCTTCCCTTTCTCACCCCTCGCTTTGTCATCTTTCTCGTTCTTCTTCTTTGCTTTCTCCTCTCTCCCTCTCTCATTTCCCACGGAGGACTGTACTAATGGTCCCCTGCTCAGGCTAGTGAGGGAAGCATTAGGACTCAGTCTCCCATCAGCCACTGGGGCTCCTCTCTGGTCTGGAAGTAGGGGTGTGGATGGGGGCGGTGTAGGAAGGCAGCTGAAGCCTGTAGTCCTGTCCTGGGATGCAAGGTCAGTCTGATGGGGGCTGGAGGCTGGAGGTCTTGTTGTTGAGTTCACGTTAGTGGGGGTGGCTGAGGAAGAACAATTATGTTTGCGAGCTTTCACCTTTGTGAGTCTGGTAGGACGGTAGATGACTGTAGGTACTCCCCTATTCAGCATACCTCCCTCACCCTTAACACCTGCCTCACCGCTAGGGTCCTTTACCAAGGGGGAATGGGGTGATGAGGGAGGGGGGTAATGGGGGGATGAAGCTGTGGGGTCAGAGGAGGTTGCCTGGTCCATTTGGGCAGGTGAGGGTAGTTTGATGTGGGCATCAGGTGGGTCAGGGTGCCTTGGTTTCTCTGGTGGGGTGTCTAACTTATGGGCCAGTTTCACAGGGACCTGCTGGGATGAAAACATGGTTATAAACACATTGTTATCAGATCAGATTGGTAATTTATTATGTCATCTATCAGAAAAGACCTAGGTAATTTACAGGTAAAGATTTGGATATCATCAAAAGTATTTGTAAGAAATATTGTTTATCCAAAAGAAATCCGGTTAGACCTATGACAGTGTTCTGTTAATGTACTACACCATTGCTATTTTCTAATAATTTACAGCATTGTGCCCTTGTTGCTAAGGAAGTAGAGGTATGTAAATGTAATGTATTTCAGAGCTTCATAGGTCATTAGCATTAGTGGGTCAGAGAGAGGACAGGGAGAGGACAGGGAGAGGACAGAGAAAGAGGGAGGGAAAAGGAGAGCAAATGAGAGAGAGAAACAGTAAGGGTGGGGTGCTGGTGCAAGCCTGCTGAAAGAACTAAAGGACACAATGATATAAAAACAGAGAGAGAGAGAGAGGAGAGAAGCTGAGGTGATGAGACTGAAATGAGGTTGACATGCCAAGAGGAGCGATCGAGAAAGAGAGAGAGTTGGAGAGAAAGATAAATGAGAGCAGGTAGAGAAAAGAGGGAAGGTAAAAATAGACAGAGAGAAAGAGACAGAGGAGAGAGAGAACTAGAGAGCGAGAGTGATCGAGAAATAGAGAGAGAGGCAGCTGTGCTATTGGTAGCTATAAATGGCCACTAATAGAGATGAGGAGGCTTGTCCTGTAATTTGTGCAGTCTGACTGGTGTGTTTGCAGCTAAAGCAATGATCTACTCTCTGGGGTGGGTGACTGTCATAAGAGCTGATGGACCAATGTCTGGATCAGCTGCTAATAGTTGCTGTGCTGTGTGACTATTAATATCCCTGTGCTCTATATTCTAATGCACCACTACACTACACTACTGCTGTTTAAGTTTCTCTATCCAGACACTCACTTGACATTGTTGTTATAAACCATTAAGAACAGCGCTGAGTGTTCTGGACACGCCTGGTGGATGAATAGGAAACACACATACTATACACTAATGCATATCATGCACAGACATACATTAACGTGTAATAATATACGATGTGTCAGATGTGAATACTATAATATCCATGACTTCTCCTTCTTCACACTGGAGAGGGGGACCCAGTGTACAGGGGACCCAGTGTACAAAAAAAACAGAAGTGAAGTACTAGTCGTTGTAATAAATTAGTAGCAAGCAGTTAACAAGTCAGGTATTCAGTGAGGTAGTAGTGGTTCTGTTCTTACCTGCTTGGCTGGCGCAGTCTGAGGGTTGGCTGGGCTGGGAGTGGTGGATGTAGGGGCTGTAGATGATGATGATGATGATGATGATGATGATGATGACGACGACGAAGGCGAGGAGGAATGTATCTTCCTGGTCTGGGTGGTGTTGGGGTCTGACCCCTGGTTCTGCTCTCCGTCCCCCTCCTCCTGAGGGCTGTTCTCCTGCCCACTCCCACCTCCCTCCTGACCCCCCCTCCCCGTTTCCCCCCTCCCAGGCCTCTGGTAGGTCCTGATGGTGGGTTTACACTCGTAGCCCTCCAGGGTCTTGGGGGGTTTCTTGGTGCGTTTGGCCGTTTGGACTCCAATCCTCAGCCTCACATTGCCCTCAGTGCAGGTCCTCTCTCTGCCTGGGAATGGGAGCTGTCTCTGCCCTGCAGCGCCACAGCACCCCTCAATGAGCACCTCCAGTACTGCACCACCTCCTCCTTCCTTCTCTCTCCTCTTCCTCTTCCCACTGCCTACCTCTTTCTCTGGGTACTGCTGTGGCGGGGCAGGGGGCAGGAGCGGCAGTGTGGATGGTGGAGGTAGAGATGGGCCCCCCTTCGCTCTCTGGTCCATCAGAGATGTGAGGGGGGAGGGGTGGGGGGTGCAGCACCCAGGGTGGGAGGGAACAGGTATTGTCCAGAGATCAAAAATCAAAAGGCTTTCTTGACCCAACTGTCCTGCACTCTGTCCCTCTCTGTCTGTGAGTCAGGCTTTAGCTGAGAAGGATGGAGTTAAAGAGAGAAACAGACAGAGAGAGAGATTAGTCATTTCATTGACATCAGTAGCAGCAATATAACAACGACAGAGGAGAAGTCCCTGTCAGCTTTACTGAAAAACAACACAATGCCAATCCAAATGTAAAGTACTTTACAAGAAAGTGAAAACACAGAAACTATACTACCTCTATGGCACTTACTATAATGCTTACAACAGACAACAAAAGACACCAGCTAAATGTCAGCTTCAATGTAGGCTATGTCCTGTTCTCCACTGCAGCTGACCACAGCATCACCCAGCTAGGCAACCCTACAACTGGAGTCAGCTCCAACCCGACACTATACTAAACCCTACAACTGGAGTCAGCTCCAACCCGACACTATACTAAACCCTACAACTGGAGTCAGCTTAAACCCGACACTATACTAAACCCTACAACTGGAGTCAGCTTAAACCCGACACTATACTAAACCCTACAACAGGAGTCAGCTCCAACCCGACACTTTACTAAACCCTACAACTGGAGTCAGCTCCAACCCGACACTATACTAAACCCTACAACTGGAGTCAGCTCCAACCCGACACTATACTAAACCCTACAACTGGAGTCAGCTTCAACCCGACACTATACTAAACCCTACAACTGGAGTCAGCTCCAACCCGACACTATACTAAACCCTACAACTGGAGTCAGCTTCAACCCGACACTATACTAAACCCTACAACTGGAGTCAGCTCCAACCCGACACTATACTAAACCCTACAACTGGAGTCAGCTCCAACCCGACACTATACTAAACCCTACAACTGGAGTCAGCTCCAAGCCGACACTATACTAAACCCTACAACTGGAGTCAGCTCCAAGCCGACACTATACTAAAACCCTACAACTGGAGTCAGCTCCAACCCGACACTATACTAAACCCTACAACTGGAGTCAGCTCCAAGCCGACACTATACTAAACCCTACAACTGGAGTCAGCTCCAAGCCGACACTATACTAAACCCTACAACTGGAGTCAGCTCCAAGCCGACACTATACTAAACCCTACAACTTGAGTCAGCTCCAACCCGACACTATACTAAAACCCTACAACTGGAGTCAGCTCCAACCCGACACTATACTAAACCCTACAACTTGAGTCAGCTCCAAGCCGACACTATACTAAACCCTACAACTGGAGTCAGCTCCCTCTCTTTCCTCCGCTGTCTCTGTCCAAAGTCCTGAAGAAAATGCTGTAATACAATTTCCCTAGTCGTGTGTGTATGGTGTGTGTGTGTGTGTGTGTGTGTGTGTGTGTGTGTATGGACGAATGAAGCTGATGGCAGTAAAGTCACTCAGGAGATGATTCAGATGATGACCTCACTGAACGGAACCCCAGTGGATCAGTCATTCTCAACAGAGCAGGCCTTTCCAAGAATGCTTGCATTTACTGGAAAACAAGGGCCCTGTTCAAATCCTTTAAAAAGGTATAATTCCTTCCTTGCATCTTTCTTTAATTCGTGAAGTGACCACAGATCTAAGGGCTCATGCTCGATACCAACTTCTACCTCTCTCTCTCTCTCTCTCTCTCTCTCTCTCTCTCTCTCTCATCAAATCCAGAACTTTCCCCTCCTCCCCTCAGTAGCTGTGTAACACAAATCTGTAGGAACGGGCTAAACGTATTTTTGGAAACGAGTGTGAATTCCTCCCCCTCCCCTGGTTTCCTCTAAGTCAAGTAAGCTTTTCATTGACCCCATTGTAAATTGGCTTTTAATGTGACGCTATGGCAAGTAACACACCCAACAATAACGTTCCACTGAACAGTCATACTTTACAGTTCTCTCTCTCTGAGACACTTCCATTTCCTAATAAAACACACCCTGTTGTACATTCTTTACTCTCTATGGAGAGCCTCTTATGAAACAACTCATCTGTCTCTCAAAAGTGCCTTGTCCTTGTCATCTGAAGAGGCTTCCAGTCAGCCTGTTATCATGTGGAGCTCAGTATCTCTCTGACTACTGGTCACATCTACAGTGACCCAGATATAAGGACAGAGAGAACTCAGAAATAGAACGAGAGAGAGAGAGACAGAGTATATACACATGTGGAGGTCACAGTTACATGAAGACTCTGCTTTGCGTCGTGCCTACGAACAGTCCTTAGCCGTGGAATTTTGGCCATATACCACAACCCCCCGAGGTGCCTTATTGCTATTATAAACTGGTTACCAATGTAATGAGAGCAGTAAAAATACATGTTTTGTCATACCCATGGTATACGGTCTGATATACCACAGCTGTCAGCCAATCAGCACATTGTGGAATAGGCTACATTGTGGAATAGGCTACGTTGTGGAATAGGCTACGTTGTGGAATAGGCTACGTTGTGGAATAGGCTATATTATGCATTTAGATAACACAAGTACAAGAGCCATGAGTTAACAAGCAGGCCCACGTGTAGCCTACATGTAAATAGACTGAGGAAAGAGCCATGAGTCAACAAGCAGGCCCACGCGTAGCCTACATGTAGATAGACTGAGGAAAGAGCCATGAGTTAACACGCAGGCCCACGTGTAGCCTACATGTAAATAGACTGAGGAAAGAGCCATGAGTCAACAAGCAGGCCCACGTGTAGCCTACATGTATAGACTGAGGAAAGAGTTGTGGCCAATACATACTGGATAGACAAAAAAGCTAATCATATTATTCACTATGACAAAATATTCATGTTATGACCCTCAGACCTATAAACAACCCGTCTGTCTGCTCCAGGGAAGAGTCTGTCGTGCTAACTAACCATCAGTCGACGGTATCTCAACATTAAAGGTAGACTCAGCGATATGACGTGTAGATGAAAAAAGTAAACAGCATAGTGTGTCAATTTCCGCAACAACTACTGTAATTGAGCATTGACGCGCAAGGCTCAACTTCTCTGCTGTTTTGTAGCCCTGGCTACCACGCTGTGAAGTGTGAAGCAAACCCCAGCACATGCACAGATACTGTGTGTGACTGTGTGAGAGCGAAGTCTCGCATCATGTTCATCTCAATATCTCCGGTGCTGCTTGTGGCAAAGTAATTTCGCTCAGTCTACCTTTAAGAGCGAGTCTACAACTATTGCGGATGTCAGAGTGATGGAGAGACTTGACACTATCATCATTGTGATCCTCAGCACTCAAAGAGCAGTGGGTTAAATCATTGTAATGGCCCTCTCATATCCAACTATCACCATCTGACTGTCCCTGTTATCAGCCATAACTACTAGAACATTAGCATCTCTATGACAACACACTACTGATAGAACATCCCATTATACACAAAAGTATGTGGACACCCCTTCAAAAATGTATATATTATTATTTTGGGGGGGTTTGCTTGCCTGTAAAATGAGTCCTATATCGACATAACCTGAAAGGCCGCTCAGCAAGGAAGAAGCCACTGCTCCAAAACCGCCAAGAAAAAAACAGACTACGGTTTGCAACTGCACATGGGGACAAAGATTGTACTTTTTGGAGAAATGTCCTCTGGTCTGATGAAACAAAAATAGAACTGTTTGGAGGGGGGGGCTTGCCTGTTTTGCATGTTACTTTGGCATTAATACATGTCACATATCAGTTTGCAAACGATATATAATTTAGTTAATAAAGCTGCATACAAACATGGTCTCTTTTTTGTTTTCTTGAGTAAGGCAGCTCCCAAATGCAGAAGTTTCAGCTTAGCTCAGTGCTTTCTGTGGTGGTGGGGCGGGCCAGCAGATAATAGGAGCATTGCGCTGTGATTGGCTCAGAGTTCTGTCACTCATGTGGACCTTACACAATCGGGAAGTTTAAGTCCTTAGTGAGTGTAGACATCCAACATTTCAGCCCTTTGGGTCCAGCCATAGAGTTATATTACAAGTGCAGTTCCAAGAAGGCTCAAGGTCATTGCAATCTACTGCAGAGATAACCTGCAGAGTTCTGTCATACTGTCCAGGTCTGTGCCCAAACAGTTTGAGCTTCTACTCTTAAAAATCCACCTTTCCAGAAATAAGTCTCTCACTGTTGCCGCCTGTTACAGACCCCCCTCAGCCCCCAGCTGTGCCCTGGACTCCATATGTGAATTGATTGCCCCCCATCTATCTTCAGAGTTTGTACTGTTAGGTGACTTAAACTGGGATATGCTTAACACCCCGGCTGTCCTTCAATCTAAGATAGATGCCCTCAATCTCACACAAATTATCAAGGAACCCACCAGGTACAACCCAAAATCCGTAAACATGGGTACCATTATTGATATCATCCTGACTAACTTGCCCTCCAAATACACCTCCTCTGTTTTCAACCAGGATCTCAGCGATCACTGCCTCATCGCCTGCGTTCGCAATGGGTCAGCGGTCAAACGACCACCCCTTATCACTGTCAAACGCTCTCTAAAACACTTTTGCAAGCAGGCCTTTCTATTAGATCTGGCCCAGGTATCCTGGAAGGATATTGACCTCATCCCGTCAGTAGAGGACGCCTGGTTGTTCTTTAAAAGTGCTTTCCTCACCATCCTAAATAAGCATGCCCCTTTCAAAAAACGTAGAACTAAGAATAGATATAGCCCTTGGTTGACCCCAGACTTGACTGCACTAGACCAACACAAAAACATCCTGTGGCGCACTGTATTAGCATCGAACAGCCCCCGCGATATGCAGCTATTCAGGGAAGTCAGGAACAAGTACACACAGTCAGTTAGAAAAGCAAAGGCCAGCTTTTTCAAACAGAAATTTGCTTCCTGTAGTACTAACTCCAAAAAGTTCTGGGACACTGTTAAGTCCATGGAGAATAAGAGCACCTCCTCCCAGTTGCCCACTGCATTGAGGCTCGGAAACACTGTTACCACCGATAAATCCACAATTATCGAAAATTTCAATAAGCATTTTGCTACGGCTGGCCATGCTTTCCACCTGGCTACCCCGGCCAACAGCTCTGTACCCCCGGCAGCTACTTGCCCAAGCCCCCCCCGCTTCTCCTTCACCCAAATCCAGACGGCTGATGTTCTGAAAGAGCTGCTAAGTCTGGACCCCTACAAATCTGCTGGGCTAGATAATCTGGACCCTCTCTTTCTGAAATTATCAGCCAAGATTGTTGCAACACCTATCACTAGCCTGTTCAACCTCTCTTTCGTATCGTCTGAGATCCCTAGAGATTGGAAAGCTGCCGCGGTCATCCCCCTCTTCAAAGGAGGAGACACTCTAGACCCAAACTGTTATAGACCAATATCCATCCTGCCCTGCCTTTCTAAAGTTTTCGAAAGCCAAGTTAACAAACAGATAAACAGATAATGGGTCTTCAGCCTAGATTTAAAACACTCGACGGAATCACAGGATTTAATGTGTAATGGGAGACTATTCCAAAGACGCGGTGCTGCTACCGCAAAGGCACGATCTCCCTTGGTTATTAACCGAGATTTTGGAACATTTAAAATGAAGCTTTGAGATGATCTTAGTGGTCTAGCAGCAACATGATGCTGTAACAAACTAGAGATATATACAGGGGCAAGCCCATGTAAACCTTTAAAAACCATTAAGAGGACCTTGAAATGCACCCTATACTCCACAGGAAGCCAATGCAAAGAAGCCAGCACCGGAGAGATACTGGCACATTTCCTGGTACCAGTCAACAGTCTGGCCGCAGCATTCTGGACCAGTTGCAGCCGTGAAAGCAACTTCTTAGACAACCCCAAATAAAGAGAATTAAAAATAATCCAATCTGGACGAAATAAATGCATGGATCACAGTTTCCATGTCTTTGAAAGACAGGAAGCCTTTCAATTTGGCAATGCCCCTCAATTGAAAAAAGCTGCCCTTAACCACAGCATTTACTTGTTTATCAAATTTTAGTTCGGAGTCAAAAATCACACCAAGGTTCCTCACCTGAGTATTAACATTAGAGGCCAAAGGGCCCAAGTCAAGTGCAATCTGTTTTGCTAGCTTTGGTGGGCCAAAAATCACCACTTCGAATTTGGATTCGTTCAGCTGAAGGAAACTTGATGCCATCCACAGCTTTATTTCGTCCAGACAGTCAAGCAATGCTGACCATTTTGAGATGTCATTCAATTTCAAAGGAAGATACAACTGGGTGTCATCTGCATAACAATGGTATGCCACACCATGCTTTTGACAGATTAATCCCAGAGGGAGCATATATAAGGAAAACAAGACAGGGCCAAGACACGAACCCTGAGGGACCCCAGAGACGATGGGACGAGCGGAGGAAATAGAGCTCCCTATTTCCACCGCAAAGGTTCTCCCCTGTAAATACGATGAAAACCACCCTAATGCAATCCCCCCAATGCCCACCCACTGACTCAGACGCTCAAGGAGAATCCCATGATCCACTGTATCGAAAGCTGCACTCAGATCCAGCATCACTAAGGCAGCACAGTTCCCAGAATCTACCGACAAAAGCAAGTCATTGGTCACCTTGAGAAGGGCAGTTTCTGTACTATGCTGAGGTCTAAAACCCGACTGGAATGTATCAAAAATATTGTTTTTATTTAAAAGCGTTGACAGTTGATTAAGAACTACCTTCTCCAGCATTTTAGCTAAAAAAGGCACCTTAGAGATAGGTCTATAATTGTTTAACACCGACGGGTCTAAACTCGTTTTTTTTAAAAGAGGCTGCACAAGAGCGTGCTTAAAATATGATGGCACAAGCCCCTCTATAAGACTCTGATTCACTACAGATGATATAGTTGGACCCACCGCATCCCAAACCTGAATTAGCAAGCGGGGCGGGATGATATCAAGAGAGCAATAAGCTAGCTTGAGATGTTGGGCAATTTCTAACAGGTCCGAAGTAGTTACCGGCTCAAATGTACTTAACTGGCCAGAGGTAAAAGAATCGGGAGGAGATTGAATATGGCTTAGAACGCGGACAGAACTAGAGATGCTGGCTATATATATATATAACTAGGCAAGTCAGTTAAGAACAAATTCTTATTTTCAATGCCTGAATGACATATTTTTACTTGTCAGCTCAGTGATTCGATCCAGCAACCTTTTGGTTACGGGCCCAACGCTCTAACCACTTGGCTACCTGCCACCCATATGTACAGTAGCTTTGATTGGACTGATCATGACAACATCTTACTTTCACAATCTTAGCTAGCAGTCATTATCATGAATCAAGTCTACTGGCAAATACTTTTTAATCCTTGTCATATGAAGAGAAATAATGAAGAGAAAATATACAGTTGAAGTCAGAAGTTCACATACACTTAGGTTGAAGTCATTAAAACTCAACCACTCCACAGATTTCATGTTAACAAACTATAGTTTTGGCAAGTCGGTTAGGACATCTACTTTGTGCATGACACAAGTTATTCTTCAAACAATTGTTTACAGACAGATAATTTCACTTGGAGGTGCACCTGTGGATGTATTTCAAGGCCTACCTTCAAACTCAATGCCTCTTTGCTCGACATCATGGGAAAATCAAAAGAAATCAGCCAAGACCTCAGAAAAAATTTTTGTAGACCTCCACAAGTCTGGTTCATCCTTGGGAGCAATTTACAAACGCCTGAAGGTACCACGTTCATCTGTACAAACAATAGTACGCAAGTATAAACAGCATGGGACCACGCAGCCATCATACCGCTCAGGAAGGAGACGCGTTCTGACTTCACAAAATAGATGGCATCATGAGGAAGGAAAATGATGTGGATATATTGAAGCAACATCTCAAGACATCAGTCAGGAAGTTAAAGCTTGGTCGCAAATGGGTCTTCCAAATGGACAATGATCCCAAGCATACTTCCAAAGTTGTGGCAAAATGGCTTAAGGACAACAAAGTCAAGGTATTGGAGTGGCCATCAGAAAGCCCTGACCTCAATCCTATAGAAAATGTGTGGGCAGAACTGAAAAAGTGTGTGCGAGCAAGGAGGCCTACATACCTGACTCAGTTACACCAGTTCTGTCAGGAGGAAATGGGCCAAAATTCACCCAACTTATTGTGGGAAGGTTGTGGAAGGCTACCTGAAACATTTGACCCAGGTTAAACAATTTAAAGTCAATGCTACCAAATACTAATTGAGTGCATGTAAACTTCTGACCCACTGGGAATGTGATGAAAGAAATAAAAGCTGAAATAAATAATTCTCCTAACTGACCTAAGACAGGGAATTTACTAGGATTAAATATCACGAATTGTATTTGGCTAAGGTGTATGTAAACTTCCGACTTCCGACTTCAACTGTAGATAAAACGTATCGGTGCTCATCGGCCATTGGACATAAACATTACACAACAATTTGGAGATCGCAAATTCAACAATGGCTAACTGCAAGCATTGCAACTGGGAAGTCGGGAATAAACAGCTCAAACTGGGAAAATAAATTTTGAAAGGTTATTCAACCCGCAATTGTAAATCCGGCATCTTTCTCTTTGATGACAAAATTTTCAGACGAAGTACCGCCGCGCCACTTTCCTGTTCAAGCACATCACAACAACGTGAGTCCAAAAATGTCTTATGCAGCTGCTTCATAAATTATGTAATATGCCAGTGAGATATGTATACTGTAGCTAAGAAAGTAATACTAAATGTATGTTGTGTAGTAAGCTGTTAGTATCCCATGTGCCTCACCCTAATAGTTTGGTCTATTTTCACCTCTTAATTTTGCCTACTGTTCTGACTCGGTGGGGCACATGACTATAACCTGTTTTTGAGAAATGTAATCATTGAATATTGTAAGAGCTTTCATTGTCTGTTTGTATGCCATAGTTTGTACATCTCAATTGTCAGTAGAAACCACATTTGTTTAAGCAAGTCAGCCATATCAGCTATGCTTTTTTTAAAAGGCAGTAAATGAGGCTGAATGAACTGTTTCGCTGCCAGACAAGGCTCCGCTGATAGCCAGGTGTAGCAGTGGTAAGGTGTCGGGTCTGCTGTTGGGAAAGCTTTATTTAGGCCCTAACAGTTTGTGGGTACCGTTTGTCACCCTTATAGAGCAATTAAATGTATTGATCAGTGTTGTGTTGTGTAGTGGCATGCATCTAAAAAAATGGTGTTTGCCCCATCAAGATTTACATTCTAAAATCGCCACTGAATTTGTGTATCTCTAATAATTTGCCATCAATGAGATGGGCACATGTAGTAGTTACAGAAAATAATCTATATTTACAAAATTACCAAGTAGGAGCCTGGAAGGCAAGACAAATCAAAGTGGCTTACTCATGTAAGAAATTGTCTGATATCAAACTCTTGGTTCTGACCTTTAGGAGACATGGTACACAAAAGATTAATCTAATACAATTCTCTTCTCAATAATAGATGATCAGTACCCTCTCTTAGGAGTATTAACATGTTCGATACCAATGTATCTCAGAGAGCTAACGTTGTGACACACACTCTCTTTCTCTGCCCTTCTCTTCACAGTTATTACTGCCTTTATCAGGCACTTTGTCCGTGTGTCGTACATTGTGTACCCTGGTCGCTGCTACACTGGTTGACTGATCTAGAGCGGAGCGGAGGGATGTCCAGTACCGTACTCACTGTGTGACCTACCCGCGTTCACTGTGTCACTGTCATGACAACATTACGCAGTAGTTTATCTTGCGAACAGCTTTGATGCGTCGTGTGAACTCTGGAAGCGTGTAGGCATTACGCACAGTGCACACTTGCCTAGTTAAATAAAGGTTAAATAAAAAACAAACAGATAACGTAGGTTATGCCACGTACCATTGTTGTTGTTGTCATTCATATAGCCTATTTCAAAGAACATCTCCCAATAATACATATTATTACACAACGAAATTAACCAATTTAAATAACCATTAAACTATTACATGTCCCTTTCCTCTCCCTCCTCTGTCCCTCATCTGCCGTCTAATACTTGTCAGCAACATTGACTTGATAAATATTATTACAGTCTGAGCAGGGAGAATTCAACCCAAACTAACATAACATGCTGGTTTGATATGCTACAAAATGAGACATAATCGTGCTACTTACCAAGCGTGCGCGTCCCAAAACTGCGTTTAGAGAAGACAAGATAAGAGAGCTTGGTGATACTGTCCTATCCTCTAGACAGCCATCAATAATCATGCGATGTATTCAGATATTGGTTTGGTTACATAACTAAAGTAGCTAATAGGCCTGCTCTTCCTCGGAAACCCTACGCATAGGCTGGCTGGATACAGAAGACAACATTTGCGCGGCTGTTTTCTTAGCGCTCGGTTGAAGACACTACAGTAGCATTCTCCGTAGTAACTTGTCTCGACAGCTAGGTGGCGAGCTAGTTACAGTAGTGCGGGGGAAGGCAACTAGATTCAGCCGCGGAGTCGATGGTCGGGGGCCAAAACATACTTATAATAATTTGTACACTGCAAATTGACAACAACTAATCCTAATAAGTGATTGTATGAAAATAACAATAATTTCATACTTTGATTACATTGAGACATGATCACAAAGGCTGTCTCTTTTTTTATTTGTTGTTATACTTGGGAACAGATTTCCTAAATTAAACTCATTTTAAGTTTAATTCCTTGTGATTTGAGTCTTTTTTGACATAAAACAGTACTATTTGTGTATTATTTTGTACTACAAACTTTTTTTTGGGGGGTGGGGGGCGGTGTTGGCCCTCTGGCCGCCTATTTCCCTGCAGTAGTGTTATGTTTATTTTGTAACTATTTCTCATCCAGGGAAAGTTAGGCTACATTTTCTTCAGACTGATCAGATCGTGCACTGTGCTCGAGAACGAAGAACGCCCCCCGTGAGGCTGCGTCATTCTGTGCCAAAACATTGTTGACAGTAAGGCTTTCTATTCGATTGCATCGTTGCGAGCTTCACTTGTAATAAATGATGAGCACATAAGCCAGCAATCTCTTAGCAAAGGCAACTTTCATGAGAACACGTATTCAGAAGCTATATGTGCAGTTGGCAGAAATAATAAAAACACTCAGTTCAATGTGCATCTACATTATTTAAAAAAGTAGCTAAAAACGTATGTTCACAAAATAGGATAAATTATTTAGATAAACATTATGATATATATATATATATATTAAAAACGAACAAAATGGCGACGACATATAAACTCCGAAACATCAAGCCTTGCTTTCTCTTGGCCCTTCTTTCCCGAGCAGTTACCTGTTTGCATTTCTGAATTCGTTCCTTGCGCTACCCGGGCACGGTTGAAGTCAGGGCGGACTGAAGCCCATTCACAAAACGGGGGCTTCTGAGCGAAAAGCGCCCGTAGTAGAAGCACTGAGGAGAAGGCTACAGTACTCTCACACAAGCTGAAAGCAACATACGGCACACTCTTTCAGGAGCTCCAAGAGGCGGGAGAGAAGGGTGATTGATGTGCGCTATGGGATATCCACTACCCTGCAAGCCTAAATAGCCAAGGCCTACTGTTTTTTTTTATTGTTTAGAAATTGTATTTCATTTGAAATATTATCACTATCGAGGATTATTGTGATTGAATGTCTAATATTAGGCCCGAGGCTACAATTATATTTACAAACTAAAACAATATATTTTGGGGTTTCATTCGCACATACTCCACTTTGGAATTTATGGGACAATCTTGCATAGAATCATCCTGAGAGTGTTTATAAAGTTTTTTTTATTAACCTGTCATAACCATTGGAAACCTAGGTCCATTGACTTAAATCTATTTTAGGCCATCTATTCTCATCACCCACCATCCTGCCAACCAACTGTAGACAATTTTATTAGTATTTTTTATATAAATATATAAATCAGACTGGTTCTAAATAAGACCACCTAGCTCTACAAAAGCTGTGGATGACATCTGGATTTGAGCAAATTATGCGCATGTTCGATCTCTCTACGTCACATCCTTCGTCTACAAACCAAAATGGCGACGTCCACGGATTTAGCACCGTGACAGTTCGACCTAAATTGTGCAACTCTTCAGTGTTTTCAAAATAGATCTGGATCGTCTATAACTGCATGACCTTGCCTGTTGGATCTTAATTTAGAATTTAATGAATTAATTGCTTGGTAAGTTGTTGTGCACCTACAGTTGTAGTCTTGCTGCAGTGTACTGTAAGACAAGGATGCATGTTACAGCATCGTGCTAGCAGATATCTAACGTTAGCTAGCTAATGCAAGGTTAGTTAGCTATTGAGCTAAGAACTTGCTAGTCCTAATAAAATAACATTTATTCTACAGTCAAGGTCGCCCCTTTAATAGTACAGATGGCACCAGTGTAGCTGTGTAAACTGACCTGGGTTTATGTACGTATTCATGTTCCAGACATGGCCCTTCACAGACTATCCTTCAGATTACGACAAACGGTGAGTCCATGGTGCAAGCTCCCATGACATTCATAGTTTGAGGCTTGCACTAATAATACAGTCTCTTATACTTAATTGTTGTCACGTGCTAGCTCTTGACTCTCTTTACCATTACACATAAGCCATTGGACGAAGGAGTCTTCTGTATGGGCGAGAGTCCGACGCTCGGTCTGAACATTAACACGCATCGCTTGCGTTACAGTTTTGGAAACATAAGGACCTTCCTTGTCCTTCATATCAGCGAGAAGCAATTAAACAAAAACAATGTTAAATTGATGCGCACCCTTTTATAGGGTTAGGGTCAGTGTTCCCACATTTCCATATATTGATATTACAGCGCGTGTTTACGGAAGACCGAGAGACCACCAGTGCTATTTAGCATGCTCTGAAGGCCGCCAGAAACGTGTTGTCACTGAAGAATACTGTTGGCTGCATCTGTGATAAACCCGCTTAAAACAGGGGGGAGGATGGCTCATAATAATGTCTGTAAAGGAGCTAATAGAATGGCATCAAACGCATGGATAGGATAGATGGGTACTTTATTGATCCCAGAGGGGAAATGTCTTTGCCCATGTTTGATGTATTTGATACCATTGCACTGCAGCCATTACCACAAGTCTATCCTTCCAAATTAAGGTGCCACCAACCTCCTGTGCTCCACAGTATGTTTCTTGAACCGTATCACAATTGAGAATCGATTTGCGTTTAGATGGAGTATTTGGCTGTTTTGGCTGCAAATAATACAAAAGGTCCTTGGACCTTAAGGAGTAACAGTAACGTTAGTCTCCTTAAGAGTACATATTGGGCTAGTGCTAGCTATCCATGCATATTTATTAACATTTTAATATGTATTGTGATCTCACTTTCCATGGGATCAATGCATTTTGGAAAGCCAGCCCTATGCATATTCAGTACATTTCTTTTTGGAGATGTTGTGCTGATCCCTGGTGCTAGTACAAATGCATGTTGTGATTCACCACTGTAGTTCATTCTAACTGTCCTGTATTCTAGAACACTGCTGTGCTTATGTGTACACGCTTAACACCTATATCATACCTGTGGAATGTCATGATGTCACGGACAGGTAGCGCAGGTGCGGCCCTTCCATGGCAGTGGGTGTGGCCAGCAGCTGGAGGCGGTTGCCATGGAGTCGGCGACAAGACAGGAGACATTCTCCATCTTCAGAACACAGGAGAACGACGCGGTAGGTGGAAACAATCAATCAACACTTTATTCACTGTAGCATGTCATAAAAAGTCTGGAGAGAACTGATGTTTCATCTCCTTCTGTCCCCAGGCCTGTCAGTCGGAGCAGCACCTAGGGCAGTACTACACTGTGCCCCCCTCCCACTTCCGCACTGTCTTCCCCCACGGCCTGCCTCCACGATACCAACAGCAGGTATTGTGTGTCTGTGTCCGTGCATGTGTTGGTGTGTATGTTATAGTTTGACTGACTGTACCCGTGTCCAGGTGAAGACGTTTAACGAGGGCTGTGTGATGGTGAGGCAGCCTGCTCTGGAGCTGATATCTCACCTGAAGAGAGCCGACTACAGCAAGCCCACCCTGCGCTACCTACTCTGTATCCTACCCTACCTAGTACATTGAGGTGTGATCAGGTGTATCTTTCCACATTTAATATACACACAGTTATCCCTGTACCGCTCTGACCAGTATTGTCTACCTGTATTGTGTTGGTGTTGACCTTGACTGGTTGTGTAGATGGGGTGAAGGGCAGTGGGAAGACCATGTCTCTCTGTCATACTGTCCACTACTGCTCCACACAGGGATGGCTAGTACTACACATACCAGACGGTGAGTAACACACACACACACACACACACAAAAAATAATAATAATGATTGTGATGATAATATCTCCTCTCCTCTCCTAGCCCACCTGTGGGTGAAGAACTGTAAGGAGCTGCTGCCCTCCTCCTACCATGCCTCCCGTTTTGACCAGCCAATCCAGGCCTCGAACTGGCTACGCAACTTTAGAACCACCAATGAACACTTCCTCTCCAAGGTAGCTCCTCCTCCTCAGATAGATGGTGGGTGCCATGTTACATGTTGCCTGTAGGAACAGCTTACCCTTCCCTAATCCCAACATTAAAACAAATCCCAACATTCACACCCCTTGATTTTTTCCTAATTTTGTTGTTACAAAGTGGGATTAAAATGGATTTTTCCTGTATTTAGCTCTATTCTGTTTCTTTTTTAGCTCTATTCTGTTTCTTTTTATCCCCCAAAAAACTCCCTAGGCCTCGCCAATGACAAGCATACCCATAACATAATGCAGCCGCCACCATGCTTGAAAATATGAAGTGATAGTCAGTGATGTGTTGTGTTGGATATGCCACATATTTTTCAGTATTACTTTAGTGCATTATTGCAAACATGATGCATCTTTTGGAATATTTGTTATTCTTTACAGGCTTCCTTCTTTTCACTGTCATTTACGTTAGTATTGTGGAGTAACTACAATGTTGTTGTTCCATCCTCTGTTATCTCCTATCACAGTCATTAAACTCTTAACTTTTTTTAAATCACGATTCTGCAAATGGTGAAATTCCTGAGTGGTTTCCTGCCTCTCCGGCAACTGAGTTAGGAATGGCACCTGTATCTTTGTAGTGACTGGTTGTACTGATGATACACCATCCAAAGTGTTTCTTTTTTGTTTTTACCCATCTACCAATGAGTGCCCTTCTTTGCGAACCATACGAAAACCTCCCTGGCCTTTGGTTAAATCTGTGCTTAAAATTCACTGCTTGACTCAGGGAACTTACTGATAATTGTATGTGTGGGGTTCAGAGATGGGGTAGTGATTTTAAAAATCAAATTGGACACTTATTGCACACACAAGCATATTTTTACTCCTGAACTTCTTTAAGCTAGCCATAACAAAATGGTTGAATACATATTGACTCAAGACATTTCAGCTAAACATAGTTTTTATTAATTTTTTTTAAAACCGTTCTAAAAACATAATTCCACTTTGACATTATGGGGTATTGTGTGTAGATCAGTGACACAAAATCTCAGTTTAATCCATTTTAAATTCAGGCTGTAATGCAACAGTGTGGAACAGGTAAAGTGGTGTGAATACTTTCTGGAGGGACTGTATGTAAGTACACTTGAGGCATCCTGTATTTCTGACTGTCTCCCCTTGTTGAGTTTAGATCAAGTTGAGGCAGCGGTACGTGTGGACTAAGAGAGAGAGTACTGAGGAGGGACGGCCACTAGGGGAGCTGGTGGACATGGTGAGTCCAGTGTCAACGTGCCCTGTATTAAGGCGTCAGTATGTTTCAGTTTGGCCGAACTCGGCTAGGCGAACCGAGCGAGTGTGCTTGCATACTCCCTAAAAGCATGGTAGCTGAGTGGTTAGAGCATTGGGCCAGTAACCGAAAGGTTGCTGAATCGAATCCCCGAGCTGACAAGGTAAAAAGCTGTCGTTCTGCCCCTGGACAAGGCAGTTAACCCACTGTTCATAGGCCGTCATTGTAAATAAGAATTTGTTCTTAACTGACTTGACTAGTAAAATAAAAAAATAAGACCTTAACTTTAAAAATTTGAAGAAAGCGTCTACTGCTGTTTGTCCATTTTAAGACACTTTAGTCAGAATCTAAAATAACTAAATCTGTCATTGATGTTTTTGCCAAGGAGATTTTAGTCGCGCATTTTTGACATCTAACTAAGACAAGACTTTATTGAAGAATCCCTACTCTTGACCAATCATAGGCGAAGGGGCTAACGACTTCGGCTAACGACTTCGGCTTTCCTCAAGAAAAGAGAAATGTACCGAAGTCACAGTAAATGCACCAACTCTTCCGAACTGTTTCAGCTGGCAATCATCCGGCTCCAGTCCTGCAACATTATTGGTTCAGTACACTTCTCTTTTAAGAATCTCATACCACGTATCATTGTTAAACCGTGTTGTTTTTTCAACCCAGGGAGTGTCTCGTGTGAAGAGCAGCAGTGATGTGGTGGGGGCGGTGCTAAAGGAGCTGAGGCTACAGGCTGGGGGGACTGAGGGGGGCTTCAGGCTGGCTGTGGCTGTTGATGGAGTCAACGGTCTGTGGGGGAGGACCACGCTCAAGAAGGAGGACAAGAGCCCAGTACTTATACACACCTATACATTCAATCACCTCACTGTGGTTCTATAAAACATTTTTATCTATTGCTTCCGTTTTTATGTCTTTGTAATTTCTGTGTAAAGATTGCATACCTGACTGACCTCTGTCTTTCTCGCTCCCTTCCATTTCATCCTCTTTTCCTGTCACTTTGCCCTTCTGTCTGTCAGGTGGCTCCAGAGGAGTTGACGTTGGTTCATAACTTGAGGAAGATGATCAACAATGACTGGGTGAGAACTGCATGGAGTTGTTATCCTCTGTCTAATAGGCATTAGAAGAAAAAAAATAAGTGTGATTTACAGCACTCTCTTTCTCGCTCCTCAGTGTGGAGGGGCGGTCATCGCCACTCTGTCTCAGACTGGGTCTCTCTACGCTCCAAGCTCGGCCTACCTTCCCCAGGAGCTGCTGGGAGAGGTCGGGTTGATTACATCCTGGTTAATGTTGTTCTATGTCCAGTCCAAAAACAATCTCTAACCCTGGGTGTCTATTGTTCTGGGCTAACAAGTTCTAAGGGAAGGGAATGATCTAGATGTTTTTGGACAAGACCCTTCTGACATGTTTACATACATCTTGTTTCATGTTGTATGACCAGTCAAATAGATACATAAGTTAAGCTATACACACTTCTATCTTCATCCTCTGTGTTCCACCTACAGGAGGGCTTTGACAGCATGGACCCGTTTGTCCCAGTACCAGTCTCCAACTACAGTGAGAAGGAGTTTGAGAGCTGTTACCTCTACTACCTGGATCGCCACTGGCTACAACACCCACACAGTAAGAGATATTCACTTTCACCACTGGCACTGTTTGTGGTGGTTTAGATTATGATATGTTGAACTGATTTCTGAGAGCTCTCTATCTCTCTCTATCAGGTCAGACGGAGGAAGGGAAGAAAGAACTGATCTTCCTCAGTAACAGAAACCCTTCTGTACTGGAGAGACTGTGTGCCTTCCTGTAACATCACACATGGGCTCACACACACACCCATAATCATGGACAAACCATAGAGATGGATAGAGGACTTCTCTTTATCTGTGACATTATAGCATCTGTTTATTTAACCTTTATTTAACTAGGCAAGTCAGTTAAGAACATATTCTTATTTACAATTACGGTCTACACCAGCCTCCCCTAACCCGGACGACGCTGGGCCAATTGTGTGCCGCCCTATGGGACTCCCGATCACGGCCGGTTGTGATACAGCCCGGGATCGAACCAGGGTCTGCAGTGACACCTCTAGCACTGAGATGCAGTGCCTTAGACCTCTTCGCCATTCGTGACAGCATGGGCAGCACCATTGAGGCTACAACCCATAGGAATCCCCACCCAGTTGACTACTTTAAAATGGCAGAAGCATGTTGGAAGCCCTCAATGGTGCTGCCCATGCTAAAATGTCCTTTTGCCACTAGTGGCCTCTATTGTTCTCTATGGGACAAACACACCAAGACACTCACACATTTAACTGCAACATTATAATCCATGTATATGTGTGTATCCCTCCATAGATTCATGATAAAGTATCTCTTTCATAATAAAAAAATGTACATGGAAAAACAGTCAGATCTCGTGTTCTATTTTATGTGAGCCAATAAAGCTATAATCTCCATGATGAAAAGTTAGTAGTGATGTTTGTCTTTTGAACACAGAGAATCCGCAGTCACAATGCACAGAATTACAACACAAACCACTACTTCAAAAGTCAATGGTACTTCCGGTTTGAGTTTTTGCTTGTGAGGCAGGAATCAGATGTATAGACTTGTGGTCAGATTTCTTCACCCAAGAGTACTTCTCTGCTCAGGGCAGGCCTGGAGTGGGGCCACTTTTCAGCCCGGGAGTTTCGGGCCCAAGACCGGCCCACTTTTTGTCATGGTGGAATTCCAAATTAGAATTTTTTTCCAAATTGGATAAATGAAGCAACAGTTCAGCTCTTACTATTGTGTAGTTTGGACCACTGGAGGGCCACAGTGTTTGATCGAAAGGTGACACCCCCCCAGTATAAGGTTAATGAATGTGTGTCTTAGTGACTACCAGAGGAAAAGGGGTGTGACCCAAGCTGAGAAAGAAAGGAAGGATACTTTTAAATTGCAAAAGCAACTGTCAGATGTGCTGTATGAAGTGCTGTATGAAGTAGTCCAGCTGTCAGATGTGCTGTATGAAGTAGTCCAGCTGTCAGATGTGCTGTATGAAGTAGTCTAGTGGAACGGGTCTTATATTATTCCATTGTACACTATACCCTTACTGTTACTCAAACCTTACTTGGGGGTTGTTTCAGAGTGCAATAGGAAACTGGGAGGAAAAAGGGTGATCTGAGGAAAAAAAAAAACTCTTGCCTAGGTTACTCATCAGGAGAATGGTGGAGGAAAATGTTAAACTGTGGGCTCCAAGAGATGTTGATGTGTCAGCTGAAAGGGAACTGGACACTGTCAGGACTGAAAGCTAGTCAAACACACAGACATATACAACACAAACGGACAAACACAGATGCCCTGTGCACCAACAAGAGAAAGTGTCAAGCACCTGAGTCAATTGCAGCAGAGGGTCAGTGGGGTGGACCCCAATGAACTGTTAGGAGCACTGAACTATATATTAACGGTTAGGAGGCCCACGTGGCAAGAGGGTTTTGTTTTGAACACTGTCAATGCTTTCTGAATGTATTGTTACCAAAGATTAACCCACACTAGCTTATTGTTCTATCTGTGTGGTCACTGTAGAATGTCTGTGTATTATATATAAACAATGTATGTTTAGCCAGTTCAATTATGTGTTTCAGTCTAAGGATCCATGGATTATATTTCTATGGGTAATGTAAGCTAATGTGTGTACTTATTTAAATGTCTCTCAGCCTATCACACAGTGTTATGCAAATTAGTTGCTGTATTAGTTGCTGTTGGCTCCCAAGTGGTGCAGTGGCCTAAGGCGGCACAGCACAATTGGCCCAGCGTCGTCCGAGTTTGGCCGGTGTAGGCCATCATTGTAAATACGAATTTGTTCTTAACTGACTTGCCTAGTTAAATAAAAAACGTGATGATGCTGTCTGGGGCATGCTGGGCCAGTCAGTTTGAGTAGCGGCTGTGTGCGTCGGGACCGGGTTGGTGGCAGCTGGTGTGCACTTTATTCATCCAAATAAACCACAACTTTGTTATTTCATGGAAAATTATCTTCCTGAACCGTTTATGCTAATTAACTAGCTACTTGAGTTTCGGTGGCCTTGCAGGCTCGTTGCACTACCACGGTGGGTAACTTGTATGTGGCACTGGTGACCTCTAGCGGTAAACTACAATTTACATCGAAGTGACGTACCAGTGTGCTTGTCATATGACCATCGCGGTCCATAAACCTTTGGAAAATACGGATATAGCAGGGAAAGTCGATCAGTTGGACATGTGACTCAATACTTGACCTGCACTTTATGACATGTCTAAGATCCTGATAAAAACTAGGTAAGAACGAACCTCTCGGATGCGCACTGGTGAAAGTTACAGTTGTGGTTTGAAATTACACTAGCTAATGGACTAAAGGAGCCTAACGTGACTCCGTATGTATAATGTAATGGAACTGAGAGTCGTGATCAGGGGCTAGTAGGCTACTGCACCTGGCAGCATGTTGTTGTTATTCTCTGTTCTCTTTACATATAGAATGACGATGACATTGTCAACAGCACTCATCCTTCTCGCTTTGTTCATTGGAGTAGCAACACTATCCAGAGGTACAGTATGTATGACCACTTTCACATGGGAACTAAATGTAGAACTAGTCGAATTAAATGTAGAACTAGCCATGACCATGTCTATAACTACTTTATAACACATAGATAAAGGTTTATGACATGTTTCTGAACTAAGCCCTGCATGGTTTAATTCAGCATATTTACCACTGTCAGTCATGATGACCCAAGACCCATAGCTTCCCTTTTCGTTATTTATCCTAAAAACACAGCAGCTCCTCATGAACAACCCTCTATAACCCTGTGTGTGTGTATGTGTATGAACAGTACCAGTCAAAAGTTTGGACACGCCTACTCATTCAAGGGTTTTTCTTTATTGTATTACTTCACTTTAATAGTGAAGACATCAAAACTATGAAACAAATCAAAATATATATTACATTCTTCAAAGTAGCCACCCTTTGCCTTGATGACAGCTTTGCCCACTCTTGGCATTCTGGAGGTGTGTTGGGTCATTGTCCTGTTGAAAAACAAATGATAGTCGGAATGCTGTGGTAGCCATACTGGTTAAGGGTGCCTTGAATTCTAAATAAATCTCTGACCGTCACCAGCAAAGCAACCCCACATCATCACACCTCCTACTCCATGCTTCACGGTGGGAACCACACATGCGTAGATCACCTGTTCACCTACGCTGCGTCTCACAAAGACACAGCGGTTGGAACCAAAAATCTCAAATTTGGACTCATCAGACGAAAGGTCTATTGTCCATTGCTCTTGTTTCTTGGCTGCAATTTCTGAGGCTGGTAACTCTAATGAACTTATCCTCTGCAGCAGAGGTAACTCTGGGTCTTCCTTTCCTGTGGCGGTCCTCATGAGAGCCAGTTTCATCATAGCGCTTGATGGTTTTTGCAACTGCACTTGAAGAAACTTTCAAAATTCTTGACATTTTCAGGATAGACTAACCATGTCTTAAAGTAATGATGGACTGTCATTTCTCTTTGCTTATTTGAGCTGTTCTTGCCATAATATGGACAACTGATTGGCTCAAATGCATTAGGAAAGAAATTCCACAAATTATATTTTAACAAGGCACACCTGTTAATTGAAATGCATTCCAGTTGACTACCTCATGAATCTGGTTGAGAGAATGCCAAAGCTGTCATCAAGGCAAAGGGTGGCTACTTTGAAGAATCTCAAATATAACATATATTTTTATTTGTTTAACCCTTTTTTGGTTACTACATGATTCTATATGCGTTATTTCATAGGTTTGATGTCGTCACTATTATTCTACAATGTAGAAAACAGTAAAAAATAAAGAAAAACCATTGAATGAGTAGGTGTCCAAACTTTTGACTTGTACTGTATGTATGTATTTTCTCCCCAGGCAGTGATGAGTGTGTGGCCCGTAACTTTGGCCATGGCTCGGTGGTGTGTGAGTGTAACTCCACCCACTGTGACAGTATTGGGTCGGACACACTACCTCCACTGGGTCAGTTCCTGTCCTTCACCAGCAGTAAGGCTGGCAGCAGGCTGCAGAGAGGACAGGGACAGGTACAGAAGAACAGCACTGGAGCAGGTGAGAATAGCCTGGGCTGAAAACAACAACCGCCACAAGCCCACGAGCGGGAAATAAAAAGACAAAAGCCTACACACACTGTTGCCCTTCAGGACCTGTACTGACCACCCTCTTCTCTCCTTCCCTTTCTCCCAGTTCTCAGGCTGACTGTGGTTCCCTACCAGAAGTACCAGAGGATCAGAGGGTTTGGAGGAGCCATGACAGACTCAGCTGCCATCAACATCCTGTCTCTGTCCCCGAAAACACAGGACCAGCTACTACGACAGTACTTCTCTGCTCAGGGTGAGAGTTCAGAGTTAGGGTGTCAGTAAGTGTCATAGCTAGGATCATAATTACTAGAATGATCATACGCATCTCATCTCACTTGTAAGATATTACATTTCAATGGGACAAACCTTGTAAAATAAAGGGATGAACACAATAAAAGTTGAGTGTGTATAATGCTGTTGTTGTGTATCCCAGGTATTGGGTACAGTGTGGTGCGTGTGCCTATGGCGAGCTGTGACTTCTCCACCCGTCTCTACACCTACGCCGACTCACCTGGAGATTACAACCTGGACAACTTTACCTTAGCGCCAGAGGACACTAACATGAAGGTGGTTTAGATAGTCTTCAGTTTATCCTTCCTTCCTTCCTTCCTTCCTTCCTTCCTTCCTTCCTTCCTTCCTTCCTTCCTTCCTTCCTTCCTTCCTTCCTTCTTTCTCCCTCTCTTTTCAAATACCTGTTGTTTGGTCCAATCCCAGATCCCCTTGCTGCAGCGGGCCCAGGACCTGTCACCCCGCCCGCTGTCTCTGCTGGCCAGTGCCTGGAGCGCCCCCGCATGGATGAAGACCAACGGTGCTCTCACTGGCAAGGGCTCTCTGAAGGGCCAGCCTGGGGGCAAGGAGCACAAGACCTGGGCTAAATACTATGTCAGGTATCATACAGTATACACACAAAGACTTGGGCACATGGAGCCTTACAGAGGAATTTGACTTCACTCTCTCTCCGAGTATTAATTGTCCTTCCCCTCCCTCAGGTTCCTGGAGGAGTATGCCAAACACAACCTGTGGTTCTGGGCCATGACCACAGGCAACGAGCCCTCTGCTGGACAGATGACCAACTACAGGTCACATCTCACTTTATATTACAAGTGTAGCTAAGGCAGGTAAAACATTGACAACAGGAAAAAGTGATATTTAGTTAGTGATTGCATTCTGCTAATGAAGTTAGTTATAGAGTAAGTACATGTTACAGGTTCTTTTAGCTCAGTTGGTAGAGTATGACTCTTGTAACGCCAGGGTAGTGGGTGCGATTCCCGGAACCATCCAAATATGTAAAATGTATGCACCCATGGCTGTAAGTCGCTTTGGATAAAAGCGTGCTAAATGGCATATATCATATTATATTATAACAGTAATCTGTTTTCCCTGCTCCAGTTTCCAGGCTCTGGGCTTCACAGCAGAGGAGCAGAGGGATTGGGTGGGCCTGGACCTTGGCCCCGCCCTGCACACCTCCACACACCCCCACACACACCTCCTCATCCTGGACGACAACAGACTGCTACTGCCACACTGGGCTAAAGTGGTGAGAACGAGAGGTGTAGGTGGAGAGAGGGAGGAACTTTGAAAGAAGAAAAGAACAGGCATAGGCTAGGAATGAGAGATGAAGGGATGGGGTAAGGTAGGATCATGGACAGAGAGTAGAGGATGGAGGAGAGAAGTCCATGAGGAAATAGAGAGTAGAGGATGGAGGGGAGAAGTCCATGAGGAAATAGAGAGTAGAGGATGGAGAAGTCCATGAGGAAATAGAGAGTAGAGGATGGAGAAGTCCATGAGGAAATGTTGAAAGCGTACATTTTGACAATATTAAAGTATGTTCCTCCTCCCCCAGGTCCTCAGTGATGTGCGAGCTGGCAGGTATATCCATGGTGTTGGAGTCCACTGGTACCTGGACACCCTGGCGCCTGCAGAGCTCTCCCTGGGCACTACCCACCACTTGTACCCAGAGTACTACCTGTTTGGCACTGAGGCCTGCGCTGGCTGGAGCCCCACAGACAGAGGAGTACGGCTGGGCAGCTGGGAGAGGGCTGAGCAGTACGCACACAGCATCATACAGGTAAGATAGCCATATGACTAAGAATGAGGAGCGTCAACAGGTACTTTTTCTTAGTCGTATGGCTAACAGGTGAGAATGACATCATAGAGGTGTACATGTGAAGGTGCAAGTAAGCAAGTAATAGAACAGGTCAGCATGACATCAGACAAAAAGAAGTTGAGAGTGACCTCATAATGTTTTGTCAGATTCCTGTGTATGATCTAGTTAGTAGCTTAGCTGCTGGTTGTGAAATGTTACAGGGGCAAACTGATGAATTGAAGGTGTGTCTGTGAGCTCTGTCTGTTTTTGTTTCCTTGTTCTTTGTTCGGACCTCATGAAGTCAGTTCTGTGTCAGATCCTGCAGCGCTGGTTACACATTCATACTGAACTGTACTGAACTCTACAGCTCAAACTGCTGCTCTGTTATGTTGCCCTAGGGGACAAGTAGAATGGTGCTCTCCGGTTATCCATTCTTTCCTTTTTCTCTCTCTTGTCTTCCATCCTCTCTTTCTCCCTCTCTTTTGTTTTTCTCTCTCTCGCTCTCTCTTTCTCCCTCTCTCGTCTTCCATCCTCTTTCTCTCTCTCCCTCTCCCTCTCGTCTTTATCTCTCTGAATACTCTACAGGACAGAAACATACCTGTTCCCTCACCATTCATTTTGCATTGGAACAGTCACTCTATTGAGAATCACGTGGATTGTTTATGCTGATGCAATGCCAGGTAACACAACAACACAAACTAGACAGTGAATTATTTACTTTCTTCCTCTCTCTACTCTCCCTCTCCTTTCTTGTCTGCTGTAGGACCTGAACCACTATGTGGTGGGCTGGACAGACTGGAACCTGGCTCTGGACCAAGGAGGAGGGCCCAACTGGGTGAAGAACTTTGTGGACAGCCCCATCATCGTGGACCACAGCAGAGACATCTTCTACAAACAGCCCACCTTCTATAGCATGGCCCACTTCAGGTACTGTACTGTCCAACCTTCTATAGCATGGCCCACTTCAGGTACTGTACTGTCCCACCTTCTACAGCATGGCCCACTTAAGGTACTGTACTGTCCCATCTTCTATAGCAGTGTTTCTCAACTCCAGTCCTCTAGTACCCCCAACAGCACACATTGTTGTTGTAGCCCCAGATAAACTCTTGATGATTAGTTGACAAGTTGAATCAGGTGTGCTTTTCCAGGGCTACAATACAATGTGTGCTGTTGGGGATACTGGAGGACTGGAGTTGGGAAACACTGTTCTATAGCATGGCCCACTTCAGGTACTGTATTGTCCCACCTGGGCAGGTCTGACGCCCTGTACCAATACTTTATTAAAATGAACCCTTCTTTCCTAACTTACTTGAAGTAATCACTGATCTGTATGTGTTTTGTTAAGAAAATATGATACAAGTAAATTAACTCTGCTCCACAGTAAGTTCCTGTGGGAGGGGTCTCAGAGAGTTGGTGTGTCCTTCGGTCAGGAAACAAAACTAGAAAGCTCTGCCTTTATCAGGCCAGATGGATCAATGGTGCTTACCATCCTCAACAAGTGGGTGAAAGTGTGTGTATATGTGTTAACACTTGATATTTGTGTGATTGCATGTGTTACCTTGACGTGAGACTGTGTGTTGCATGTGTTACCTTGACCTGAGACTGTGTGTGTTGCAGGTCATCGTCAGAGGTCCAGTTTGAGGTGTGGGATCCTGCAGTGGGTTTCATCTCCTCCAGTGCTCCGGCCCACTCCCTGATCACACTCGCTTGGAACACACGCTGATCACACATATACAGACACACAATCTGACCCCACTGGAATGGAACACACACTGATTACACAGCTTTACTGCCAGGTCCAAAGCATTGTCACAGTCTGCATTACCCCTGTGCTACACTTGCCAGTTCCAAAAAACGATCAAACATTATCAGTCTGTTTCTCATCCGTCTGCAACATTATCCCTCACCACATGTCCCTCAACTCCCACCACCAGCCAAAGCCCAATGTGCTGCCTCCTCATAACAGACTGTTTACGGCATATCTAGTAGATAACCCTGCAGCCTCGTGCTCGCTGTCATTATATGTGTGGTTTAGCCAACACAGCTAAATATGTTATTGTGTGTTCCTATGTATGCTGTGAGTATCTGCACTGATCTTTATCACTCTGGGAAAAGCTCTCAAATTATGTGTGAATATACAGTTGAAGTCTGAAGTTTACACACACTTAGGTTGAAGTCATTAAAACTCATTTTTCAACCACTCCACAGATTTCATGTTAACAAACTATAGTTTTGGCAAGTCGGTTAGGACATCTACTTTGTGCATGACACAAGTAATTCTTCCAATAATTGTTTACAGACAGATTATTTCACTTATAATTCACTATATCACAATTCCAGTGGGTCAGAAGTTAACATACACTAAGTTGACTGTGTCTTTAAACAGCTTGGAAAATTCCAGTAAATAATGCCATGGCTTTAGAAGCTTCTGATATGCTAATTGACATCATTTGAGTCAATTGGAGGAGTACCTGTGGATGTATTTCAAGACCTACCTTCAAACTCAGTGCCACTTAGCTCGACATCATGGGAAAATCAGCCAAATTGTAGACCTCCACAAGTCTGGTTCATCCTTGGAGCAATTTCCAAACGCCATAAGGTACCACGTTCATCTGTACAAACAATAGTACTCAAGTATAAACACCATGGGACCATGCAGCCGTCATACCACTCAGGAAGGAGACGCGTTCTGTCTCCTAGAGATTAACGTACTTTGGTGCGAAAAGTGCAAATCAATCCCAGAACAACAGCAAAGGACCTTGTGAAGATGCTGGAGGAAATTGGTACAAAAGCATTTACATCCACAGTAAAATAAGTCCTATATCGACATAACCTGAAAAGACGCTCAGCAAGGAAGAAGCCACTGCTCCAAAACCGCCATCAAAAAGCCAGACTACGGTTTGCAACTGCACATGGGGACAAAGATCGTACTTTTTGGAGAAATGTCCTCTGGTCTGATGAAACAAAAATAGAACTGTTTGGCCATAATGACCATTGTTATGTTTAGAAGAAAAAGGGGGAGGCTTGCTAGCCGAAGAACACCATCCCAACCATGAAGCCCGGGGGTGGCAGCATCATATTGTGGGGGTTCTTTGCTGCATGAGGGACTTGTGCACTTCACAAAATAGATGGCATCATGAGGAAGGAAAATTGTGGCTATATTGAAGCAACATCTCAAGACATCAGTCAGGAAGTTAAAGCTTGGTCGCAAATGGGTCTTCCAAATGGACAATGACCCCAAGTATACTTCCATAGTTGTGGCAAAATGGCTTAAGGACAACAAAGTCAAGGTATTGGAGTGGCCATCACAAAGCCCTGACCTCAATCCTATAGAAAATGTGTGGGCGGGAGGAATGGGCCAAAACTCACCCAACTTATTGTGGGAAGCTTGTGGAAGGCTTGGTTTGACCCAAGTTAACAATTTAAAGGCAATGCTATCAAATATTAATTGGAGTGTATGTAAACTTCTGACCTACTGGGAATGTGATGAAAGAAATAAAAGCTGAAATAAATAATTATTTCTACTATTATTTTGACATTTCACATTCTTAAAATAAAGTGGTGATCCTAACTGACCTAAGACAAGGAATTTTTACTAGGATTAAATGTCAGGAATTGTGAAAAACTGAGTTTAAATGTATTTGGCTAAGGTGTATATAAACTTCCGACTTCAACTGTAGCAGGTGATCAAACCAGGGCCAGGTGCACTGCTGATTGGACACTGCTGCTGCTTGAGGTCTGACCATTACACCTTGCTGCTAACAACTTTTTCTAAACTGAAATCTGGTTAATAGCTATGTTATTAACATTATCGCGATAACACGATTTATAAAAAGATAATGATGTAAAGTAATAATGTACAGAATGTATTAATACAGTTTAAACAATTTGCCTTTTAATCCTTTTGATTTTGAATAAATGATTTGGTTCTGATGTTCGTCTCTTAAGTCTTCACAAGTATTGTGTTGTTTTAGTGAAAGACAGACCCGATCATGACCAATGTTACTGGTTTTTAATATGTTTTTGAATTATTAATACTTCATACACGTTATCATTTATATAATAATATACATAGACTTTAATACCCAGGGATTCACATTAGTCTCCATTCTCAATATGCTTTTTTTGTTTTCTTCTTTTCAAACCAGAAGTTGTTGGACTAAAAGTATTTACATTAAAAAAATAGAGTGATAGAAATGTGAAACAAAACTCATCAACAGAGGAGTAAAATGACAGAGCGATGCAATCTGTTTGTAATATATACACCAGAGTGACAGCGAAAGAGTAGATTGTGGAGGGGCCCCGTCTCAATAGTCAGACGTGATGTCCCCTCCTCGTTGCCTTTCTGCCATCTGCACTGATGTGACAGAGCTAGAAAGGCTAAACCAAATTCATGCTGAGCATACACCATGTTCAGTGCAGATGATGTGAAGGAGATGAGGAGAGGAAGCCACTCTAGACTATTGAGATACATCCCAAGAGTAGAGAGGTAGGGAAAGACAACAGTGTATTACAGCAGTGCTTTTCAGAAGGATGGAAAAAGAGGAATAGCGAGAACAGAGTAGAAAAAAACTAGATGGGGTTGATGTTGGAAGCAGGGTAAAGGCAAGTGCTTGGTCATGATTAGGCAGAGGACAGCTAATGGATCATGACGTGTGTGTACTGTGTGTGTGTGTGTGAACATAGTTCCAGGGGCAATGAGACAGAATGAGCCATTCTGAGATGACCATCCTATGACTGTAGATGAAATGATTCAGAAAGGAGGAGTGAGATGAACGGATGAGATGGAGGAATGAGGCAGAGAGATATATCCTTCAGAAAGCCCTCCTCTCCTGTGTGCAGCGGTTGCAGAGAGAAGGGGGGGGGGGGTGAGGGTTGAAAAAGTGGAATGAAGGACGGATGAGATGGAGAGATTAAAAGGAGGTCAGAGGAGGGGGTGGAGGGATGAGAGAACAGGAGGGGGAGGTGTATTTCAGAAGGACCATCTCTCCTGTGTGCGGGGGTCCGTGTTTAGAGAGGGGGATTCTGGGGGGTTCTGGGTGTTGCTGTCTTCTCCATTCAAGCCCTTCCTACACACAGGACACGTATCATGCTGCAGAGAAAGAGAGCGAGAGAGGGGGATCAGCTAAACTTCTTCAAAACTTTCCTCCTACTAAATATAACCCCACCAATCTTTCATTCATTAGTTAATTTGTTTGTTCCTCCCTACTCACCATTTCCAGCCAGGGTACTATACAGTCTGAGTGGAAGAAGTGGTTGCAGGGTAGTTGTCTGACGGGCTCTCCCACTGCAAAGTCCTCCTTACACACCGGACAATCCATATTGCAGTCTGGAGAGAGACAGACACACCCCTTTGTTATTAACTAGTATTACATTCCTGTTATAAGTTATCATACATTCTGTATCTTACTCGCAGGAAAGATATGTGGGCCCTGGGCCAGGCAGACAGAGAGAGAAAGAGAGAGACAGAGAGAGCGAGTTAGAGAAAGGATGTGTGTATGTGTGAGAGAGAGGACAGGAAACAGCAGCTAGAGAGAAGAGTCCTCATTTACCCCAACGAGTCAGCAGCACTCTACAGCACAGCTATACACTGACTTATATATAGGCCACGGCACTATGGAGAGACTGGAGGTAAAGGACTGACCTGCTTGATCCTGAGACACGTTGACTGTAGGGATGGAGGAGATCTTCTCTTTCTCTGCAGGAGGAGGGCCCGTGTTCTCAAACTGACCTAACAACTACACAAATGCACACGCACACACAGATAGACAGAAAAGATGCATCAAAATGGTTGCTGCAGGAACTGTAAGTGAATAGCTTTACAGTTCACCTTTGTACTGTGAACTTTGTGCTAGCCTAGCATGACACAATAAAAGAGTAAAACCATCAGGAACATCCTGGAAAAGAGGAAGAGATGAAGAGAAAACTACCTTTCATTAGCTTCATGAGGATTCTGAGTCTACCAACATCCATATAGCATACTATGTAGTATTAAGTAATAGTTGGTTAGTGGCCATACATACTAACTAATGTGAATGGGGTTTGTGTGTGCGTACCTGTGTGATGACTGCGTCCAGTCCCCCCTGTCCCCAAGCATAGTCCCCTGGGTTAGAGTGTAGCATCCCCGTCCTAACACACACACACGGGAGGTCAATTACAGTTAAAGATTAAACATTCAGTAACTATCCTATGTTTCACACATGATGAACAGCAACAATATTTGTTCTGATTTAGGCTAGGTTTAAATGACGGGGTCCCCAGGGGTGCTGGCTGAGGCACACCCATAAATGGTCAGGGAACATTTAAATAGGAATGTTGATCCACCTCATTATTTGTAAGGAATCCACAAGAGAAAGCGTGTAAGTCAAACTGTGGATTTACATAATGTATAACCACAGCTTACATGGGAGTAAGAAGATGGTTCTTACCATGAGAGGGGAGGTGAGCCAGGAACTCCCGAGTTGGCAAATAGACCAGCCAGAAACTGTTGTACTATCCTACAGAGAGAGAAGGCACACACATCAGACAGGAATGAGTTCAG
The DNA here is from genome assembly GCA_023634145.1 of Thymallus thymallus. Lineage (NCBI taxonomy): Eukaryota > Metazoa > Chordata > Actinopteri > Salmoniformes > Salmonidae > Thymallus > Thymallus thymallus. The sequence goes on from CM042416.1 coordinate 12,645,541, forward strand.
CACAACATTGAAAACAAAAAAAGACACATTTAGAACCTGCAAATCCAATCCTGACTGAATGAAACACCAATATGAATATTAACATGGCATCGTAAGGAGAAGTCTCACCCCTCTACGGCAGGCGAGCGGTCAGGTCTGCTGCTCCCTCTGGAGCGATACCTCCTCTGATTGTGCAGGCGAGGGGGGCGACCGGGCCCCCAGTGTCCCCCCCCCCCCAGAGGACCTCCTAGGGGTCCCCCTAGCCCAGCAGGGACTGACCCTCCGATAGGACCTCCTCCCAGGCCTCCTAGTCCTCCCAGCCCCCCCAGGCCTAACCCTCCTGCTCCTACCCCAACCCCTCCACCAGGGACCCGGGGTTCTGAGTCTGGACTGTCACCATCCACTGTGAAAGGCCTCTCTACAAACAACAGGTGCCACAGCTGCTGAGAAAGCGATGAGGGGTGAAGGTGAAAACAAGGAGGGTGGGAGGAGGGGGGATGGAGAGAGGGACGGTGGCAGGGAGAGCGAGAGAGAGAAAGGATGTGAAAGAAAGATTGGACCACAAAGGCAAATTTAGTACAGATGAGATCACAGTAGACATTTGCATCCCTCCTCAACACCCCCACCCCACCCCCACCCATGCACCCCCTAGGCCACAGTGCATCTCATACCTCTGCAAACTGTGTGGCTGTGTCATCTGTCCCGTTAGCGCCACCCTCCAACAGACTGAGGGAAACAGCACACAGACCACAGCATTAGTAACATCTACACACAGTCATTCTCCACCACCTTCCATTCACTCTGCCTAGTCTATAAACTGGTGGATTCATTAAAGCTGCAGACATAAGAAACAAGATATTCTCACCTGGAGTCTTCTGTTACCTCCTCTATAAAGCCAGACTCACACCTGGGACAGATGTACTCCTGCAAAAACCCACAACACCACACATTCAGTTAGAGAGTACATGAGTCAGACAGTGTTCAATAAAGGGCTGCAGAGGCGGCTATGCAGCGGTTTTTGTCTGTAGAATGAGGAAATAGAGATCTGTGGCAGAGTCAGGATATAGCTTTAAGCAGGACCATACAACATGTAAAGTGGAAGTGGTCATCAAGAAGTATTCTTCCCTGGCACCGGTGTTGAGTTTTCACTCACAATGGGATTAGGCCTATGACACAGACATGTGATTTAGTCGACAAAACAAAAGGACACTTGAACTTGAAGTGAACCTCATCCCACAATTGTGCAAAACCTGTGTTGCTGTTATGAAATATTGTGTGTAGGCTATGCCTCGGGCATTGTCATCTTGCTTCAGACAGACAAGCACGGGGGTCTGCTTGTATGTATGATGTACTCTCCCTCTCTCTTTCAGTGGTTGTCTTGGGGAGGTGTGAGACAAATCAACTGGGCTAGATGGATGTGGCCCATAGGAACAGATCTAGTACCATAGGCCTGCATCATCTTCCTCCTCCCAGATGTATCTTAAATGGCAGGATGGGAATAAACTGGGGATTACCAGCCTGCCTCTCACAGACCAGCAGTAACCTAAACAGATTTATCCTAGCTAACGTTGGTTTAGACAAGCAGACGTGACTCACTGACACATTGACTGACAGCCAGCGACACAATAACAAACGGATAGCTATACAATCTAGCTGAATGCAAAACAGAATGTACCATAACTTAATGCAGTCAATACAGATTAATATTGGTAAATAATTAGGGTCAAGCTGTCAAAATATTGTGAAATGTCTATCTACATTTTACTTTCAGTTTGATTGTAAAACTTAACTGTGCCACATTCAGTTCACTAACGTTGCAGATAGAATTCCTTAAATTGAGCCTACATTATTTTTTGTTCTATATGTCGGAGGCATGTATGTTCTATAACATTTTCTATCTGAACGTTCCAAACAGTTGTGTCCTGATGAACGCGCCCCATGCCAAGGAAACCCCCGTATTCCCTCTGCTTTTGTAGGCCAAGGAGTAGCCAGACTGGTCAAGTTGCGTTGAAATATCCACCAGATTTCCGGATATCTACCTAGCTACCTACCTAGTTAACGTTACCTCGAGGAATTCAGGAAAAACACACACAACCCACCTCGAATAAGATCAACATTATTACACCAAATAACATCAGTTACTCCGTAACTACAGGAGCGGTTATTCAACCATGCCAGTATAACGTTCATCTTGAACAATTACGCAATGTCTTTGTTAAACATTTTATTTTACATATCATATTATTAAAGCGAGCTAGCAACAACAACAAACATCAACATTGCTAGTTAGAGCCAGTGCCGAGGGCCCTACTGGCTAGCCTTCTACAGTTAGCAGCTAGCTGGTTAAACAACTGCTGCTATTTTTTGGACTCAGGTTCGGTTGTCAACCGACGGAAAAGAACAAGACCTGCACTGAACAGCCATGATCGGGACACGGTGTAACGACTGACTTACCGGGAGCTTGGGGCTTACTTCTCCCTTACAACAATGACAGAAGAACCGATGCAGGGGAACCGCCGCAGCCTCCGCCATCTTCCCCAGAATAGCACAAACAGTGACGTCGGTCCTCCCGCATACCAAAGAGGGTGGTCCGCCAACATCCCTTCATGCAATGCGCCACTCTTTGGGAAAGAAGCCAACCTGTTAGGGCGGAAGTTTGTTGCGTTGTGGCGCTGGCAATAACGTGTTTGAAATTCTGAAGTTGTTTTGTTAAGATTCTCCAATAACTCATTCATTGATCTAAAAAGTGTGTTTTGCAAAGCTTTGTGAGTATGGCATTTAAGTTATATAGTTGTTGAAAAGCCGTGATTTGGTTGCCGTTAGTTATTAAGCTAGTAACGGTGGGATCGAAGTAATAATACAAAAAATCATAATTCTCAGCCCAACTGCCAAATATTTCGCTGAACAGCCCAAAAATGTGTTGTTGACTTGTTTCCCTGTTCCTCCTGTCTCAGCAGATGACTGCCCAGGAGGAAGGCTGTTTGGCCTGCTGCTACAGGAGCACTTTGGAGAGGTTGTGTATAGGATAGGCACTCACCTGCTCAGAGGAGGGGCACAGAACATCAGGACCATCGCCAATGAGACCAACACACATACACACACACAAAATATTGTTCAACCTAGGTGGTGACCCTGTCTCTTCTGCAGGTGAAGAAGTCTCTGTGTGTGTTGGTACAGCATGGTGCTTGTGAGTTCGGGTCGGGCCGGCGAGGCACCGGGAGCCCAGTGGAGTACCGGGCCAGCTGTGAGCGGGTTCTGCGGTACCCGCGGTACATCTACACAGCTAAGACCTTGTATGGAGACACAGGAGAACTCATCGCGGAGGAGGTCCTACAACAAGGCCACATGACCATGAGCAACACCGTCAAGACTGTAGCTGACTGACTCACTCATAACATGGAGGGTGTGTGAGAGAGATTACAATATGTAGGATTATTTTATATTTTCTTCTCCTCATTTAGGTCTGCATATTGACTTTTACAGGACAATAGAGAACTACAATGTAAAGTCTCAGTATCAGTATCCACTGCCCCTCCAAAAATTGTTTTCTATATTTTCTATATATTTGCAAACCTGCGGCAACGAGGCGCAGCGGTAGTGCTGAAGTTTACCGAACACATATAGGGTCCACATATTGACACACTAAATCCCCAGGAGAGAATACATTCATGTTTTAGTTAAATTCCTGCAATTCTACACATTTTGCCATACCGTGGAGAGAAATGTCCATAATATATATCTATAGACAACAGCTAGAGGACCTACGACATCACATCAAGTACTACTACAATACTACTGTTACTGCTACAACACCCATAATATATATCTATAGACAACACCTAGAGGCGTACAACATCACATCAAGTACTACTACTGCTACGACACCCATACTATATATCTATAGACAACAGCTAGAGGACCTACGACATCACATCAACATACTGCTACTACTACTGTTACTGCTACGATACCCATGCTATATATCTATAGACAACACCTAGAGGACCTACGACATCACATCAACAAATACTACTACAATTCTACTGTTATTGCGACGAAACTCCATACTATACATCTATAGACAACAGCTAGAGGCTTACAACATCACATCAAGTACTACTACATACCTGTTATTACTAATACTGCTACATTACAGTAGTTTTATTATCTCTCTTTCTTCTCTTGCTTTCTTTTCTCTCTGAAGGCTGGACTCTACAGAGAACCAGGTGGATGAGACTATCTTTCTACTGGAGTCCTACATCTTCTCTACCAAGACCAAGTGAAAGGGAGGGAGGGGAGAAACACGATGGACATACAGGTGCATCAGTAAAATGTATTTGGGTTTTGATATACCTGACTCACTTGGTGCTTTTTTTGCCTGATGTACATATTGTCATTATTTTAAGTTTTATGTTCAAGAATGTCTGCTAGTGTGAATTTTGTTTTATAGAATGAAGTTGTTTGAAATGCCTGATTTTGAGATTTGATATAAAATATTTGGTTGAAGTTGTATTTATTTAATGTGTATGAATGATCCTATGTATGTATACATGAATGAAATAAACTAGAATAACATACATTTACAAAAACTTTATCAACAGTTTTAATTTGACCCAAAAAAATGAACTGTACAGTCGTGGCCAAAAGTTTTAAAAATGGCACAAGTATTGGTCTCCAAAAGGTTGCTGCTTCAGTGTTCTTAGATCTTTATGTCAGTAGTTACTATGGTACACTGAAGTATTCCATAAGTGTCAAAGGCTTTCATTGACAATGACACTCAGTTTATGCAAAAAGTCAATATTTGCAGTGTTGACCCTTCTTTTTCAAGACGTCTGCAATCCGTCCTGGCATGCTGTCAATTAACTTCTGGGCCACATCCTGACTGATGTGTTGGTACCATTCTTTATTCATGGCTGTGTTCTTAGGCAAAATTGTGAGTGAGCCCACTTCCTTGGCTGAGAAGCAACCCCACACATGAATGGTCTGAGGATGCTTTACTGTTGGCATGACACAGGACTGATGGTAGCGCTCACCTTGTCTTCTCCGGACAAGGTGTTTTCCGGATGGCCCAAACAATCAGAAAGGGGATTCATCAGAGAAAATGACTCTACCCCAGCCATTCCTCTTCTTCCCCACTGATATTGTCAACCCCTTCTCCCTCCCTTAACTCTCCCTCCTTCGCCCATCTCTCACACTTTCTGACACAAGCCCAGTCCTCCCCTTCTACTCCTCCCTGACTTACCCCACTGAGGGAGTAGATGTAGACTCTGCCTGCCTCCTTGTTGCCAGGGCCCAGGTACATGGGTGCTGCCACCAGCAGAACATCAGTAATGCCATCCTGGTCCACGTCCAACCCACACACCTCACTGCCATAGTACGACCCAATCTACAGAGGGAGGGAGGTATGGTAGGGGTGAGAAGAGGGAGAGAGTGAAGGTGGGGAGAGGGGTGAGTGAGAGCTTGATTGATAGAGACATCCAATGAGGTATACACCACACACTAGCTACCTGCTCTCCATTGAGGGCCTGTGCGATGTTGACATCTCCATTGTTGCTCAGTTCAAACAGAATGACCATTCCTTTGTGTTTGAACCTGGGAGCTCCAGCCACATACATCCTCCTCCAGTCACCCACTATCACTGACGACACTGTGTAGCCTAAACACACACACACACACACACACACACAAATACTTTATTTACATCCACAAATTGCAGGTCATACAGATGCCTGGAGACACATTAGGTATGAAAACAAAAATTTATTATTGTGTAAAACAGTGAAAAGTTTAGTAGTATTATGTGTAAAACAGTGTAACGTTTAGTAGTGTTACATGTAAAAGTGTCACGTTTAGTAGTATTACTTGTAAAACAGTGTAACGTTTAGTAGTATTACATGTAAAACAGTGATACGTTTAGTAGTATTAAATGTAAAACAGTGATACGTTTAGTAGTATTACATGTAAAACAGTGATACGTTTAGTAGTTTTACGTGTAATACAGTCTAACGTTTAGTAGTATTACATGTAAAACAGTGATACGTTTAGTAATATTACATGTAAAACAGTGATACGTTTAGTAGTATTACATGTAAAACAGTGATACGTTTAGTAGTATTACATGTAAAACAGTGTAACGTTTAGTAGTATTTCGTGTAAAACAGTGATACGTTCAGTAGTATTACGTGTAAAACAGTGAAGTTTAGTAGTATTACATGTAAAAGTGATACGTTTAGTAGTATTATATGTAAAACAGTGTAACGTTTAGTAGTATAACGTGTAAAACAGTGATACATTTAGTAGTATTACATGTAAAACAGTGATACGTTTAGTAGTTTTACGTGTAATACAGTCTAACGTTTAGTAGTATTACATGTAAAACAGTGATACGTTTAGTAATATTACATGTAAAACAGTGATACGTTTAGTAGTATTACATGTAAAACAGTGATACGTTTAGTAGTATTACATGTAAAACAGTGTAACGTTTAGTAGTATTTCGTGTAAAACAGTATAACGTTTAGTAGTATTACATGTAAAACAGTGATACGTTTAGTAGTATTAAATGTAAAACAGTGATACGTTTAGTAGTATTACATGTAAAACAGTGATACGTTTAGTAGTTTTATGTGTAATACAGTCTAACGTTTAGTAGTATTACATGTAAAACAGTGATACGTTTAGTAATATTACATGTAAAACAGTGATACGTTTAGTAGTATTACATGTAAAACAGTGATACGTTTAGTAGTATTACATGTAAAACAGTGTAACGTTTAGTAGTATTTCGTGTAAAACAGTGATACGTTCAGTAGTATTACGTGTAAAACAGTGAAGTTTAGTAGTATTACATGTAAAAGTGATACGTTTAGTAGTATTATATGTAAAACAGTGTAACGTTTAGTAGTATAACGTGTAAAACAGTGATACATTTAGTAGTATTACATGTAAAACAGTGATACGTTTAGTAGTTTTACGTGTAATACAGTCTAACGTTTAGTAGTATTACATGTAAAACAGTGATACGTTTGGTAGTATTACATGTAAAACAGTGATACGTTTAGTAATATTACATGTAAAACAGTGATACGTTTAGTAGTATTACATGTAAAACAGTGATACGTTCAGTAGTATTACATGTAAAACAGTGTAACGTTTAGTAGTATTTCGTGTAAAACAGTGATACGTTCAGTAGTATTACGTGTAAAACAGTGAAGTTTAGTAGTATTACATGTAAAACAGTGATACGTTTAGTAGTATTATATGTAAAACAGTGTAACGTTTAGTAGTATTACGTGTAAAACAGTGTAACGTTTAGTAGTATTACATGTAAAACAGTAACGTTTAGTAGTATAACGTGTAAAACGGTGATACGTTTAGTAGTATTACATGTAAAACAGTGATACGTTCAGTAGTATAACGTGTAAAACAGTATAACGTTTAGTAGTATTACATGTAAAACAGTGTAACGTTTAGTAGTATTACGTGTAAAACAGTGTAACGTTTAGTAGTATTACATGTAAAACAGTGATCCGTTTAGTAGAATTACATTTAAAACAGTGATTGGAAAGGGAGAGAGAGAGTAAGATGTGGGGAGAAGGAGAGAGAGAGAGAGTGAAAGAGAGATGAGGAGTAGAATAATTGGGGATAAGCGAGGGGGGGAATAGGTCATTGAAAAGCATATAATTGTGGTTTGAGAACAGATAAAATGAAAGAGTGGGAGAAGAGAGAGAGTTAGGGATGGGGTGAAAAAGTTGTTGACATGTTGGCAGTTTTCAGGAGTATTTTAGCAGAGCTGGAACGCAGCAGACCAATAAAGCCATTTAATCCCAATTTTATTGAATGGGGTGAGGCAGAACAGTCACATAAAATTATGTATTTCTTCAAAGCATACTATTTATTTGGCTTTAAAACCAAAGACAGAGGAAGGGAAAGGGGTGAAGAGCCGGGGAGTGTGGGGAGAGAGGAGAGCTAGGATGAAAGGAAGAACATTCATACACACTAGGAGACAAAAGAGAAAAATAAAAGAGTGAAGGAGGGAGGGAGGAAAGAGAAATCATTACCCTGTCATTACCAAAGGCCCCAGCACAGCTAGAGACACAGAGACAGAGAGACAGAGGGATGGATGGAGAGAGAGAAAGAGGGATGAGAGAAAGGAAGAGGGAGAGGAGAGGGAGAGGTGCTATGGCTTATGGTAGGCCTGTCATTACAAAGGGCCGGAGACGCTTTCCGATCCTGTTTTAGACCCTACCACAGGGGTTAAAACACAAATGAACGCACACACACATGCAAAAACAGGGTGTGCTGGCCCTGGCGTTAGTGAACTGTGTTTGACTCTGCATCTAGAGTAGCAGCAAACTGCTGGCAGACACACACACACAGGAGGGGCTGCTTGCTGGCACAGCCACCCAGTAATTCCACTGTAACCATAGAGAACTGGAGAGATCTTGATCAGAAGACACTGCTAGGACAACGTGGACCAGAGTGTGTGTGTGTGTGTGTGTGTGTGTGTGTGTGTGTGTGCGTGTGTGTGTGCGTGTGTGTGTGCGCTTGAATGTATGGTAAGAAAAGTTGCCCTATAAAGCGGGGAATTCTGAAACACGCAAAGTTCACAAACACACACAGACTTGGCATCTAATGTTATCTCCTTTTAAACATGGCCACCACCGACTGACTCATTGAAAAGATTGATTAGGATCAGGGGAGGGTAAGTTGATCCTAGATCTGTGGTTGTCTCTCACCTAGGATGGTTTTGGTGCAGTTCCTCTCTTCTCCCACAATGCATTTGTACACGTCTCCTCTCCTGGTATTGGAAGGGCCATCCCAAGGAGCACCAACCAGCATCCTGCATCACAAACACACACACACAGCCTCAGGTAAGAGGGTTTTATCAATGCATCCTACCACAGATACACTAACAGAAACACACACAGGGGTAGCCTAGAGGATGGCAGAAAGCCTAGAGCAGAGGTTCCCAAACGGTTCCCAAATTGTATTTTTAAGGAACTCAGTCCGGCTTTAAACATACTCTTGAAAGTAATAGTAGAACGCACACGGTGCAATTTTGAAATTGGGTAGTGCATCATCAGTTCCTCTTGTCATGTTAGTCATTGCATACCTTAGAGATCTACTTATAACTGGTCAGAAATTTACAGATCAACTAGCCCATGTCAGCTAACGTTTTTATATTTCGTTTTTTTAGCCCATCGATATTGTTGTAATTTTTCTGTCACTCAAATATATGAATACACATTCTGGGGGGCCCAGAGCGAAAAAGTTTGGAACAGCAGGTAGCCTAGAGGCCGGCAGGTAGCCTAGAGGACGGCAGGTAGCCTAGAGGACAGCAGGTAGCCTGGAGGACAGCAGGTAGCCTAGAGGACAGCAGGTAGCCTGGAAGACAGCATTTAGCCTGGAGGGCGGCAGGCAACCTTGAGGACGGCAGGCAGCCTAGAGGACGGCAGGTAGCCTAGAGGACGGCAGGTAGCCCAGAAGACGGAAGGTAACCTAGAGGGCGACAGGTAGCCTAGAGGGCGACAGGTAGCCCAGAGGACGGCAGGTAGCCCAGAGGACGGCAGGTAGCCCAGAGGACGGAAGGTAGCCTAGAGGGCGACAGGTAGCCCAGAGGACGGCAGGTAGCCCAGAGGACGGCAGGTAGCCTAGAGGGCGACAGGTAGCCTGGAGGGCGGCAGGCAGCTTGCCCTTGAGTAAGGCAGTGAACCCTAATCGCTCTAGGGTCGCCATTAATAATTGCTGATGAGTCAGCTGGGGGTGGCCATTGCTGAAATTACCTGAATTAGGGAAGCTGCTGTTTTTGCTAATAAGAGACTGCTATGGGGTGGTTAGGGTTCGAGAGTGTCTCAGGGGGAGTTGGGATATGCAAAAAACACATTTCCATTTCGCACCTCACATTCGTACAGGTTACCCACTTGTACATGCAGTGAAATAGGACAAATATAAGCACCCCCTTTTTGACCTTTGACAAACACATACACATACAGACAGTTGGTACTCACGATTTCTCCCCCTCATTGTCATGCTGTAGCACAGAGAAACCAAACAGGGCCTCCTCTGGACCAGTGTAGATACGAGGCCGTTTAACATCGATGTTGAAACACCCTGAGGGAACATAACAACAGACAGAAGGTTAGAGAAAGGCCTGGTGTTGTGGGGAGAGAGGGGCTGGGGTTGTGGGGAGAGGTGCTGGGATTTTGGGGAGAGAGGGGCTGGGGTTGTGGGGAGAAAAGGGCTGGGGTTTGTGGGGAGAGAGGGGATTGTGGGGAGAGAGGGGCTGGGGTTATGGGTAGAGAGGGGCTGGGGTTAGAGAGAGTGGGTTGGAGGGTGAAAGGAGAGGGGCTGTGGTTGGGGGTGAGGTTAATGAAGAGAGTGAAAGAGAGAGAGAGGAAGCGAGAGAGAGAGCAAGCGAGAGAGAGAGAGAGAGAGAGAGAGAGAGCTAAACAGAGTGACCAAAGATGACCAAAGGGAGTTCAGTTTAGGGGAAAAGGAGAGGGAGAGAAGGGGACAGAGGGAGGGAGGGAGGGGAGGGGGGAGGTTGTGGGTTATAAAAACTATGCAGTATAGTAGCTCCCTGTTATCCCGTACAAACCTGCCCTTTATACAGACAGAGAGAGAGAGGAGAAGGAGAGAGAAAGAGAGGGTGGAGGGAAAGCAAAAGAGGTACCGAAGAACCAGAGAAAGAGGTAGAGCGACGGAGCAAGCAAAAGAATGGAAGAAGAAGGATAGTTCATTGACTCGCCCAGGGGAGGTGTGTGACTGAGAAAACAGACATGGAAACACACAGACCAACTTTCAAAATAAAAGCTACACTACACTCTTTATGATGATTTAATTTAAAGAGAGGAGGCCTGTGGAGTGCCTTCACACTAAAATAGACTCAGACACCTGAACACTTTAGCAAACTCACCCAACGGTAACGCAGATAAACATAATGCAGATACAGGCCTAACGGTTACCCAGTCTAGAACCCCAAACATATTGTACATACAGGCCTACCCAACACTTAAAAAAATATATTGTTGTTTCATCTAGTTATTATTATACCTGCAATATGCATACGTTTTTGTGAGGGCTTGGTTATGGTAAGGCCTTTTACTCCCACCAGGGGGAGTGGAAGGCACACAATCAAGTCCTCACACCCTAACTGAGGAAATTAATGATCCCCAATCAGAGACAGCTGTCTGGAGTTGTCTCTGATTGGGGATAGTATTTAGGCCACACACACATCCACCTGTGGGTGGATCATTGTTTGGTGTGTTTGCACTTGTCTGCTTTGTGTCTCAGCAAGTAAGTCACGTTTGCTTTGTTAGTGTTTAGTTCATTCATCTCTCCTTTTGTTTATTTTGTGCTTTGTGAGAACATCTCCAAAATAAATAAGGAATGACACTCCACCAGCGCTCCGTGTATCGTCCCATTTCCATGCAACGCAACGTACGTTTTTGCGTAAGTTGAAGCCATGATAAGGCCAACTAAAAATGTTAAGTTCAGGTAACACTTAGATCAAAGTTTAGTCAACTTAAAAAGATTGTGGAACCAGTTACTTAATAATAATTAGATGAAACCACTATAAAATCTTTTTACAGTGCAGCGCTCACCAGCAGACAGACACTGCCGAACAAAACACGCTACCAAAAACCACCAACACACACACACACAAAGACTTGCATACAATCTTACCACACACACACCACCAACAGAGGGGGATTCCGCAGGGTTCTGAGAAGTAACTGAATATGTTCACTCTCTTTCTCTCTCTCTGTTTCACAGCTTGCTCCCTCCATCTTATTCTCCTCCTCCTCCTTCATCCAGATGTATTCCCTTGATTATAGGAGCCATGCCTCTCCCATACAGTAATCATGATCCTCGCTTTCATTGATGTAACTCATCTCTATTGTTTAATCACTTCAACTCTCTTTAATTGTGGCCGGGCATCTCTCTCTCTCTCTCTCTCTCTCTCTCTCTCTCTCTCTCTCTCTCTCACACTCGTCTCTCGTATGATTTAAAGACTGTCCATTGCACCTCCATCCCTTTCTCCTCCTCCTGTACCCCCTCCCCGGCTCTTCACCCTCACCACCAAACCAACCTCCTCTCTTCTACTCCTGCTCCTCCTATTTTCAGCTGGTTTATATGGGTATGTACCACAGCCTGTCTGACCATGGATCGTCATGACAACTGACTGTAAAAATTTAAGCAGCCAAACCCCGTCCAAATTCAGATTCCTCTCTCTGTTGAACCACACGATCGACTCGCAATGCCCTTGCTGCTGCTATGTGTGTGTGTGTTTGTGCGTACTGTTGCTGAATGATGTATGTATTCGGGGATGACAGGTCAGCAGAGTTGACAGTACAGCGTTACAAGTGTTACAGAGGAATGGCAGCCTAATTAATTGAATTACAAGGCTTCTCTCTCTCTGCCCCCCTCCCCCTCTCTCTCTCTTGTTCTCTGACTCACCTCCATAACATTTTGTTCCCATCTCTATGGGGGTGGAAGAGAGGGGGAGTGAGAAAGAAAGAGAAGGAAAGATATATAATGGACAGCAAGAGGGAGGGAAAGAGAGAGGGGACAATGAGAGAAACAGAGAGATTGGGAGAAGAGAGAGTGTGTAGGAGAAGGACTGGGAAGAAATTGGTAGAGGAGAGGGGAGGGAGGGGGAGAGAGAGAAGAGAAGGAATTCCCCAGCTCCCCCTATACACACACCTGTGTTCTACATCTCAGTAAAGCAAAACACAGCAGCTAACAGTCCTGGGATGCCTGGTTAACACACTGGGGAGGCCTGCTCAAACCCTCAACAACACAGTCACTACATGCATGTCTCAAACAGGTAATGAAGTATAGTACAGGCTAACCAGAAACAGCGTCTGACTACGGTGACTTCAACACATTCCTTCCTCATTTATTCCTCAGGATGAGCAAGAGGAGACAGAGACATGACCTTTGTTGTGTAATTTCCAATTCTTTATAGTTATTGTGTAATTTCCAATTCTTTATAGCTCCCTGAATATATTCAGCTCTGTATGTTTCAAGCAGAGACAAGATCTCTTTGTCCTCAGCAGATGAGGGTAGGGTGTAGGCAACCCCCTACCACTCAGCAGGTTGACCTTTGACCAGAGGAATATCACCAGAGTCAGGAGACTCCCCCAGGGGTAAAGGCTTCCTGTGTACCTCCCATTTTCCTGACTTAGAACTAGACATGTATTCTGTGCCAATGTTATCTCCAAATAAGGAGAAAACAAGAAATAGCATCAGGAGTTTTGAGACCAGGTTGGAGGAAAATAAAATAGGTGTAACCAAGCAGGAGGGGTTATGAATAAACATTTCAAAACTTGTACATAAGCCAAAAACTTAGAGATGTACGGGAGTGGTTCCTGCAGGTCACTCGGCTTCATTGTCTTTTTGCAATAAAGTCTATCTTGCTTCTACAAACTCCAGAAGTGCTTTTATTTTTAGTAAGAGGGAAGAGTTTTTCCACGACACCTTCTCAGACAGCAGTGTTGTGTTGTGCTGGACTGGTACATGGCCTGAATAGACAGCAGTGTTGTGCTGGACTGGTACATGGCCTGAACAGACAGCAGTGTTGTGTTGTGCTGGACTGGTACATGGCCTGAATAGACAGCAGTGTTGTGTTGTGATGGCCTGAATAGACAGCAGTGTTGTGTTGTGATGGACTGGTACATGGTCTCACTCAGATCATGTTAGAAATCATACAGGTATCCCGTACAGAATAGTTAAACCAGGTTTATAAATATCACTGAGTGTACAAAACATTAGGAACACCTCAGAACAGCCTCAATTCCTCAGGGCATGGACTCTACAATGTGCCGAAAGTGTTCCACAGTGATGCTGGCCCATGTTGACTCCAATGTGTCCCACAGTTGGCTGGATGTCCTTTGGGTGGTGGAACATTCTTGATACACAACGAAAACTGTTGCGTGTGAAAAACACAGCATCATTGCAGTTCTTCACACTCAACCCGGTGCGCCTGGCACCTACTACCTGTCAGGGTTTGGTTAGAGATGCCCATAGGCAGGTTTAGGAGGTTGGTTAAGTAGTCTAGCAGACTCTATGTGGTGTAATTTGTGTTGGTCCCCAATTAGAGGCAGCTGCATTGCGTTTCTAATTGGGGACCCTATTTAGTGTGTTCCCTTTTCCACCTGTGTGTGGATAATTGTTTGTATGTTAGTTTCCATTGTGTGAGCTGACACGTACGTTACGGGTTGCTGTATTCTTTTGTTGTTTTCTCCATTCACATTCTAATAAACATGTTGAACGTTGATCGCGCTGTGCCTTGCTCCTTCATCTCCTCAATCCGTGACACTAACATACCCCGTTCAAAGGCACTTAAATATTTTGTCTTACCCATTCAACCTCTGAATGGCACACATACACAATCCATGTCTCAATTGTCTCAAGGCCTAGAAATCCTTCTTTAACCGGCCTCCTCCCCTTCATCTACACTGATTGAAGTGGATTTAACAAGTGACATCCATAAGAGTTCATAGCTTTCGCCTGGATTCACCTGGTCTGTCTGTCATGGAGAGAGCAGGTGCTCTTATTGTTTTGTACACTCAGTTTATGGATTATTTTTTATTTAACTAGGCAAGTCAGTTAAGAACAAATTCTTATTTACAATGACTGCCTACCTTGGCCAAACCCTCTCCCAACCCGGACGACGCTGGGCCAATTGTGCGCCGCCCTATGGGACTCCCGATCACGGCCGGATCGAATCCGGGTCTGTAGTGACGACTCTAGCACTGCAATACAGTGCCTTAGACCTCAGCACCACTCTGGATACATAGATCCAACAAGCTACTTCTAAACCCCCCACCTTTAAGTACAATGGCTACTGCCTACTTACTACAGCTTAATACAGTGTTATACACTGTGGACATGCGTACAAACACTTCAGGATCACCATTGAGCTCAAAATGGTCTACTAGGGTAGGATGGAGGTTGCTAATAGCAACAACGTTTTACAGGGTCTAGCTTTACAGTGTCATGCCTTGCAGCAGATAACCGTGATTCTGCCCTGTCTAATAATACCATATCTTCATTATTTTCATGGCAACTTACTGCACAGTAATGTAGCAATTTATTCCCTGCTTATGGACTGTCAACACTCATTTCTGGTGAAGCTATAATAGCATTTTCTCTCCTCTCCTGCCGTCTAACAGAAGTCAGTGAGTGAGGTGTGTTATGGTAGAGGTAACATGAAGGGCTGGGGGAGTCGATATTAACAAGCATGAACATTTGAGGAAGCACATTGAGGACAGTTGAGACACGGTAGGAGGGCAAAAAAGGCTAGACTGCAGGATCCCACAGCTGCCACCAATGTAGTGATTAAGGTGGCAGTCAAAATGTGGTTGGAACCAACAACCCTGTGGTTAGAGGTGAATGTGGAAAACCTCTTGTGCCATAAAGGTCTAGACCCCATGGCAGTGGCTGGGCATTATCTCTCACATGGAGGCTATATGTTGTTTTCTAAATATCCCTGCCTCAGCCTTTGTACCTTAGAGAATGATCCCCGCATTTGTTTTGGTGAATCACTTAAACTTTAAGTTCTTTGAGGTTTGAGACCTAGAGAAAAGCCATATTGTGTATAAATATAATATATAATTCATGGTTGTTTGAAGATAAGGAGTGAGTCCACTGAGGGAGCTCCAGTAGGTAACTTGATTACCAAATCATACAGTTTGACAGGGGAGCAGCAGCAGGGGGGAACCAGGGAAACAGCTGTATCTCTACACAGTAAAGAGCTGGGCCAAGTCTCAGCACAGAGCATGACCTACACACTGTAGTGGTTATAGAGGTCTTTCAACTGGTTTACGTAATCAGTGTTAATATTCTTGGACCTATGATGTACTGTAGGTGCATTAGCTGGCTGTGCCATAAAGGTCCAGCCTTCTCGGCAGAGGTTGTAGGTCCTACAATGCCATAGGGATAACGAATACACTGATGAATCTCAAACTAGAAAAGGTTTTATAAAAAGCATAGCCTAATATTCATGAACATATTTGTATAGGCTATTAAACTGTCAAAATGCAGTCATTGAGGTGACTTTGTAAAGGGGTAAAGGTCGGGGTCAAGGGTTAAAGTTATTAGTTTAAAAAAATAAGCTATAGAAAGGTTGAGAACTCTATAGACAACGGGAAAACTCACACTTGTTGCAAACGTACCTTTTAGGAGAACTATGAACTTCAAGAGCAGCAGGTATTTGTGCAGCTCCATTGTGTGAAGGATAGAAGGGCTTCGCGTTGTCTCTATTCCTATTCCGGATTTGGGCTTTAATTTCCCTATAGTTCGTTTAAATTCAGTGCTCCGACATAACAGCGCGCACACACACGCGATCTTTCAACTCGCTGTATTCCACAGGGATCCGTGAAACCCGTAAAAACACAGTTCCAGTGGCATTGCTCGGGCGCGTTGTAAGGTAACCGTGTTGTGTTGCTTCCGACAAGCCCTACTTCACATATTATTGAGGGAAAAACTGACTACTTAGTTATGGTCTGTTGCTGTGACAGCTATCAGGTTTAACGATCTGTTTCTGTAATAACTATCAGGTTTTGCTTGTGTTGACAGCTTTTTAATGAATTAAATAGAGGTTGTTCTAGGTTTCTTTTCTTTTTGACAAACAGTAGCCTAATCTATCAAAATATTTTTGGCCAGTAACAACAGTTAGGCCTGAATATATGCCATAAATTATTACCTTAACTTGTGCGCAACCAACACCTCAAATGTCTAAACAACTATTCAAAACAGCTAAACTGATTAAAGACCAAAACCAACACCTGTCCCAACGAAGAGTCCCATTTACTGTCGTTAAACCGTCACTAACGCGCAACAGATTCACAAATGCATGTTTAATTGCTTCCAAGAAAGTAAAATCCATAGGCCTTACTGTCAGTGAAATAGTCTACTTTTCTACTGCTGAATGTTCCTCCTGGCTCGACACTCCAAACATTATCCGAAGAAAGTACCCATATTCATCTTTCAACCCAACCGTTTGAGGGAGATCAATGTTGGGGTTCTCTTGTTAACTTTTAAGTTTACATTTTCACAATTCTGGTTGGTTATAATAACAGTTTTATCCCTCTCTGAATAGAGTCCCACTCCATAACACACGTGGGTAATTGAAAGAGCGCTTTTATTCTTGCGCTAGGAGACTTTCCTTCCCTCAACTAGACTTCTCTCTCAGTGCGCCTGGTTTGCATTTTGAAAACCACATTCTCTCTCTCTCTCTCTCTCTCTCTCTCTCTCTCTCTCTCTCTCTTTCTCTCTCGCTCTCTCTCAATTCAATCTCTCTCTCGCTCTCAATTCAATCTCTCTCTCTCACTCTCAATTAAATATCGAATGTGCAATAAGTGCAGTTGTGTATATCGAATGTGCAATAAGTGCAGTTGTCTGTAATTAAACCCTGCGCACTAAGGACTGTATTTTAAGGGAATTACTATTATTACCCCAAATGATATCATACACACATTTAGCTATTAAAGTATCTCTTCCTGTCATTTACCTGTACAGTTTGTGTAAACATGCAAGTATTCACTTATCTGTAAATATAACTGTATACCTAACTGTACAGCTAATTTAACCATGCAAAATTTTCACTTACCTGTTCATTTACCCAGTCTGTCTATTAAGTAAACTATTATTACCCTCGCTCATATCATACGCATTTTTAGCTACTGAAGTATTTCTCTGCCATCGACCTGTATAGTATAGTTAACCATCCAACATCCACCAACGTATAGTGTACATATTCAGCCAACCACCCATACTATGCAATGTCCTTTTTATAGCTTTTTTTTGCACTCCAGATATCTTGTATTTCTATACTTTTTCATACTGCCGCTCTATGTATCATGTACCGTGTATCTGTCTTTTGTGTACTTTCGTTGTGGCATTTTGCACCTGCCCTGTGTTTTGTTGTAGCTGCTTGACAATGAAATTTCCCCCCCGGGGGATCAATAAAGTACCTATCTATCTATCTATCTATCTATCTATCTATCTATCTATCTATCTATCTATCTATCTATCTATCTATCTATCTATCTATCTATCTATCTATCTATCTATCTATCTATCTATCTAAATATCTCTCTCAATTCAATCTCACCCTCTCTCTCATTTCAATCTCTCTCTCTCTCAATTCAATCTCTCTCTCTCACTCACTCTCTCGCTCAATTCAATCTCTCTCTCTCTCTCTCTCAATTCAATATCTCTCTCTCTCTCTCTCTCTCTCAATTCAATTCAATTCAAGGGGCATTATTGGCCTGGGAAACATATGTTAACATTGCCAAAGCAAGTGAAGTAGATAATAAACAAAAGTGAAATAAACAATAAAAATGAACAGTTAACATTACACTCACAGAAGTTCCAAAAGAATAAAGACATTTAAAATGTCATATGTACAGTCATGTGGAAAAAGTAAGTACACCCCCTGGAAAGTTCTATCTTTTTTTTAAACATTTGGACAGATGGATATATAATCTTCACTTCAACACTATTGACAGATAAAGGTTACCCAATTTAACAAATCACACACAAAAAAATTGAATGATGTGTTACCACACACCCATATGGTTAAGACAAAGCCAGACCAATTTTCCTATCTTTATGGAAGGCTGGACCCTCCTAAGTTTCTCTCTAATGTTTTCTAATCATTTGCACTTGTTTTGGTACCTAATTCTAATTTTTGCCATTTTATGTGATGGTTAAGTTAGGGGTGTTGTCAGGCTCTAGCCATAGAGAAGCCTTTTGCTTCTCTATATAGCCATGGTCAGAGTCTGACAGATCTATTATTTCTGTATCTGGTGGTGGTTTGTGGTGAATCCCTAATTAGAGGCAGCTGCAGTGCATTGTCTCTAATTAGGGATCCTACATACAGTATGTTTGTATGTTCCACATCGGGGTCGTGGGTCATTGTGTATTATTCTCCAGTCACGGTCACAGTAAGTGTGTTTCAGTTTTGTAGTGTTATACCGTGTTTTGTTTGATCGTTCGTCATTTTTGAATTTGTAATAAAAAAAATGTCAAACTATTACTGCGCTACGCCTTGGTCTCTCACCGTCCCGACTCGTGACAGAATGACCCACCACTTTGAGACCAAGCAGTGCAACTGGGCTCGCGACAGAGAGGAGCCCGAAGGCAACCCCAAGATTTGTTTTGGGGGTGGTCTGGTGGCGAGGAGGAAGCGCCAGCACCACTCTCCATGAGCGAGGCGCCGAGGACGGAGGATAAGGGGGGAGCGAAGTGCCGTGAGGAGGTGAGCGTGGGGGAATGCAATGGGGGAGAATGGAGGGAGTTAAGGGAGCAACTGAGGCGAGGTTGGGAGGAGTGTAAGAGTCAGAGGAAGAAGCTGGAGTTAGGGGGCCCCAAAGTGAGCATCCCCAATCCGGGTCCGGTCGTCGGCTCTACTCCCATGTCAGAGCAGTCCGCTCCACCGGGGCCCAGTCTGGGTCCGGGCGTCCGCTCCAGTCCCGTACCGGCTCCACGCACCCGACTTCCGGTGCGCCTCCCCAGTCCGGTATGTCCCATGCCGGCCCCACGCACCCGACTTCCGGTGTACCTCCCCATTCCGGGTCCGGCCGTCTGCTCCGCTCCAGTGCCAGAGAAGTCCGCTCCACCGGTGCCCATTCCGGGTCCGGCCGTCTGCTCCGCTCCAGTGCCAGAGCAGTCCGCTCCACCGGTGCCCAGTCCGGGTCCGGCCGTCTGCTCCGCTCCAGTGCCAGAGCAGTCCACTCCACCGGTGCCTAGTCCCAATATTTCACCCAATAGATATGGGAGTTTATCAAAATTGGATTTGTTTTCAAATTCTTTGGATCTGTGTAATCTGAGGGAAATATGTGTCTCTAATATGGTCATACATTTGGCAGGAGGTTAGGAAGTGCAGCTCAGTTTCCACCTCATTTTGTGGGCAGTGTGCACATAGCCTGTCTTCTCTTCAGAGCCAGGTCTGCCTATGGCGGCCTTTCTCAATTGCAAGGATATGCTCACTGAGTCTGGACATAGTCAAAGCTTTCCTTAAGTTTGGGTCAGTCACAGTGGTCAGGTATTCTGCCACTGTGTACTCTCTGTTTAGGGCCAAATAGCATTCTAGTTTGCTCAGTTAATTCTTTCCAATGTGTCAAGTAATTCTCTTTTTGTTTTCTCATGATTTGGTTGGGTCTAATTGTGTTGCTGTCCTGGGGCTCTGTGGGGTCTGTTTGTGTTTGTGAACAGAGCCCAGGACCAGCCTAGTTAGGTTCATCTCTCTGTAGGTGATGGCTTTGTTATGGAAGGTTTGGGAATCGCTTCCTTTTAAGTGGTTGAATAATTTAACGGCTCTTTTCTTGATTTTGCTAATTAGCGGGTATCGGCCTAATTCTGCTCTGCATGCATTATTTGGTGTTTTACGTTGTACATGGAGGATGTTTTAGCAGAATTCTGCATGCAGAGTCTCAATTTGGTGTTTGTCCCATTTTGTGAATTCTTGGTTGGTGAACTGACCCCAGACCTCACAGCCATAAAGGGCAATGGTTAGGCAATACTTTAATCTGTAACTGATTCAAGTATTTTTTAGCCAGATCCTAATTGGCATGTCGAATTTGATGTTCCTTTTGATGGCATAGAAGGTCCTTCTTGCCCTGTCTCTCAGATCGTTCACAGCTTTGTGGAAGTTACCTGTGGCACTGATTAGGCAAAGGTACGTCTCTCTCTCTCTCTCTCTCTCAGTCCTAGAGACGACTATATAGCTCAGTCCTAGAGACGACTATATAGCTCTCTGAGGCCACCTAGAGGTCTCTGGACTCCTCGTTGAGAGTTGCAGATGAAGTTCACTTAACGTCCACAGGGTTGAGCCAGTTCCTCACTGATTCAGTCTCCCAAATCCTGTGGGAGAGCAAGCCACTTCATCAGACTAGTGAGACGGACTGTAGGTTTGACCCACCTGATCACACTTAAAAGTACTCTATGCAACTATTTATCAAATTCCTCGATCCTCATGGTTTGTGAAACTCAATTTTCCCTTAATGGAATTATATTCCTTTACATCTACAGACAAAGACATTAAGGCCTCTTTGCAGGTGGAACTGTTGCATACTTAGGCAGAGCACCTTAAATAAGTCAGTACAACTGTTTCATTAGTGTATGTCGCTGTTCTCTAATAGCGTTCCTAATTCTGGGATTAGGATGAAGTTGAGCCCTCACACTGGTCTAAGGACTGTTTAGCATTTTCCCTTATGGCTAAAGATAATATTTGGGGAGGGTAAGCTGATCCTACAACTTCTTCTGTTGTTTGTCTCTTCTGTGACGTTGTTGGTGGTAACTAAGCATCTTTGTTTTTTCTCGTAAATCAACTCTGTCAACCACATGGTTCCTACAGTAGTAGAAGCTACCCAAATCCTAACTCTACCATATTCTAGTTGTTAGGTAGATCAACTTCATCCTACTCTAGTTGTTAGGTAGATCAACTTCCTCCTACTCTAGTTGTTAGGTAGATCAACTTCATCCTACTCTAGTTGTTAGGTAGATCAACTTCATCCTACTCTTGTTGTTAGGTAGATCAACTTCATCCTACTCTAGTTGTTAGGTAGATCAACTTCATCCTACTCTAGTTGTTAGGTAGATCAACTTCATCCTACTCTAGTTGTTAGGTAGATCAACTTCATCCTACTCTAGTTGTTAGGTAGATCAACTTCATCCTACTCTAGTTGTTAGGTAGATCAACTTCATCCTACTCTAGTTGTTAGGTAGATCAACTTCATCCTACTCTAGTTGTTAAGTAGATCAACTTCATCCTACTCTTGTTGTTAGGTAGATCAACTTCATCCTACTCTAGTTGTTAGGTAGATCAACTTCATCCTACTCTAGTTGTTAGGTAGATCAACTTCATCCTACTCTAGTTGTTAAGTAGATCAACTTCATTCTACTCTAGTTGTTAGGTAGATCAACTTCATCCTACTCTAGTTGTTAGGTAGATCAACTTCATCCTACTCTAGTTGTTAAGTAGATCAACTTCATCCTACTCTAGTTGTTAGGTAGATCAACTTCATCCTACTGTAGTTGTTAAGTAGATCAACTTCATCCTACTCTATTGATTGTGGAAAAGGAACTATGCCTCTCTTTTTCTATTTTCTAGGCCTGTTTCCTCTCTCTTCCTGCTGTTCTCTCTACTCTTCCTGCTGTTCCCCCTTTCCTCCTGCTGTTCTCTCTCCTCCTGTTGTCCCCTCTCTCATCCTGCTGCTCTTTCTCCTCCTGTTATTCCCTCGCTCCTCCTGCGGTTCCCTTTATCCTCCTGCTGTTCCCTCTCTCCTCCTGTTGTTTCCTCTCTCCTCCTGCTGTTCCATCTCCTCCTGCTGTTCTCTCTCCTCCTGCTGTTCTCTATCCTCCTGCTGTTCTCTCTTTCCTCCTGCTGTTCTCTCTCTCCTCCTGCTGTTCTCTCTCCTCCTCCTGTTGTTTCCTCTCTCCTCCTGCTGTTCTCTCTCCTCCTCCTGTTCTCTCTCTCTTCCTGTTTCCTCTCTCCTCCTGCTGTTCTCTCTCCTCCTCCTCCTGTTCTCTCTCCTCCTGCTGTTCTCTCTCCTCCTCCTCCTGTTCTCTCTCTCCTCCTGTTGTTTCCTCTCTCCTCCTGCTGTTCCCTCTCTCATCCTACTGTTCTTTCTACTCCTCCTGTTGTTCCCTCTCTCT
Source organism: Thymallus thymallus (assembly GCA_023634145.1). Taxonomy (NCBI): domain Eukaryota; kingdom Metazoa; phylum Chordata; class Actinopteri; order Salmoniformes; family Salmonidae; genus Thymallus; species Thymallus thymallus. The sequence goes on from CM042416.1 coordinate 12,668,191, forward strand.
TCGAGGCTCGTCTCCTCTGCTCTCTCTCTCTCCCTTAGGCCTCAGGGACCACAGCGAATGGAGGAGGCATGTGATCATAATCAAGTAACAGTTCTGTGCAACTCAAAACAACAGACACAGACACAACGACCCATATTAGCATTGTTTGACAGGTGTGTGTTAAGATTACTAGACTGGCAGCATATGGCTTTGATCCCCAGATTTATGCAATTAAGTCAGATGAGTTAGCTCACACACCCACTCACACACAACCAGTCTCCCAGCCTCCCAGTACACAGCCACAGACTTCTATATAGGTAGAACCTCTGTCAGAGCCAAAAACATAATTATTGTCACAGACTAACAGGAGCAATGCAGACACAAACTATTGTCACACATAAAGCTCAGCTATGCAAGAGTAAGTTACTGTCAGTCTGAAAGTGTGCGCTACTGCCACACCATTTAAACACACACACACACACACACACACACACACACACACACACACACACACACACACACACACACACACACACACACACACACACACACACACACACACACAACAGGAAACTATTGTAACACATTGAATTTATACTATCTAAACTATATAGGAGTATGATACTGTACCTCACAAAACGAAGATATGCAGGAGAGGGAGAGGATGAACACTACTGTCAGACGTGCTGTAGTTGTGGTAGAGGGGTAACATGGAGCTGTAAAGTGTCAGATACCCATAAGTCAGACATTAGCTGAGCTATGCAGTAATTCACCAGTAGCCTGTATATGTGGGCACTGGGCAGCAGTAGACTGTCTGGAAAGAGCTGTGTTTTTTCACCTCGTCTACTTGGGTTCCTCGGGGTCATCTGAGTTGGCTTTGGCAACAGGTGGTGTTAGCAAGTGTGTGTGTGTGTGGGGGTGTTGTGTTGTTTTGTGTTATTGTTGTTTATCTGCATGTTTGTGTGTTAGTAAAAATGAATATCTGTTGTAGTGCCAGTCCAGTGACCAAACCATAGACCACCACAGCCAATCAAATCACACCAATGCCCCACCAGAGCCAATCAGACAGCACGTCCAGCTATGACATCATCGTCTCCAGCATAAACTGCCCTGACTGCTGTAGAGAGAGAGAGAGAGTCAGTAATCAAATACAGGCACTCTAAATCCCACCTCCATTTTAGATTACTATCTTTACTCTTTCTCTCTTTCTCCCTCTCTATGCTACTCTTTCTCTCTTTCTCCCTCTCTATGCTACTCTTTCTCTTTCTCCCTCACTATGCTACTCTTTCTCTCTTTCTGTTTCTCTCTTTCTTCCTCTCTATGCTACTCCTTCTCTCTTTCTCCCTCACTATGCTACTCTTTCTCTCTTTCTGTTTCTCTCTTTCTCCCTCTCTATGCTACTCTTTCCATCTTTCTCCCTCTCTGTGCTACTCTTTCTCTCTTGCTCTTTCACTCTTTCTCCCTCTCTATGCTACTCTTTCTGTCAGGCCCTTACATAAAGACTGATTTGATCTCTCCCTCCCTCTCTCTCGCTCTACTGTCCCTCCCTCCCTCCCTCCCTCCCTCCCTCCCTCCCTCCCTCCCTCCCTCCCTCCCTCCCTCCCTCCCTCCCTCCCTCTCTCTCTGTATCTCCCTCCCTCTCTCTCTCTCTCTCTCTCTCTCTCTCTCTCTCTCTCTCTCTCTCCCTCTCTCTCTTTCGCTCTCTACTGTATCTCCCTCTCTCTCTTTCTCTCTCTCTCTCTCTCTCTCTCTCTCTCTCTCTCTCTCTCTCTCTCTCTCTCTCTCTCTCTCTCTCTCTCTCTCTCTCTCTCTGTATCTCTCTCTCTCTCTCTCTCTCTCTCTCTCCTATCTCTCTGTCATACTGGAGGACCATTGTCTCTCTAGCAGCTACATTAAACTGCATCTTTCTCTTCCATAAAAGAAGATGATGAGGAAGACTTGGACTGAAACCAGGAAGAGTTTGTCCACTTTTCACCCCTGTGTGCACCTGTGTGTATCTGAGAAGATGATGTGTTCCATTAAATGCGTGTTGCATGGAATAGAGCATCAGAGAAAAGTTGTGTGTGTGTATTCTTGACCAACGTTTTACAAGATCTCTGAGGTTTCTGGGTGGTCTGGTGGATACTGGAGGGGATTGGTGTTGGTGTGCTTGCAGGCTGTTTTGTGTGTGTGTGTGTGTGTGTGTGTGTGTCCCAGCTAGCACATAACGTTCTGAGAACAATATGTTTCTTAGAGCTTGGTGAGAGCGTGGTCGTCCTGTGGTATTTTGCATTAATCCTTCCCACAAGAAACATTCTCAGCACATTTAAGGAACTTTACAAAACAAATATATGTATATATTGTATATATCACTACTCGTTATTGTTATTTGTTACAAAGCATGTGACTATTTTTTATTTTATATTTTATATGTTCATCTGTGGGAATTTCAGTACTTCAGCATAACATTTTCAGTAGTTAATGAACTCATAGTTCCATTTAAGGACAGAAGATCATAGGTTTGAATCTCACTGACGCCGTGCCACAATAGAAAATAAATGTGTATGCATGAATAATGCCTAAGCAAATTCATTTCCATGTGTGCTATCAGTGCCTGGAGTTCAAAACAGTTAACCTAAGCTAGCAGTGTTATTAAAAGTCTTATTGAAACATTCTTAAGGAAGTTATTAAAAAACCTCCAAATAACCTTTACATTTCGTTCAAAACATTCACAGCATTTAGAAAATGTTCTCAGGACATTAGTAAATTAACTTCAAATAGCCAATAATTTCTGTTCTCAGAATGTTAATAAAACTTCCCAGGAAAACTTTTAGGGTACACAGGTTTTCAGAACCTTCCTGCAACCTGAAAATGTACGCTCCCAGAACAGGCAAAATTTTAAGAGAGCTTTTCATAGATGTTCAGTTTTACTGGTCAGGAAACAAATGGTTTTGTTCCCAGAACCAATGGGAAACCAAAGAGTTAAGTTCCAAAATGTCCAAAAAAAACAAATGTGCTAGCTGGCGTGTGTGTTGTGTGTGAGTGAGTGTAGTCAGGCTGTCACGAGCACTCTGTGTCTATGAAGGCATGGGCCTCTTACTCATCATGCCCTGTGGTACTGTTGCCTGTGGGACATTTTTGCGTCGGTCCTCCCACAATTTTACTAGCTTCCCCAGAATGCTGTTGACCCAGGTGTCAATAACTGCCCCAACCTGAACACAAATCATCCATCTCACATCTGCTCTACCACACATAGGCACGCATGCAGGCACGGACACACGCATGAACACACACACACACACACACACACAAAAACAGACACACACATGCACACACACCGCTCTCTCACCACCCTGAACTCAAATCATCCATCACACTGTGCTTTGAGACAGGCATGGTCTCAGGGCACCTAAACAAACCTGCTTTCACACAAACCTTGTTAGAGCTTGTGCTACGTCTCGGTTCACATATCCCTTAACTACCAATGGTAACCAGCTTAGCTATGCTAGCAGGTATTGGAAGTCCATTTGTCTTTAGGAAGTCTCATTCATCATATTAGATTATCATAACCAGTACACTCCATCACCAGGAATGGTTGACAGCTTTGTGTTCATCATACTGTAGCATGGGGTTGTGCATAAATTCAAACCACTCTATAGACTCAGTTTTATCCTTGAGATATGACAATGTTGTTAAAATCAGGATACAAATTTCAGATTTAGTCTGGACCCAGATATACATTCATGGAAAGTATTTTTTCTATGCAATGCGTCCATGCTGTCTTTATGGTAAAATATATGGTTTGCAGGCACTCCGGTTGGAGTGTACAATAAATGTGTATTGTATCGTATGCATGTGAGTTGTTTTCACTTGCTTGCTTTAGTGCAGCAAGGTGTGTGTGTACTGAGTGTGCATTTTACGAGCTGCGTGTACAGTGTGAGTGTTTGATGGTACCTGTGAAGAGTTTGCAGAATGTGTGTGTTTGGTTCGGTATGCAAGTGCGTGTGTGTCTCTGACTGTGAGTGTGTTTTTACGGGGGTCCAGTGCAGGCTGTGTGTTTTTGAAAGGGGCGGAACAGCTGCCTTTTACTGCCCCAGACACTAATAAACAGGCAGAGAAGGGCAGTTATCTACCCCTTTTACTGGCCAGGAGGCACAGGACGGGACTTTACTGGGGTCACACTGTAATTACGCACAGCTGCAAGGGGAGAGAGAATGAGAGAGAGAGAGAGAGAGAGAGAGAGAGAGAGAGAGAGAGAGAGAGAGAGCACACAAAAAACTACCTCAGCCTAAACATCACAGGTAACTTCCACAAAACTGTGAACGATCTGAGAGACAAGGCAAGAAGGCCTTCTATGCAATCAAAAGGAACATACAATTTGACATACCAATTAGGATCTGGCTAAAAATACTTGAATCAGTTATAAAACCCATTGCCCTTTATGGTTGTGAGGTCTGGGGTCCTCTCACCAAGAGAGGACAGTGCCCACTAAATGAGGTGGAAACTGAGCTGCACTTCCTAACCTCCTGCCAAATGTATGACCATATTAGAGACACACCACAGTGTGCAATCACAGCAGCAATATTTGTGACCTGTTGCCATAAGAAAAGGGCAACCAGTGAAGAACGAACACCATTGTAAACATATGTTTCCCATGCCAATAAAGCCCCCTTAAATTGAAAATGTTGAGCGAGAGAGAGGAGACAGGAGACGAGAGAGAGAGAGAGAGAGAGAGAGAGAGAGGATGAAGGGAGAGAGAGAGAAGAGAGGATGAAGGGAGAAGGGACAGAGACAGAGACAGAGAGTGAGAGAGAGAGGGGATGAATGGAGAAGGAAGAGAGAGAGACAGAGAGATGATGAATGGAGAAGGAAGGTAGAGAGCGAGCGAAGAGAGGATGAAGTGAGAAGTAAGAGAGAGAGAAGAGAGGATGAAGTGAGAAGTAAGAGAGAGAAGAGAGGATGAAGTGAGAAGGGAGAGAGAGAGAGAGAAGAGAGGATTAAGTGAGAAGGGTGAGAGAGAGAAGAGAGAGAGAAGAGAGGATGAAGTGAGAAGGGAGAGAGAGAGAGAAGAGAGGATGAAGTGAGATGGGAGAGAGAGAGAGAGAGAGAGAGATGCAGTGAGATTGTTCCTAGGAGTCTAAGGGAGGGGTTTCATATGGTATCAGTAAAGAAATATGGGAAATGCCAAATTAAATAGAGTCTCTGGACCTTAAAGAGGCGTTAGAAGAAACATTGATCAACCCAGTGGAAGCAGAGATCAAGCCAACACTGGATCATATCCCATAGTCATATCCCATAGTCCTCTAGCACTCCACAGTCCACAGGTCTGGGTTTCCCCTACCAGATAAAACCTGGGAGTTGTAGCTTAGGGGTCAAACATGAGAGAGAAATCCCAGTATGAACATTTCTAAATTCCTTTCCTCTTGTACCCCTCTCTTTTCTATTTTCTCTAACTCTATCAGTCTGCTTGTGTCTCCTGTTCTCTTCCATTTCCTGGTTTTCCTTAAAGATTCTGCTCCTCATTAAGCACATCTGTACCCTATAATCCCATTGGCATTTCCTGCCTGATGGGACACGCCCCCCTGACCCTTTTTTTCTATCATCATCTTCAACTGTTGCCTTAACGACAGGTGTGTTTGTGTGATGAAAGAGAGTGAATGAAGAAGAGAGAGAGAGAGAGAGAGAGAGAGAGAGAGGAGAGAGAGAGAGAGAGAGAGAGAGAGAGAGAGAGAGAGAGAGAGAGAGAGAGAGAGAGAGAGAGAGAGAGAGAGAGAGAGAGAGAGAGAAGAGAGGATGAATGGAGAAGGGAGAGCGAGAGAGAAGAGAGAAGAGAGGATGAAGTGAGAAGGAAGAGAGAGCAGAGAGGATGAAGTGAGAAGAGAGAGAGAGAGAGAGAGAGAAGAGAGGATGAATGGAGAAGAAAGAGAGAGAGAGAGAGAGAGAGAGAGAGAGAGAAGAGAGGATGAATGGAGAAGGAGAGAGAGAAGAGAGAGGATGAATGGAGATGAGAGAGAGAGAGAGAGTGAGAGAGAGAGAGAAGAGAGGATGAATGGAGAAATGGAGATGGGAGAGAGAGAGAGAGAGAGAGAGAGAGAGAGAGAGAGAGTAGGGAGAGAGAGAGAGAGAGAGAGAGAAAGAGAGAAGAGAGGATGAATGGAGAAGGGAGAGCGAGAGAGAAGAGAGAAGAGAGGATGAAGTGAGAAGGAAGAGAGAGAAGAGAGGATGAAGTGAGAAGGGAGAGAGAGAGAGAAGAGAGGATGAATGGAGAAGGGAGAGAGAGAAAGAAGAGAGCCGGTGTGAAAGAAAGGAGTAGAGTAAGGAGAGCATGCGGTAGAGAGATGATTGACAGAGAGAGAAAGAAGGAAGGGATGGATGGAGAGAAGGAAAAATGGAGAGGGAGAGAGAGAGAGTTTTGAGTGGGCGGAGAGACGTACAAGTTATTCTTGTTGTAGACAGCTGAGACAAAGTCTGAAATAAGATGTGTACTAATTAGGGCTGTGACGGTCATGGAATATTTAATAATTCAAAGTAAATGTTTTTATTTTTTATTTTTGGACGCACATTTTGTTGTCTCCTTTGCTCTTGACTGCATGTGCTGCCGTGGATCTCTAGAGTGATTAATTCTATTTCAATCTGTACTGTTGCTGCATTGTGGGGGGCGTTGCCTAGGCCACTGAAGACTTGTTAGATACAATACCTTGCTTGTTTCAACAAGGAGCAACAAAGTTTCATCACATTATTAAGAGTCCATGTTACCGCAGAAACAGACTCAACCACACCAATGCCCGGCCGTTCTATTTATTTTTTCAACGATTATTACGGTTATGAAATCTTTATGACGGTCTTCATCCATAACCGTCGGTTACATGTTTAAACTGTAATTGTGCCAGCACAAACACTAATGTGTGTGTGTGTGTATGTGTGTGTGTACAGTCGTGGCCAAAAGTTTTGAGAATGACACTAGTATTGGTCTCCACAAAGTTTGCTGCTTCAGTGTTCTTAGATCTTTATGTCAGTAGTTACTATGGTACACTGAAGTATAATTACAAGTATTCCATAAGTGTTTAAGGCTTTCATTGACAATGTTGACCCTTCTTTTTCAAGACCTCTGCAATCCACCCTGGCATGCTGTCAATTAACTTCTGGGCCACATCCTGACTGATGGCAGGCCATTCTTGCATAATAAATGCTTGGAGTTTGTCAGAAGTTGTGGGTTTTTGTTTGTCCACCCGCCTCTTGAGGATCGACCACAAGTTCTCAATGGGATTAAGGTCTGGGGAGTTTCCTGGCCATGGACCCAAAATGTTGATGTTTTGTTCCCTGAGCAACTTAGTTATCACTTTTGCCTTATGGCAAGGGGCTCCATCATGCTGGAAAAGGCATTGGTCGTCACCAAACTGTTCTTGGATGGTTGGGAGAAGTTGCTCTCGGAGGATGTGTTGGTACCATTCTTTATTCATGGCTGTGTTCTTAGGCAAAATTGTGAGTGAGCCCACTCCCTTGGCTGAGAAGCAACCCCACACATGAATGGTCTCAGGATGCTTTACTGTTGGCATGACACAGGACTGATGGAAGCGCTCACCTTGTCTTCTCCGGACAAGGTGTTTTCCAGATGACCCAAACAATCGGAAAGGAGATTCATCAGAGAAAATGACTCTACCCCAGTCCTCAGCAATCTCTGTACCTTTTGCAGAATATCAGTCTGTCCCTGATGTTTTTCTTGGAGAGAAGTGGCTTCTTTGCTGCCCTTCTTGACACCAGGCCATCCTTCAAAAGTCTTCGCCTCACTGTGCGTGCACATGTACTCACACCTGCCTGCTGCCATTCCTGAGCAAGCTCTGCACTGGTGGTGCCCCGATCCCGCAGCTGAATCAACTTTAGGAGACGGTCCTGGCGCTTGCTGGACTTTCTTGGTCGCCCTGACGCCTTCTTCACAACAATTGAACCTCTCTCCTTGAAGTTATTGATGATCCGATAAATGGTTGATTTAGGTGCAATCTTACCAGCAGCAATATCCTTGCCTGTGAAGCCCTTTTTGTGCAAAGCAATGATGACGGCACTTGTTTCCTTGCAGGTAACCATGGTTGACAGAGGAAGAACAATGATTTCAAGCACCACTCTCCTTTTAAACTTCCAGTCTGTTATTCTGACTCAATCAGCATGACAGAGTGATCTCCAGCCTTGTCCTCGTCAACACTCTCACCTGTGCTAACGAGACAATCACTGACATGATAGCAGCTGGTCCTTTTGTGGCAGGGCTGAAATGCAGTGGAAATGTTTTTTTTCAGGGGGAAAAAAACCCCTCTTTGCCAAGTTCATTTTCATGGCAAAGAGGGACTTTGCAATTAATTGCAATTCATCTGATCACTCTTCATGACTTTCTGGAGTATATGCAAATTGCCATCATCAACACTGAGGCAGCAAACTTTGTGGAGACCAATACTTGTGTCATTCTCAAAACCTTTGGCCACGACTGTATATTTAGACATTAAGGAGCCAATGGTGAGTTACAGTTTTACTCACAAACCATAAAGTGGTATTTACCAGTAAAATCTTAGTCCTTGAGTATTTACAGATGTAGGATATTCATTTGATCACCCTGTTAACGGATAACTTTCCCTCAATGCACTTGTAGTGTATTTGAGATTTAAAAAGGCTTCTGAAGTTTGTAATTTCCATTTGAAAATGTCAGACTTGATTTTCCCTTAAGAAAAATGTATCAACCTACAAACATTAGTTATAATCCAAATAATATTTCACATTTCCTGTTGCTGCAGGATTTCCTGCTGTAGCAAACTGGCACAAATTAAGATCCAACATCTGTATTGTTTGTGTGTGTGTGCAAGTGTGTGCGTAAGTGTGTGAGCATGTGTTCATGTGCGTGTCAGGATGTGTGTGTGTGTGTGTGTGTGTGTGTGTGTGTGTGTGTGTGTGTGTGTGTGTGTGTGTGTGTGTGTGACACCAAAAAACCCAAACTGTATGGAGTCAACATCGGGTTTTATTGTCTTCCCATAGAAAGCATAATTTCCTATGATCACATTTTATTTAAAAGAGACAAAGTAAAAACCACAGCAACACGGTATCAGATCTAGTGTAATAAATATACAACTTTATCAACAGATAGAAAAGAGTAAAGAGAGAAAGAGAGAGAGAGAGAGAGAGAGAGAACAGACACAAAGTAACTGACCTTATAACTGGAAGAGCTCATAGATAGGTTGACACAACTACAGATATAGTCAGACACTGATAGACACACTTAGACCTACTCCACTGACTAGCACGTACACACACACACGGATCAACAACCTTGCACGTACAAAGACTCAGAAAAAGACCCACACTTTTAGGTTTACAACCTCACTGAGTAACTGGACAGAACGTTGGCAAGACTGGCTAAACTTTAATAGATATAGATCAACTAGACTGGGTTCAATCCCATTGTTTTGTGACAGATTTACAGGACTGAGTGAGTGAGAGAGAGAGATGGAAGGATGAAGAGTTGTCTTCTCTTTCACTCTCGTACGTAGACTCTGGTGCACACCACATCGTCCGCACTCATGGTCTGGAATGAGAGGAATTTATAGATTTACTTAATATAGGTAATATATGTATTAATATAGGTATTCATATCCAAGGAATTTATAAAGATGTGCAGTATTTAATATAAGCATTCATATCCAACATAAACACCGTCTGAATCCATCATGTTCAGTCCCTGTCTATGATTGTGTCTCTTCCAACATAAACACTGTCTGAATCCATCATGTTCAGTCCCTGTCTATGATTGTATCTTGAACGACTCCTTATTGTTCTGTATTACAACGTCTTGCCCTTTCTTACCATGGAAACCATACGATTTTTTTATCTAATCGAATTAGAAGCCAAACACTCAGCATGAGAGATGGAATGGAATGATCAGAGACAGACCACATATTGTGCAATGCATCTGATGCATTTGTTCATGGTCCTTGACAAATGGAAAAACAAAACTGATTCCAGGAAACAAGGGAGTTGTCTCTGGTTTGACGGGTTCACTTGTGTTCGCTCTAGCGACACGTCCTTTTACAGAGTGACAGTTACTCCACACAGTGGCACACATGATAATCATTAGCTGTACGTTCCAGTAGGCCAACATAGTTTCCCTCCCCTCCCTCGTTAACACTGATCTGAATGGAGGGGAGGGATGACTATTGTATTATGCAAAACTTAGGTTAAAACTTAGGTGTTTAGGTTAAAATAGACGGGTGTTACACACTGGTAGTGGATGAGGTGAGTCCTCCCTTTTTGGAAGGAAAATGACTGAGGCCCTCAAGCATCCTGTGTTCAAACTTTTATCAATGGACAGATGTTTTAATTGTGGTTGATTGACAGGACAGGTAGCCAGTAGTAAGAGAGTCTTACCAGGATCAGCTCACTGTCGTTGGTTATCTCTCGGGTCCAGGCGGTCCTAGGTCCCTCCCCTTTCTGCAGAGTCTGCTCACAGCTGATCTTACTGTCTGTCTCCCACTTTGGAAGACTCTGAGAGACAGACAGACAGGCAGACAGACATACAGAGAGACAGACAGAGAGACAGAAAGACAGACATTCAATATAGTTAGACAAGCATCAGCCAGATAAAATAGAGAGAGAGACAGAGAGACAGAGAGACAGACAGACAGACAGACAGTCAGAGAGAGAGATACAGAGACAGATCTGACTTTCATGTAAATATGTCTATGTTTGAGAGGGAGGGAGCGAAAGTAATTCAGACGGGACAGAAGTGGAGAAGGGTGCAGTGAGATGGGAGAGAGAGAGAGAGAAGAGAGGATGAAGTGAGATGGGAGAGAGAGAGAGAAGAGAGGATGAAGTGAGATGGGAGAGAGAGAGAGAGATGCAGTGAGATTGTTCCTAGGAGTCTAAGGGAGGGGTTTCATATGGTATCAGTAAAGAAATATGGGAAATGCCAAATTAAATAGAGTCTCTGGACCTTAAAGAGGCGTTAGAAGAAACATAGATCAACCCAGTGGAAGCAGAGATCAAGCAAACACTGGATCATATCCCATAGTCCTCTAGCACTCCACAGTCCACAGGTCTGGGTTTCCCCTACCAGATAAAACCTGGGGAGTTGTAGCTTAGGGGTCAAACATGAGGCTTTCATTAGGGACACTAGAGTGGGACAGAGAGATCAATGTGAGTACAGAGGGGAGTGTGTGTGTGTCTGTGTGTATGTGTGTGTGTCTGTGTGTGTATGTGTGTGTGTGTGTCTGTGTGTGTGTGTGTCTGTGTGTGTGTGTGTGTGTGTGTGTGTGTGTGTGTGTGTGTGTGTGTGTGTGTGTGTGTGTGTGTGTGTGTGTGTGTGTGTGTGTGTGTGTGTGTGTGTGTGTGTGTGTGTGTGTGTGTGTGTGTGTGTGTGTGTGTGTGTGTGTGACTTATTCCACATTTTGTTGTGTTACAGTCTGAATTAAATGGATTAATTTTTGTTTTTTTTCTCACTCACCTACAGACAATACCCCATAATGACAAAGTGAAAACATGTTTTTAAAGGTTTTTGCAAATGTATTGAACATTTACAGAAATATCTCATTTACATAGGTATTCACACCCCTGAGTCAATACATGTTAGAATCCTCTTTGGCAGTGATTACATCTGATTTCTTTTTTTATTAATTTGTAAAAATGTGTAAAAACATAATTCCACTTTGACACTATGGATTATTGTGTGTAGGCCAATGACACAAAATCAAAATGTAATCAATTTTAAATTCAGGCTGTAACACAACCAAATGTTGAAAAAGTCAAGGGGCGTGAATACTTTTTGAAGGTGCTATACAGGTTTCCTCCAGACGTGACGCTTGGCATTCAGGTCAAAGTGTTCAATCTTGGTTTCATCAGACCAGATAATCTTGTTTCTCATGGTCAGAGAGACCTTTAGGTGCCTTTTGGCAAACTCCAAGCGGGCTGTCATGTGCCTTTTACTGTGGAGTGGCTTCAGTCTGGCCACTCTACCATAAAGGCCTGATTGGTGGAGTGCTACAGAGATGGTTGTCCTTCTGGAAGGTTCTCCCATCTCCACAGAGGAACTCTGGAGCTCTGTCAGATTGACCATCGGGCTCTTGGTCACCTCCCTGATCAAGGCCCTTCTCCCACGATTGCTTAGTTTGGCCGGGTGGCCAGATCTAGGAAGAGTCTTGGTGGTTTCAAACTTCTTCCATTTAATAATTATGGAGGCCACTGTGTTCTTGGGGACCTTCAATGCTGCATACATTTTTTGGTACCCTTCCCCAGATCTGTGCCTCGACACAATCCTGTCTCGGAGCTCTACGGATAATTCCTTCGACCTCATGGCTTGATTTTTGCTCTGACATGCACTTTCAACTGTGGGACCTTATATAGAGAGGTGTGTACCTTTCCAAATCATGTCCAATCAATTTAATTTATCACAGGTGGACTACAATCAAGTTGTTGAAACATCTCAAAGATGATCAATGAAAACAGGATGCACCTGAGCTCAATTTCGAGTCTCATAGCAAAGGGTTTGAATACTTATGTAAAAAAGGTATTTCTGTTTGTTTTTTTTATATATAAATCTGCAAACATTTCTAAAAACCTGTTTTCACTTCGTCATTATGGGGTATATTGTAGATTGATGAGTAAAAAAAGCAATTTCGTCCATTATAGAATAAGGATATAACAAAATGTGGAAAAAGTCAAGGAGTCTGAATATTTTCCGAATTCACTGTACAGTATATGTGTGTGTGTATATGCTTGCATAAGTGTGTGTGTGCGTGTGCGTTTGCATGTGTGTACCGTGCAGGGACGTCCGTCGACGGTGGCCTCGTTGAAGGACTCGCCCACGGTGAAGGTGACGTGGGTGGTTCTGACGGAGGTGAAGGTTCGTATGGACAGAGTCTCTCCTTCCTGGGTGATCTCCACTGACGGCTTGGAGGCTGCTGCCACCGCTATCTTACGCAGCATCACGTTCACACCTTGAACACACAAACACACACATACCAGCACACACAAACACACACACAGAGGAAAAAAACACATTAATGATACACACAGCGAGACAGGCTACAAACACACGCTATTGAACAAACACATGGTCAGAGTAAATACATTTCCACCCACGAGCACAGACATTATTAGCATGGTGAGACTGTAGAAACAGACACAGACATTATTAGCATGGTGAGACTGTAGAAACAGACACAGACATTATTAGCATGGTGAGACTGTAGAAACAGACACATACAATATTAGCATGGTGAGACTGTAGAAACAGACACAGACATTATTAGCATGGTGAGACTATTGAAACAGACACAGACATTATTAGCATGGGGAGACTGTAGAAACAGACACAGACACAGACATTATTAGTATGGTGAGACTGTAGAACAGACACAGACATTATTAGCATGTGGACTGTAGAAACAGACACAGACATTATTAGCTTGGGGAGACTGTAGAAACAGGCACAGACATTATTAGCATGTGAGACTGTAGAAACAGACACAGACATTATTAGCATGGGGAGACTGTAGAAACAGACACAGACATTATTAGCATGGTGAGACTGTAGAAACAGACACAGACATTATTAGCATGGTGAGACTGTAGAAACAGACACAGACATTATTAGCATGGTGAGACTGTAGAAACAGACACAGACATTATTAGCATGGTGAGACTGTAGAAACAGACACAGACACAGACATTATTAGCATGGTGAGACTGTAGAAACAGACACAGACATTATTAGCATGGGGAGACTGTAGAAACAGACACAGACACAGACATTATTAGCATGGTGAGACTGTAGAAACAGACACAGACATTATTAGCATGGTGAGACTGTAGAAACAGACACAGACACAGACATTATTAGCATGGTGAGACTGTAGAAACAGACACAGACATTATTAGCATGGGGAGACTGTAGAAACAGACACAGACATTATTAGCATGGTGAGACTGTAGAAACAGACACATATATTATTAGCATGGGGAGACTGTAGAAACAGACACAGACATTATTAGCATGGTGAGACTGTAGAAACAGACACAGACATTATTAGCATGGTGAGACTGTAGAAACAGACACAGACACAGCCATTATTAGCATGGGGAGACTGTAGAAACAGACACAGACACAGACATTATTAGTATGGTGAGACTGTAGAACAGACACAGACATTATTAGCATGGTGAGCCTGTAGAAACAGACACAGACATTATTAGCATGTGAGACTGCAGAAACAGACACAGACATTATTAGCATGGTGAGACTGTAGAAACAGACACAGACATTATTAGCACGGTGAGACTATATAAACAGACACAGACATTATTAGCATGGTGAGACTTTAGAAACAGGCACAGACATTATTAGCAGGGTGAGACTATAGAAACAGACACAGACATTATTAGCATGGTGAGACTGTAGAAACAGACACAGACATTATTAGCACGGTGAGACTATATAAACAGACACAGACATTATTAGCACGGTGAGACTGTAGAAATAGACACAGACATTATTAGCATGGTGAGACTGTAGAAACAGACACAGACATTATTAGCATGTGAGACTGTAGAAACAGACACAGACATTATTAGCATGGTGAGACTATAGAAACAGACACATACATCATTAGCATAGTGAGACTATAAAAACAGACAAAGACATTATTAGCACGGTGAGACTATAGAAACAAACACAGACATTACTAGCATGGTGAGACTATAAAAACAGACAAAGACATTGGCATTCATTAAATCAACTCAATCAAATCCAATTTTGTACTGACATTTAAGGTTTAGTATTGCCTTAAGGAGAGGGCAAAACCTGTTTTACTCAAATCAGTTAAACCACAAACCTGTGTGTGTGTGTGTACTGCCAAAATGTGAATGTTTGTGTGTGGACGCATGCTTATGTTTGTGTGTTTATAACAGAGCTGATCTTGTCGTGTCAGTAAGTATCAGTCTGATGACATGGTGTTGCTGGTTGTAAACAGTGAGATTGTAGATGTTTAGAGAGTGTGTGTGTATGTGCATGTGTGCATGTGTGTGCATGTGCATGCATATGTGATTGTGAGGTCATGTATGGTTAGGGAGAGAGAGTGTGCTATGCTTTACTCTGTCCAACAATGATGACATCACCAGAGCCACAGCCAGACCAGCCCATTCAGCACATCTGTACTCCTGTGAGAGAGAGCATCTGCTCCAAAATCTAGTCTGGACATACACACCACACACATCACACACACCACACACATCACACACACACACCTCACACACACACAGACACACACACACACACACACACACACACACACCACACACATCACACACACACACCACACACACACACACCACACACATCACACACACACACACACACACACACACACACACGCACACACACACACACACACACATCACACACACACACACACACACACACACACACCACACACACACACCACACACATCACACACTCACACCACATACATCACACACACACCACATAGATCACACACACACACCACACACATCACACACACACACACACACACACACACACACACACACACCACACACATCACACCACACACCTGGCGCTAGAACCTTTACTGGATGCCACAGGGTGAGCTCAGAGCAAATTGAGCTCATGCACACACACACACCAACAGACACACACTCACATGCACACACACATACACACCAGCAAACACACACTCAAATGCACACACACACACACACCAGCAGACACACAAACACACACACACACACCAGCAGACACACACTCTCATGCAGACACAGTCTCATATCCCAACTTAAACTCTTGCTCATCACAATGCTGCGTAGAGCAGTGGTATCTAACACCTGTCAGATAGAGAGACAGAAGCCAACACACACCCTGGACACCACAATGACCCAGAGGGGGAGTGTGTGTGTGTGTGTGTGTGTGTGTTTTGCATGTGTATGCGTGTGTGCGTGCATGTGTGCGAGTGTGTTTGTGTGTGTGGAGAGACAGCAGGGCAGAGTGCATAGAGAGGGGGAAGTTATTGGAGTCGCCCCGGGGGACAGAGTAATCTGTTACACCTTCCTGTCAGGAAACAGAAGGGACAGAGGGATGGAAAAAGACATCTGGATTGGCAGTTGAAGTACGAACTTCCCTAAAGCTCTCTCTATTATACTAGTTTGCAATGGTTTCAAAACATTGTTTATCGTGTGACCCTCTGAAACCTTTGTGAAATGGCATGAATCACCAAAATGTCTGCAGTGGCAATCAGCTGCAACCAACCAGTGGGTCCTGAGCATTTGGGAGAGCCTGGGTCAGGACTTAGACAGGGGAACTGGCTCTTCAGAATGCCACTGGCTGAATACCTAAGGAGCATAGCTGAAGTGATTCTGTGTGTTAGTCTTACACATTAGTTTGAAGTGTAGGAGTGTGTGGCCTAATTCTTACTCTGGCCTTACAAGTTGACCACACACACACTACTCACACACTCACAGAGACGGTCAGGGTTAGAGGTCAAATAACAGAAGCCATAGGAAGCATTTGGGACAGGGTAGACAGAGGAGGAGGAGGAGGAGGAGGAGGAGGAGGAGGAGGAGGAGGAGGAGGAGAGGAAGGAGGGATGCGGGAGGAGTGGTGACAGGTTGCGTACAGCTGCACTCTAGCATCTAATGAAACCCAAAGGATCATGGGATCATTCCTCTCTGTCAGTCATGCCAATACAGAGACATATTAGAGAACTACCATGTGTGTGTGTGTGTGTGTGTGTGTTTTAGCATCACAGTGTGTAGATAGAGTTGCATCTGTTCTCTCAAGAGAGTCTGCCCAAATATTTCTGCTCCTCACTATGCCTGTATGTCTGTGTGCAGGTCTGCGTCTGTGAAGGTAAGGCTAGGTAAAGCATTGGACCCGGTCCTCTCCTCCTCTCTGTCTGAGTTACTTTCCTCACATACAGTCCCTCCCCTTTATGGGTACAGCTCCCCTGATTTCATCATCTCTCTCTCTCTATTTTCTTTCTTCTCTTGTTTTGCCCTTTTTCCTCTCTCTCTCCTCTGGCCCCGACCTCAACCCTTCTCTCTCGCTCCTCTGGCCTCGACCTCACCCCCTTCTCTCTCTCTCAGCACGCTACCCCTCATCCACACACCCCTCTCGTAGGTAATGAGGGGTAAAGAGGGCGAGCAGATTTATGCTAATTGTTGCGTCAGTCAAACCGGGAAATTGGAATGCGCGCGCCATGCCGGTGATGAGCCACTGACTCCGGTTATTCCGGCAGGAACAATGGTGGCATTTAGAATTAGTTCAAAACACAGACACACATTGCACTTTTGCGCACGAATACATGCGTCTCTCTCTTGCTCCCTCCCTCCCATATGTTTTTATGTGTTGATATACATGTATTCCTGGTATTCCCTTGTATCTTAATACAAATACGAAAATTGGCAACCACTGACAGACACACTCACACACCCTGCCAGATAAATGAACAGGCGTTGTCTTTTTATTGGATGCAAACTGCTGCAGGTGTGGAAAGAGGCCTATACGATTGAGAATTAAATGAGAGTAAAGCAGGTCTTAAGGTTTCTGGCATGTGGTCTGATAATATTCCAAACTGCCTGCACTGTGTCACGTCATAACGGATTCTTTCTTCTCTTTGAAGCTTCTGTCTCTTCCGATCCCACACACACACTTGCACGCTGTGATGTTATTTTTCTCCGCGCGGTGACACGGACAGATGTGCCGCCGTTTGTCTCCATTGTCTGGCGGAGTGGGGCGGTGGGGGGAGGGGGAGGCTGGCTGGCTGGCTGGGGGAGTGGGGCAGTGAGGGGAGAGGGAGAGAAGGGTGAAACTGGCTGGGGAGGCAAGCATAGAGTTTTGAGTTCGCCAGAATGACAAAGACCTCCCACTCACGCGACGCACAGAGTGCACCACTTCTGCTTAATGAATGCATGCATGAACCATGGTGTGTGTGTGTGTGTGTGTGTGTGTGTGTGTGTGTGTGTGTGTGTGTGTGAGACAGAGAGAGAGAGAGAGAGAGAGAGAGAGAGAGAGAGAGAGAGAGAGAGAGAGAGAGAGAGAGAGAGAGAGACGTATACGTATCTGACCTACAGTGTTCAGATAGCTATATCCATTCAGTAATAATTCAATAACTGCTATAATAAAAGGCTATAATAAAGTTAGTGATATATGTACCACAAATATTTACCACCATCCCCTTTATCGCCATCATCACCAGCACCATCATAATCATCATTATCACTCACCCAGCGCTTTGAGAAGCTCCTCAAAGTTCTCCGAGCTCTTCATCTTCCAGGTACCAGCGAAGTCAGGGATTTTGCGCTCCATGGTTCAGAGTATATGGTGACTGGATATATCAATTTGACTTATTCTTGTTCAAAACGGATTGTTTCTTTTACTCTGCAACTCTGCCCGCTTTTTAATCAGTTCGGGGTCGTAAGGTGGTCGGTGGTCCTCTCTCTAATCGCTTAAGAGGTTATCTGGATTGGATTTAGACTTTCCGGTCCCGTTAGTTTTGCCCCCTCAGCAGGTTGTGACCGTGTGTCTCTCAACTGTTTGATTGAGGTGGCTGTCAGTGCTCTAATCCAACACTATCTCTCTCTCTCTCTCTCTCTCTCTCTCTGATCCTTATCTCGCCTACGCGTCAGTGCACGTTATGAGCGGGTGCGCTATGAATGGATGGAAACTAGCCACTTCCTTTGACCGATGAGAACACGCCCACTTTCACACTTCAGACACCCACGTCTGTCATGTCCAGGATCCAACGGGAACCGCCTGTGGTTCCCAAGCCCCGCCACGACCACGCCTGGAGAGAACATGTGCGTTCTAGGACTGCCCAGTTGAGCCACCTGCCACGCCTCCTTATCCCCGCGCACCTTTAATGTGCCAATGGAGTGACCGCGCCCTAGACGCATGCGCACAATGGCAAAACCTCATGTATACATTATTTTATGAGATGTAATATATCATTTGATTTGTGTTGTTTGTCAGACATGTGGTTCGTGGAAGAAGCCATTGTGTTGTAATTTAAACCGGAAAAACTGTTCTGATTGCCAGTTTCGGATTTAGCCAATTTATCCTTGGCATGGATGCAGTGTTGTTGAATGTAGAGGCAGTCAGGTACCAGTCCGTGGGTTGATGTAGGGGAGATAGAGAGAGACTTTGTGGTTAAATTATTGGAGATGATCGAGGGCCAGGGATTGGGTGGAATGTTGAGAATATTTTCCCTAAATTCACCTCACCCCTCCTTCTCCATTCATCCTTAATCTCTCTCTTTGCTCTACCCTCTTCCCCCAACGCCGTGGTGGTGTGTCATAAAAATAAAAGCGGCGGTAACGGGATACAGCCCCTGGCTTCGACCAGAGGGCTATCCATTTAACCGGACTGCGTCAATAAGTTTGACTGCGTGCAGAAACATACTCAAATCAAATCAAATTGTATTGGTCACATACACGTGTTTAGCAGATGTTATTGCAGGTGTAGCGAAATGCATGTATACTGAACTCGTGAGAGAGTGAGAGAGAGAGAGAAAGCGACAACAGAGTTGTTTCATATGTCTTCCATGCCAATCATTTGAATTGAATTGAGAGAGAGAGAGAGACAGATACATTTTTATTTAATGTCTATTTCACTTGCTTTGGCAATGTAACATGTTTCCCATGCCATTAAAGCTCTTTGAATTGAATTGAGAGACACAAACAGACACAAACGGACCCCAAAGAGACCCAGGACAGTAACACAATTAGATCCAACCAGAGCATGAGAAAATAAAAATATAATTACTTGACACATTGTAAACAAAAAAACAGCGCAAACTAGAATGCTATTTGGCCCTAAACAGAGAGTACACAGTGGCAGAATACCTGACCACCACTGAGCATAGCCTTGCTATGAAAGGCCACCATAGGCGGACCTGGTTCTCAAGAGAAGACAGGCTATGTGCACACTGCCCACAAAATGCGGTGGAAACTGAGCTGCACTTCCTAACCTCCTGCCAAATGTATGACCATATTAGAGACATATATTTCCCTCAGATTACACAGATCCACAAAGAATTAGAAAACAAATCCAATGTTGATAAACTCCTGTATCTATTGGGTGAAATATCACAGTGTGCCATCACAGCAGAAAGATGTGTGACCTGTTGCCACAAGAAAAGGGAACCCGTTTTTTAATTTAACAAGGCAAGTCAATTAAGAACAAATTCTTATTTACAATGACGGCCCACCGGTGAACATGGGGTAACTGCCTTGTTCAGGGGCAGAACGACAGATTTGTATCTTGTCAGCGCAGGGATTCGATCCAGCAACCTTTTTTTTAATTGTTTATTTCACTTTTGTTTATTATCTATTTCACTTGCTTTGACAATGTAAACATATGTTTCCAATGCCAATAAAGCCCTTAAATTGAATTGAGAGAGCAGGAGTTAGAGAGGTGGACAGAAGGGCAGGGGAGCGGTAGCGGTAGCCCCTCAGTGCATTAGCACACACACTGTATGATGGATGACTGCAGGACAAAGGGGACGTTAAGTATTGACTCATGATGGATGATCCCATCCACTACACTGCACGCTGGAATAGCACGAGGGTAACCGGGGTGACCGGGGAGGCACTCCCCAGTACCACGCACGCACTTAAGAGCCCCACAAACACCACCTCACACATGTCGACATCCGTCTGATATAGATACTTTGGCTAAACGCACAGGGAATACTTTACCATCGGCGCCGAGTTGTAATCTAACCTGCAAGTTTACATTTATTTAACTATATGGTAATGTAATACACTTTTTACGCATAGGCCGTGCGTCCAAGGAACGCAACTTCGTTTGAAGTGAACAAAGCGCGCTACTTGTGTTTCAGCTATTGGCAATGATGGCTGAAGATGAGTGATATTGGACTCACAAAGCCACCACATGCGTCATCGGCCGCCCCGACACACGCACGCACGCACGCACACACACACACACACACACACACACATACTGCGGCATGTCGACACAAGTTCCTCCTCTTGTCCAACAACAGACACGAGACATTAGCCCCTCATACATATATCTCTCCATTTCTCCTTTCTTCTTTTCTCGATCTCCGTGTCACTCGCAACTCTTTCAGGTCTTGCTCGTTGCGGTGCGCTGCACTTATTAACTCTTTGGGTGACAGACATTATCCGTGATAAAAACAGAAAACCACAACATTGTCATCGGTCAAATATAATAAATTGTGAGGTATGCTGGTTCCTCTCTAGGTTTCTTCCTAGGTTTTTGCCTTTCTAGGGAGTGTTTCCTAGCCACCGTGCTTCTACATCTGCATTGCTTGCTGTTTGTGGTTTTAGGCTGGGTTTCTGTATAGCACTTTGTGACATCGGCTGATGTAAAAAGGGCTTTATAAATACATTTGATTGATGATTGATTGTGCTGTATATTTTTGCAGATCATTAAGACCAGCGTGATGTTATCCTAAGTAACCTAGTTATCCTACAGCATGAATTAATCAAACCCACAACCCCTGCAGTTAAGTCAACACATGTTCAAAGTGTTGGAACTAAGTTGCCTGCACCAGTTGGCACAGATAGGATCAGCTAGGATCAGATAGGATCAGCTAGGATCAGATAGGATCAGATAGGATCAGCTAGGATCAGATAGGATCAGCTATTCATCTTACATCCCCAATCCTAACCTTTAGAAATAGGGGGGGGCAGGGACAAAACTGATCTTAGATCAGTGTGTAGGGCAACGTTTTCCCCACAGTGGAATGAGGGGTTGATAAAGCCTTGTGAATGTGTGTGTGATGTGGCACGTCAGCACATGATGACAAAGCAGCACTCAGCATTCATCTGCGCTCAACCATGAACTCCTCCTTTCAACCTTTCTCTCATTCTTTCTCCTTCTCTCCCCCCCTCTGCTTCTCCTTTACCTCACAAACTTTCTCTCTCCCCTCCTCCCTCCCTCCGTCTCTTTCACTTTGTTCTTTTGTGCTGGTGTGACACATTCCTCAAGCATTCTGAGGAGAGAGAGGGAGATGGGGAAGACAGAAGAGGAGAGGAGAAAGGGAGTGAAAGGGAGAAGAGAGCAGGTCATTTGTTAGCTCATTGTCACCTGTAGAAAAGCAAAGGAGGTTGAGTCAGCAGAGAGAGAAATAATGAAAGATGAAAGGCAAACCGAGAGTAACAGAGATGGAGAGAAAGAGAGACGGTATGGAGGGAAGATGACAGAGATGGAGAGAAAGAGAGACGGTATGGAGGGAAGATGACAGAGATGGAGAGAAAGAGAGACGGTATGGAGGGAAGATGACAGAGCTGGAGAGAAAGAGACGGTATGGAGGGAAGATGACAGAGATGGAGAGGTACTAGAGAGGAATAAAGAGAGACTGGTAAACAGAAGGATGGCAACAGATGTAAAAGGAGACTCCTCTGATTCTTCTCAGGCGTACGGAAATATTTGCCGCCTCGTTGTCAAACTCCTGCTCATTTCTCTCTCTCTCTCTCTCTCTCTCTCTCTCTCTCTCTCTCTCTCTCTCTCTCTCTCTCTCTCACACATTTTCTCTATTTTTCTCTCTATTTCTTTCTCTCTCTCTCCCCCTCTCTCTCTCTCTCTCTCTCTCTCTCTCTCTCTCTCTCTCTCTCTCTCTCTTTCTCTCTGCCCGTTCAGTGTTCTCTCCTTTCTCATCTCTCTTCAGAAGAGGCAAAGAGGAGAGGGAAAACTGAGAAGAAAAACCAGCAGTGTTTCTGTGGTACTGTGCCAAGAACAGTATTGGTAAGTGATATCTCCAATCTGTAAACTCATACAACCCCAAGCTGAACCACCCAGACACCCAGCCATAACAATCAATGCCCTTTCCCTGTTCCCAACGACTTTGCCAATGAGGCCTTATAACTATAAGGCCCAGAGTTTTTCCAGGACAGGCCACATAGTCAGGAACAAGTCCCTTCCTCCATCTCTCCTTGCTCCCTCTCTCATCACCTCCTCTTTTTATTGTGACCCTTTTCTCCCCTCTTTCTCATTATAACTCATAATCCCTCTCTTATCCTTTCATTTCCACCCTCTCCTCCTTTACTGTTTTTCTTCTCTCCCTCTCTCCTCCTGTCTCCCTCTCTCCTCCTGTCTCCCTCGCTCATTCAAATCAGGTTCAGTCTTGTGTCAACACTCTCCCCCAGTACTCTAACGGATTACCATCCCCTATCTCCACTGTGACTTCCTCTTCTCCCTCATATCACTTCCTGGTTCCCCCTCAGTCAAATGACACAGGGTTCCACTCCACTCTAATTGAATGGTTAAAATGGACTTGGCTCATACTGACTTCTATTTACATTCCAGCAGAGAATGATGTATATGCAGAGTAGACAGTCATTAGGGTCATATAGACATATGGTTCTGGATAGTCTCTTTATCAGTTCTATGGTGGTTCTGAAGCTCTATATTACTCACAGCCTCCCAAGCTCCCTGAATGACTGAATGGTACATGTGTGTCAGGCTCTTTATGTGTATCTGTGTCTGTGACCATATGTGTGTCCTACCAGCCTGCAGTAAAGTCACACGTCTATGGCGTTCCCCACTTTATCATCCAGATGACCCTCAGTAAAAACCAGTCACCCTGGTAACCCCACTAACCCCAGAGATGAACTTAACCCTGACCTATATAACCTTTGACCCCTGAACTTCATTACCACCTTTATTCTCACATGAAGCTACTGAGAGCCACACACATACACATACACACACACACACACATACACACACTGAACTCTGAACCCTGAACCCCATTACTGGCCTCTAATTTTAGAGAATGTCACTGAGAGATGGTTGTCCCTCTATTCCGATTCTGAGTGAGAGACAGAGCGAGAGAGAGAAAGAGTAAAAGAGAGAAAGAGAGAGAGAGACAGAGCAATAGAGAGAGAGCGAGCGAGAGAAAAAGAGCACAAGATCTGACTTTCCGGTAAATATGTCTGTGCTTTTTTCTGTTAGCTGAGGTTTATCCTACTGTAGCACAAGTAAACTCATTCACCCACACAAACACACGCACACACACACCACACACACCACACACACCACACACACACACACACACACACACCACACACACACACACACACACAGCAGCAGTGACTCTTTAGCTCATTGTGTTGCTGGCAGGCTGACCCAGCATGTGGGTTTGATTAGAGGAGAGGATGACAGAGTTTAACTACACAAATGTCACATAGTCACACTCAACTTCACTGAACAAAAGTTGATGATTGAACCACAGCATGTGTGTGTGCCATGCGTGTGTGTATGTTTGTGTGTGTGTTTCAGGGTATAGGATCTGTGCATGTGTGTTGAAATCTGTCTCTGCCAAACATGTTTCTTGTTTGTTCCTCCTGGGTAGAATATTATCTTCCAGGAATTAGTCAGAGAATAATATAGGATAATGGAGACAGTTCTCTGGGATTTCCCAACCATACAAACCCTCACCTCACACACAGTCACACACACACATCACACACACACACACACACACACACACACACACACACACACACACACACACACACACACACACACACACACACACACACACACACACACACACACACACACACACACACACACACACACACACACACACACACACACACACCACACACATCACACACACACACACACACACACACACACACACACACACACACACACACACACACACACACACACACACACACACACACACACACACACACACACACACACACACACACACACACACACTGTCACACACACACAACCACTTACCTCACACACTGTCACACACACACAACCACTTACCTCACACACTGTCACACACACGACCACTTACCTCACACACTGTCACACACACACAACCACTTACCTCACACACTGTCACACACACGACCACTTACCTCACACACTGTCACACACACACGACCACTTACCTCACACACTGTCACACACACAACCACTTACCTCACACACTGTCACACACACACAACCACTTACCTCACACACTGTCACACACACACAACCACTTACCTCACACACTGTCACACACACACACAACCACTTACCTCACACACTGTCACACACACACAACCACTTACCTCACACACTGTCACACACACGACCACTTACCTCACACACTGTCACACACACACACAACCACTTACCTCACACACTGTCACACACACGACCACTTACCTCACACACTGTCACACACACACAACCACTTACCTCACACACTGTCACACACACAACCACTTACCTCACACACTGTCACACACACAACCACTTACCTCACACACTGTCACACACACAACCACTTACCTCACACACTGTCACACACACAACCACTTACCTCACACACTGTCACACACACAACCACTTACCTCACACACTGTCACACACACAACCACTTACCTCACACACTGTCACACACACGACCACTTACCTCACACACTGTCACACACACACACAGCTGTATTATTATAATAACAATTACTATAGATTTATAGAGGTAGAGTGAGCCGAAGAGGAGAAGAGGAGAGGGAAAACTGAGAAGAAAAACCAGCAGTGTTTCCCAATACTGTGCCAAGAACAGTATTGGTAAATGATATCTCCAATCTGTAAACTCATACGACCCCAAGTTGAACCACCCAGACACCCAACATGCCATAACAATCAGTGCCTTTTCCCTGTTCCCAACGACTTTTCCAATGAGGCCTTATAACTATAGGGCCCAGAGTTTCACCTCCTTTCCCATGCTCTCACCTCCTTTCTCATGCTCTCACCTTTTTTCCCATGCTCTCACCTCCTTTTCTATGCTCTCACCTCCTTTCCTATGCTCTCACCTCCTTTCCCATGCTCTCACCTCCTTTCCCATGCTCTCATCTCCTTTCCTATGCTCTCACCTCCTTTCCCATGCTCTCACCTCCTTTCCCATGCTCTCATCTCCTTTCCTATGCTCTCACCTCCTTTCCCATGCTCTCACTTCGTTTCCCATGCTCTCACCTCCTTTCCCATGCTCTCACCTCCTTTGCTATGCTCTCACCTCCTTTTCCATGCTCTCACCTCCTTTCCCATTCTCTCACCTCCTTTTCTATGCCCTCACCTCCTTTCCTATGCCCTCACCTCCTTTTAAGTGCTGATGTTTTTCCTTACTTTTTATTGTTTCTTTAACTAGAAAAAGGTTAAATAAAAGTGCAGGCCAGTTTTTATCACCTCAACCTTCACCTCTCCCTGCACCCGTCCACCCCTTCCTCTCCCTGCACCCCCTCAACCCCCTGCTCTCCCTCCATCTCTCCACCTCCTCCTCTGTTCCCTCCATCTCTCCACCCTCCTCCGTTTCCTCCATCTCTCCACCCTCCTTTGTTCCCTCCATCTCTCCACCCTCCTCCATCTCTCCACCCTCCTTTGTTTCCTCCATCTCTCCACCCTCCTCCGTTTCCTCCATCTCTCCACCCTCCTCCGTTTCCTCCATCTCTCCACCCTCCTCAGTTTCCTCCATCTCTCCACCCTCCTTTGTTCCCTCCATCTCTCCACCCTCCTCCATCTCTCCACCCTCCTTTGTTCCCTCCATCTCTCCACCCTCCTCCGTTTCCTCCATCTCTCCACCTCCTCCTCTGTTCCCTCCATCTCTCCACCCTCCTCCGTTCCCTCCATCTCTCCACCCTCCTCTGTTCCCTCCATCTCTCCACCCTCCTCAGTTTCCTCCATCTCTCCACCCTCCTCCGTTTCCTCCATCTCTCCACCCTCCTCCGTTTCCTCCATCTCTCCACCCTCCTCAGTTTCCTCCATCTCTCCACCCTCCTCAGTTTCCTCCATCTCTCCACCCTCCTCCGTTTCCTCCATCTCTCCACCCTCCTTTGTTCCCTCCATCTCTCCACCCTCCTCCATCTCTCCACCCTCCTTTGTTCCCTCCATCTCTCCACCCTCCTCAGTTTCCTCCATCTCTCCACCCTCCTCCGTTCCCTCCATCTCTCCACCCTCCTCCATCTCTCCACCCTCCTTCATTTCCTCCATCTCTCCACCCTCCTCCGTTTCCTCCATCTCTCCACCCTCCTCCATCTCTCCACCCTCCTCAGTTTCCTCCATCTCTCCACCCTCCTCCGTTTCCTCCATCTCTCCACCCTCCTCCGTTTCCTCCATCTCTCCACCCTCCTCAGTTTCCTCCATCTCTCCACCCTCCTCAGTTTCCTCCATCTCTCCACCCTCCTCCGTTCCCTCCATCTCTCCACCCTCCTTCATTTCCTCCATCTCTCCACCCTCCTCCGTTTCCTCCATCTCTCTATTGCATCTCACTCTGCACTCATTCTTTTATTCTTGTAGCTTTTCCTCTTTTCCCTCAGTGAACGATTGTTTAGTGTTTTAGCTTTTTCCTTCTTTCGTGTATGTGCGCCCGCGCTCTAGTGTGTTTGTGTGTGTGTGTGTTTTGCCCTCTGTGGACCAGTGCTCAACAGTCAACCTCTGACCGTTGCACATCCTCATGGGAGTTCTGACTGTACTGGAATCTGACCCTATATTGACTGTTTTGTTTCACCACACTATGACTCGGAAGAGATAGAGACTGTGACAGTATGCAAATAACATGTTTTGTGTGTGTGTGTGTGTGTGTGTGTGTGTGTGTGTGTGTGTGTGTGTGTGTGTGTGTTTGTGTGTGTGTGTGTGTGTGTGTGTGTGTGTGTGTGTGTGTTTGTGTGTGTGTGTGTGTGTGTTTGTGTGTGTGTGTGCGTGTGTGACACCACAAGTCTCACTGCAGGTTCTTTTCACAGATATCGCCTACTCCAGATATATCTGCATGTTACTATTCAGGGGACACATTCATGACAATCCCACGCCATTGCATTTATCATTAGTGGACTGCTCTGTGAACTAAGACTGACGGTGCTTTGGTCCTGTGATTTGTCCATGACCAGGTGAGTTACCCTGGAGACAACAAAGAGAGGATGGAAACGGACGAAGGGTCATGGAAAAAGTGAAAGAAATCTGATTTCTTGAACTGAAAGGAAACATTCCTGTTCTATTGAGGACAATGGAGTCACATGAAGGAGAGCGAGAGAGAGAGAGCGAGGGAGCGAGAAGGATAGAGGTGAACGGAGGGGTAAAAGAGAGAGGGAGAAAAAGAGGGCTGTAGAATAGAGAGCAATGAAAGTGTGAAAAGGTATGTGCTTTGCTCTATGAAAGATTCAAGAGTGTTGGTGCATGAATGATAACTGGAGTACTTTTACCACCTAGTGGTGACAGCATGGTAGTGCAGTGTCTCATGTTATAATTTTTGTTTTTGTTTTTGTTTTTGTTCACAGCACACTCAACCGCTTACATCTATCTCTGAACAGCATCCAGTTTTGATTTCTATTTGCCATATATTTTTCAACTGTGCTGTGATGTTTCACAAAAGTTCTGAACCATTCTATTCTCATAGATTCTAAATATTGTAAATTATATTGTAAAGTAAACATTTTTTGCTAAGAGTATTATTGTATTATTGATTGATTGACTATGACTTTTTAAATCACCCAGCAGTGCTATTTACAGAGTTAGCTCCAGGTAAATGTTGCAATGCTCCAACCTTTTTATGGGAGTAAAGTACGTCACTACAGGCCTGATGGAAACAGTACATTTGTCAGTAAACTTTCCAAATGTCCACAAAACAAGCTAGACACAGTGGGATCTTTTTGTGTTGGAAAAACTAATTATGCGAGGAACGGTGGTGGAAACGACTTTATGCACAAATATTAATATAATAACCATCATATCGAAGTAAACTTGGAGTCACCTGGTGATGGTTTCCTGGGTGGCAGGTAGCCTAGTGGTTAGAGCATTGGGCCAGTAACTGAAAGGTTGCTGGTTTGAATACCTGAGCTGACAAGGTGAAAAACCTGTTGATGTGTCCTTGAGCAAGGCACTTAACCCTAATTTGCTCCAGGGGCTGACCCTGTAGGTAGGCTGTCATTGTAAATAAGAATTTGTTCTTAACTGACTTGCCTAGTTAAATAAATAAAATAAATTGCCCATTGAGCAGAAACTAGGCTGAAAGTGAATGCTGCCCAACCTATAGAAACACTGAAGAATGCCCACATTCTATTTCAATACTTTTGAAGTACTTCCTGACCATGGCACTGCTCCAATACTTTGAAAATGCATCCTTACGTCTTTGTGATGGACGTTTTAGAGTACATTTTCTGCAATTCTACACATTTTGCAATGGGGCGGAGAGAAGATCTGGCAGTTTTATAACTAATTGAATGCATTGTACTAATTTTGCCATGGGGCAGTGAGAAACGTTAACAATTGTACAGCTAATTTCCTGCAATTATACACATTTTGCAGTAGGGTGGAGAGAAATGTTTGCAGGTTTTGATATGATATCTAAGTGAGAGTGACTAACATAATCAATAGCCCCGCCCCCCCTAAAACATGTTAGCTGACATGAGTTAATTGAGTTAATGTCAGTGGTTGACACAACAAGTGAAAAGCTTCTGATGCCCAAACACACTTCCAAATTGCACCTTGTGTATTCTATTATTCTAACCCTCAACGGGGCGGCAGGTAGCCTAGTGGTTAGAGTGTTAGGCCAGTAACTGGAAGGTTGCAGGATCGAATCCCCGAGCTGACAAGATAAAAATCTGTAGTTCTGCCCCTGAACAAGGCAGTTAACCCACTGTTCCTAGGCCGTCATTGTAAATAAGAATTTGTTCTTAACTGACTTGCCTAGTAAAATAAAGGTTAAATAAAAAAAAACAGTAAGTTGAGAACCAACTGAGATCCTAAAATTATTTTATTAAATGTTTTATCCGTAGGCCTACAAAAGCCAATCCATGTTGTAGACTGATGGGGGTAGGGGGTCTTAATAATGCAATTGCCTGCCAACTCTGAATGTGCTGCTTGTGTGTGACCTCTCCCGAAAATGTATCAGATGAGGTCATCTGCTTTAACCCCTGCTTTAAGGCCTATGGTGCTGGTTTATGATGCTGCTCTTCAATATTCTACCGAATTCAACCTTTATTGATAGTACATATATTCAGCATGGTACACTTTTTCAAATGAAATAAAAGGTAATGAAACGCCAACATTAGGCTGGGGGCCACAGCCATAGACAGATTCCTGACTGGCACACAGGAAAGGGCAACACCATGCATACTATACATATGACAAAACAGAAAATGTTAAATGCCCAGTCTTTCAACTGTTCAGAATAGATGTTGTGAGAAAACAAAACATGGCAGTGAAACGTCATAGCCTTAGTCTGGTACGGGTACCAGTCTGTTTAGCTGTCATTCTGCTCCTTGACACTCTTTTTTTGCTAAACATCTTTGGCATATGACACCGAGTACAAGGAGTGGAATGTTAGCTAAACAGACTGGTAGCCAGGCTATTATAGTCCAGGGCCAGAACTGAATACATGCCAGTCTACACTGCCCCTGCAGAAATCTAATTAGCATAATAAAAAATCATAATAGCAAAATCTGACTGTTTAAAGATGCACTATGCAGAAATCCCGCCGCCATTTTTCAGTTTAGAATGGCCTTTTATTGGCTCCAGCACAAGGTTCACCTGTGTAATGATCATACTGTTTAATCAACTTCTTGTGCACAACATCTGAGAGAAATAAGCTTTTTGTGATTATTTAACTGTTCAGAAAAGGAGTTGTGAGAGAAACATGAGTATCAATAAAGACGCCAGCCACAGTCCTGATACTTTGAAGCTTGAGCCCTGCCCTTTTGCTGTGCTGCCACATCCTGCAGCATTATTGTTGGGCTTACTCCCCTCGCGGTTCCCCTCGAAGTGGACCGGCACACACCTGTTCTCCAGCACCTCACATGCCAGGATCAAATGCTTGGTCTCTTCCCGCACGCTGGACACGCCACAGGTCCCAGTCTCACTCCTCACCGTTAGAAATGTGAACGGGCTTTGGCTGATGCACAGGTTCCCCCGGTACGTCTTTCCCCCAGAGCTGGAGCAGACCGCGTCCACCCTCTCCCGGTCTTTGGGATGGAGGAAGGACTGCGTGGGTCTTGAGCAGTCCTTGTTTTCACGTAGGTACTTCTCCCACGTGTTGCGGTCTGTCGTTAACGGGGTATTTGGACGCACATGCCGGTATAGGAACTTTTCATGGCAGTTATTGCATCGGGACCTTTGGCAGGGTGCATCGTTACTGTAGCCACTCACCCCCAGGTTGCCCAGTAACAGGCAGATGTAGAGAGGGAGGGGGAGAACTCTAAGGTTCTTCATCCTTTAGAAGTCTTGGAGCTACAGAGAAACAAACAGCCTAATTAATGAAGTTGCTTGTAGGCTCATTTTTTATTACAGATGCCCCTCTGGATTTAATTCTGCACTTGATATTTTTGGTATTTTATTAGAATCCCCATTAGCTGTTGCAAAAGCAGCAGCTACTCTTCCTGGGGTCCACACAAGACATGAAACATGACATAATACAGAACATTAATAGACAACCTTTCAAGGACAGAACTACATCATTTTAAAAAGGCACATGTAGCCTACATATCAATACATACACAAACTATATAGGTCAATTACGGTAGAGGTGTTGTGCCGTTAGGTGTGGCTTTATCTGTTTTTTTAAACCAGGTTTGCTGTTTATTTGAGCAATATGAGATGGAATGGAGTTCCATGCAATAATGGCTCTATAAAATACTGTACTCTCTCTTGACATTTTTCTGGATTTTGGGTCTGTTAAAAGACCCATGGTGGCATGTCTGGTGGGGTAAGTGTGTGTCAGAGCTGTGCTTAAGTTGACTATGCAAACAAATTGGGATTTTCAACACATTGTTTCTTATAAAAAGAAGAAGTGATGCAGTCAGTCTCTCCTCAACTCTTAGCCAAGAGAGGCTGGCATGCATAGTATTTATATAAGCCCTCTGACTACAATGAAGAGCAGGGCGTGCTGCTCTGTTCTGGGCCAGCTGCAGCTTAACTAGGTATTTCCTTGCAGCACTGGACCACATAACTGGACAATAATCAAGATTAGACAAAACTAGAGCCTGAAGAACTTGCTGGAATTGAATGGGGCTATCCCTATCTGACCCCTGGCTACCTGTCACTCTCTGACCCTGTTAACACTCAGAGCTTCTACAACTGTTCTACAACCTGTTGGCTATTCAATCAATAAGAAATATATAATGTGAACAGGATCTCTCATCTACAATCAAACAGGGTTCCAAAACAGGGCATTGTTTACATGTTCCCATTCAATCTGGACATATTAGTCTGGCAGGCTGTCTGCACTTATGAAAGTATTCATACACAGGCAGGGCTTGAGTCTGACTCACACACAGCTCTCTGGCTTAGGTCTGCTGGTAAAAGTTTAATCATACTACTATGTACACAAGTATCTCTCTCTAACACACAGAGGTATGGGTATACATTAAGTTGTATTCTACATTACCTGGTTATGGATCCGTAATGTCTGCTCCAGTGTGTCTCTGTTGAGCTTTGTTCCGGATGGGTGGAGAATAACTTCCTTTCCTAAGCTTCTTTTATTTTCCCTCCTTGACTATAGATGGGTGTGTCCTCACGTGTACACAACGTCCTGCTGCGTGCCTGTGTCCCAGTGTGGATGTCTGCATGTTAGAACGGGTTAGTATGTGTGTGTCTCCATGTAGCTAGTGAAAGGCAGGGGTTTTGCAGTGTTGCCTTAAGTCTCTGTTGCTGAAAGGATCAGGTTTCAGCTAAAAATACTGTTGAGTGGGGGAGGACGGACGGACAGACGGGGCTACCTTTTGTAGGATGCATGTGTGTGTGTGTGTGTCTCAGACTTGTCAATACATGCTCTTCAAGACCTGAATAAGTTAAATTAGTGTTTGTTAGTGCTGGGCTAGAACAAAAGCCCGTTCACCCTGTATCTCTCCATGGTTGGTAACTGACCACATGGTCAAACGCTGATGGTGTTTTTTAGCCATCTAGTGCTCGTCCATTGGTACTAAACCTAACAGCAGAGTCTGTGGAACAACTAGCCTATGTCTCTGTTCCTCTCTTTCGTAGTGAAACCATCTGTGTGTCTATAGATGGACAAGTATGGATTGATGAACTATGTCTCTGTTTCTCTCTTACGTAGGTAGAGACCATGTGAACATACTGATCATCATGAAGACTGTTGAGGACAAAGTCATGGTTTTTATTCATATGACTCAGACCTCATATCAAATACATGTGAATTTGAGTAAGTGTTATTTAAATACCTTTTTTCTATGTATTTTGGTATTTTCAAATACACAGCCCAAAACGAGTACTTTTATTTTAATGGTTATTTGTAAAAACCAAAAAGTCGACCAAGTGTATTTGAGTCAGTGTATTTGAGTATTTTCAAATACAATCCAATATTCAACTACTTGTTTCTTTCAGATAAAAGGTTATCTGAATACTTGTTTTGAAATGTATTGAAAAGTAATTGAAATAGCTGAAGTGTTATAACCGAGGTCTGATATGACTAGGCCTACACATTTTATACATAGGAGTGACGTTGTGCAATCATCACATTTCTAAAAAGGAACTGTTCAAATGTTACAGCCCCAGACCCCTAAAATAAACAAATATCCACCCACAAGTTCTTGACAATATAACAATTTAATACAAAAACCAAACATTTCTCTTGTTTAACATTTCATAGACATATATATTCATATATTTCTGTATCTGTGTGTGCTATATAAACTGCAGCTCACATCATTGTAAAAACCTGGACAGGGAACAACCAAAGTGGTTTAAAACAATAACAAGACAACACAGTCACCAAAACACTGCCATTTTCATCGTGTGACTATTGACACATGATGGGTTTATATATTGACACATGATGTTCGGCATGTCTGTGAACCTTAAAATCCATAGCCCTCTCTTGCCCAATCAGAATTCATAATTCCCTGTATAAGAGTGTTATAGTTAGTTACTAAACATCACAATCGATTTCAGAAAACAAATGTTGTTTGATTTAGATCATATTTATGAATGCCAAACTATTTAGATAAGGATGAACTCTGAATCTAATGCAAATCATTAAATGCCATAATCACAATAAACATCTACTGCTTCATTGATTATTGGGTAATGTGTTTGGAACATGATTAGGAAGACTTGAATTTCAGGCCAAACATCATGGCATGATTCTGTGTCATGTAGAATGAGGAAGATGTGTCAGCTCTAAACAAGACCTTTCTGTCCTGAATAATATGCTATACCCTGATCAATATACATACAAAAAAAAAATAAAAAAAATATCGCAATGGAGAGGGCTACAAAACAGGAAGAGCCAATCAAAAGGCCTGAAAATAAAAACATCTGTTGGGGAAAATCTCAATCAAATCATTACTATTTCCTGTGTATTTCCATATTCAAATAACAATAATCAAGATAAAACATGTAGGACAACATTAAAGAATGGCTTTAAAAATAACAATTCCTGCTCGTAAATTATTGCTTTCCAATGTCTTTTTCATTATCCTTTTCTTACAAAAACAGAGTAGAAGAAAACACACACTTGAGAGGGTGACTGAGGAAGTGTGCTGGGTAACCCTGGGCAACAGAGGAAGAGGAAGGAATCCAAGCGAGTGAGAAAGTGACCCTGGGACTGCTGTGCATTCAGGTTGAGATCAATAAAGTTATACAAACACCTCCATTAGACATATAACCGTATATAAACACTTGACGTATGTACTGGGTATATGCAGGAATACATCAGGTTCTAATATACACTGTAAAACGTGTGTTCATAGTTCCATATCCTCCTCTTCCTTTACTGATCATCTGACTCTCTCCCCCACTCTTCCACCTGAAACCACCATAACCCCATTTATAGGTGACATCGGCAACGTAGAATGTGTACTTGTACAGTTTTCGTATAAATCGGCCTAAAGTTTTAAAAGCCTGCGTGAGGACAGTGTTCTCTTGAACATGCTAAGGGTCTCTAAGCTAAAACAGCGAGGGGAGCACAGACAGAGGATATTCACAGGCATCACATCAGAAGTGCACATATTCCCCAAAAGCTGTAGATCACCTGGATTGCCTGAGAGTTCAAGTGAATGATTGGACTGATCTATCCATATGTACAGATCAGTGGAGCAGCACAGATCCAAACACACAGCCGACTCTGTCACTGAAAGGCCATGTGTGTGAGTTACTGGTGAAGCAGTGGCTGCCTCACGTGTCTGGCCTTGTGCATGCTCAGGTGTGATTGTGTCGTATCTCTAGAACAAATCCATTGGCTGTGGCGCTTTGGGCAGTGCTAGCTACAGATGTGTCATTTTACATTTGCCCAACTATCATTGGACTCTGACCCTGAATCTCTTCTCTCTCTCCCCCACTTTCTTCCTCTGACCTTTTACCTGTTTATTAAACCTGCATTTGCATACCTATACTTCACTCTTTCTTTTCCCTGATTAACTCAATCTCTCCATCCTGGCAGCGGAATCATCTGACCAATACTTAGACATGCTCTCTTGGATCACAAAAGGTGAAGCAAAAGAGCACCAAACGAGAGCGAAGGAAACATCTGAGAGATAAAAAGGTAAGTGGAGAAGTGCATGTGGGGTCACTCGTTGAAAGAGGGGTAGATGGAAATCTCAAAGTCATCGTTGTTGAAGTTGGCCGGCTGGTCCAGCATGGCGAGAACATCCTAGAGAGAGAGAGAGAGAGAGAGAGAGAGAGAGAGAGAGAAAGATAGATAGATTTAACTTAAAAGCAACATGACAACACATAACAAAAGGTACAGTCAGAAGGAGAGAGACAAAGAGAGATAGAGACATGGGGAAGAGAAAGGCAGATTGATATAGTTAGTGTGAGAGAGAGAGACATGGGGAAGAGAAGGCAGATTGATAGTTAGTGTGAGAGAGAGAGAGAGAGACATGGGGAAGAGAAAGGCAGATTGATAGTGTGAGAGAGAGAGAGACACATGGGGAAGAGAAAGGCAGATTGATAGTGTGAGAGAGAGAGAGAGACACATGGGGAAGAGAAAGGCAGATTGATAGTTAGTGTGAGAGAGAGAGAGAGACACATGGGGAAGAGAAAGGCAGATTGATAGTTAGTGTGAGAGAGAGAGACACACGGGGAAGAGAAAGGCCGATTGATAGTTAGTGTGAGAGAGAGAGAGAGAGAGAGAGAGAGAGAGAGAGAGACATGGGGAAGAGAAAGGCAGATTGATAGTTAGAGAGAGAGAGAGAGACACACGGGGAAGAGAAAGGCAGATTGATAGTTAGAGAGAGAGAGAGAGAGAGAGAGACACATGGGGAAGAGAAAGGCAGATTGATAGAGAGAGAGAGAGAGAGACATGGGGAAGAGAAAGGCAGATTGATAGTTAGTGTGAGAGAGACACATGGGGAAGAGAAAGGCCGATTGATAGTTAGTGTGAGAGAGAGAGAGAGAGAGAGAGAGAGAGACATGGGGAAGAGAAAGGCAGATTGATAGTTAGAGAGAGAGAGAGAGACACACGGGGAAGAGAAAGGCAGATTGATAGTTAGAGAGAGAGAGAGAGAGAGAGAGACACATGGGGAAGAGAAAGGCAGATTGATAGAGAGAGAGAGAGAGAGAGAGAGAGAGAGACATGGGGAAGAGAAAGGCAGATTGATAGTTAGTGTGAGAGAGACACATGGGGAAGAGAAAGGCCGATTGATAGTTAGTGTGAGAGAGAGAGAGAGAGAGAGAGAGAGAGAGAGAGAGACATGGGGAAGAGAAAGGCAGATTGATAGTTAGAGAGAGAGAGAGAGACACACGGGGAAGAGAAAGGCAGATTGATAGTTAGAGAGAGAGAGAGAGAGAGAGAGAGAGACACATGGGGAAGAGAAAGGCAGATTGATAGAGAGAGAGAGAGAGAGAGAGACATGGGGAAGAGAAAGGCAGATTGATAGTTAGTGTGAGAGAGAGAGAGACACATGGGGAAGAGAAAGGCAGAGAGAGAGAGAGAGAGAGAGACACATGGGGAAGAGAAAGGCAGAGAGAGAGAGAGAGAGAGAGAGAGAGAGAGAGAGACATGGGGAAGAGAAAGGCAGATTGATAGTTAGTGTGAGAGAGAGAGAGACACATGGGGAAGAGAAAGGCAGATTGATAGTTAGTGTGAGAGAGAGAGACACATGGGGAAGAGAAAGGCAGATTGATAGTTAGTGTGAGAGAGAGAGACTTACAGGGAAGATGTCAGGCTGGTTGTTCTGTGCGTGGGGGTGCTGCTCTGCCCCGTTCTGAGCTTGTTGCTGGCCCTGCCACTGGGGCCACACTGCCTCTGCTGCCCTGGAGGGGAACTGCTGCCCCGACCCCAAGCCATCTGACAGACACAGGACAAAGGTAGTCAGTATCTAACTACACCAGCAAACACAAACACAGAAAAACACTGTCCTGCAGTTGTTGGACACACACACGTCAGTGGAGGCTGCTGAGGGGAGGAAGGTTTATGATAATGGCTGGAATGGAGCGAATGGAATGACATCAAACACATGGAAACCGTGTGTTGGATGTATTAGATACCATTCCACTGATTCCGCTCCAGCCATTACCACGAGCCCATTCTCCCCAAATAAAGTGCCACTCACTCTCACTAACTCTTTCACCATATCCGTTAATATTGAGGCTGGCGCGGGGGTTAATGTTGGGGTAGTTAGCCCCTGTGGTGGGGGTCGGAATGGCAGTGGTGGGCATCGCCACGAATGAGGAGGACGAGCCCCCCCCAAAACTCCCCATGGCAAACTGGGGAGACAGAGCCGTCCCTGCCTGGGGCACCACCTGCTGGGCGGGAAGAGAACACAGAAAATATTATTATTCACACTTTATGATTGTACAAGGTTTCTTCTATGCATTTACTAGTGAAACTGTCAGGGGTGTGATCCTCAACATAGATTACAGGTGATAAAAGCTTAGGTCGTTCACAACGCTCCGACACAAAGATGAAAGACACTCAGGCACTCATCCCCATCACACCAGCTCCCGGCCATCTGTAATTTTACTGCTTTTTATTTCTTTACTGATCTATTGTTTAGCTAATACTTATTTTTTTTTAAACTGCATTATTGGTTAGGGCTTGTAAGTAAGCATTTCACTGTAACGTCTATACCTGTTGTATTCGGCGCATGTGACAAATAAAATTAGATTTGATATGTTTAACTTAAGACATTTGTAATTTCCACTTTTAAATTTCAGACTTGAATGTATCAACCCCGCCCAAAAAATCCATTAATTATAATCCACATTTCCTGTTGCTGCAGGATTATTCTCCTGCTGTATCTAACGGTCTAAAGGGCTCCCAAGTGGCGCAGTGGTCTAAGACACTGCATCTCAGTGCTAGAGGCGTCACTACAGACAACCTGGTTTGAATCCAGACGGTATCACAACCGGCCGTGATTGGGAGTCCCATATTTTTTAGATTTAAAATCTGTAGCACTTTGGGCAATAACAGAGGATCTAAAGTTCTGGGTGTTTGGACTTCTACTTCTACCTGCAGCTATCTCACCTGGTTGTTGAAGGGGGGTCTAGGCCCCGCCGCTGCTCTGGGCCAGCCCACCGCTGCCCCCCTCTGTAGGGGGCTGTTGTTGGAGGGGGGTGCCCCGTTCTGACGGGACATCTGAGCCAGCATCTGGCCTGCGGAGTGGGAAGGCTGCACCATCTGAGGGGCCATCCCCACTGACCTGGAATGAGTTTATAGGAAGAGGAAATTAGAATTGCTTATTCAGTATACATTAGATCAGTTTAAAAACAGTACAACAGGGGGTAATGGTCATACCTGATGTATGGGTCTTTGGAGCGATTGGCAGAGGTGTAGTTGTTGTTGCCTTGAGGGTAGATGGGTACTCCGGGGGTGGAGGGCAGGACCTTTGACTGGTCTGGGGTAGGGTACATGGAGGGGTACAGCTCTGCCTTGTCCATGGTCTTACTATGGTCAGTTCCAGCTGCGGTCACCGCCTGGACAGGCATCTGACATGGACAACAGTCAACCAGCAGTCAATACTCACTAAAGGCTTGGAGGTAGGTACAACAATACAACTTTATTGTCCATGTTACGGCGAATATGTCCCCCGACCCCGAAACAGCACACATACAGTTGAGGTGAGCACATGGTCAAGCTGCAGAACCCCTGGATGGAGAGCATGTTGTAGGGTTATTTAAGGGCCCAGCGGTAGGGGAATATCTTGAGGACGTGAACCCCCTATTTTCCAGAGCCCGGCATGGGATTCGAACCGGCCATCTTAAGACTCCTTAGCCGCTGGGCTACCTACCGCCTTGCGCTGAGGGCCACAGGGGGGAAGTTAGGTGTGTCGTTATTCAGTGCTAGTCTTACCTGTGGAAGTGTAACCTGTCCTGCCTCGTACAGACCATCTCTCCCTCCTCCCTCCAACTCTTCTTGCTGCTGCTGCTGCTGCAACTGCCTGTAAAGGGAGAGAGAGTAAAGAGGGAGAAAAGAGAGGGAGTGTTAGTGAGAGAAAAGAGAGGGAGTGTTAGAGAGAGAAAAGAGAGAGAAAATATCATTTTCATCAATGCCCTCCACCGTTGCTCGGGAAACCAAAACACCTGCTAACCAACAGCACTCGTCCCACCACCAGTCACCATGGTAACCAAGAAGAAGAGGGGGGGGGGGGGGGGGGGTCGTAGAGAGGAGAGTCACCCAAAAACAAAGGCCCGGTCAAGTCAAGTAACGATCCACAGCCCTTACCAACGACCAGAGACAATGAGAAAATAAAGGTGAAACCATAGAGAAAGAGAGGTGTAGTCTCCAGTGAAGCAGCAGTAGCAGCCCCAGCTGACCCATGCCAGAGCGGGGTTGAGGAGGGTGGAGGAGGTCTGGTCTCACCTGGCAGCCACCTGCCCTGGGCTGAGGGCCAGAGGGGGACAGTTAGGACTGCTTTCCCCCAGCGAGGGGGGCAAAGACACCCCCGAGGACGAGAGAGGGGTGAGGGGGTCCTGAGTCGAAGTTCTACTGGCCCACAACAAAAACAAGGGGTGAGGAGGAGAGAGAATGATATGGAGGGGAGGGGAACATATAATGACAAACAAACATCCTGGAAGAGATGACATCACATTTCCTAAGGTGGCTCAACAGATTGGTTAGACAAAGTGAAGATGTTCAGAAGTTGAGGTGGAATAGAGTTGTGGTGTCTGTGTGTTGTAGGCGTTTGGCAGATGATGTGTGTATGTGTGTGTGTGTGTGTGTGTGTGTGTACCTACTTGGCATTGGTGCAGATGATGTGTGTGTGTGTGTGTACCAAACTCTCTAAAAGTGGCAGTAATAAAGCCGCTTTTGAAAATGCCAAGCCTTGACCCAAGAAAATGTAAAAAACTAAAATCGGCCTATATCGAATCTCCCATTTCTCTCAAAAATCTTAGAAAAAGCAACTCACTCCCTTCCTGAAGACAAATAATGTATACGAAACACTTCAGTCTGGTTTTAGACCCTATCATAGCACTGAGACTGCACTTGTGAAAGTGGTAAACGACCATTTAATGGAAACCTTAATTGGTCTACACGGACAAGTTCTTGCCTGGTTTAGATCTTATCTGTCTTATCTGTCGAAGAGATATCCATTTGTCTCCGTGGATGGTTTGTTCTCTGACAAATAAATTGTAAGTTTCGGTGTTCCTCAAGGTTCCGTTTTAGGGCCACTTTTGTTTTCACTATATATTTTACCTGTTGGTGATGTCATTCGGAAACATAATGTTAACTTCCATTGCTATGCGGACGACACACAGGTGTACATTTCGATGAAACATGGTGATGCACCAAGTGGACTATACTCAGCCTTGTCTCAGGGTAGTAAGTTGGTGGTTGTTGATATCCCTCTATTGGTGTAGGGGCTGTGCTCGGCAGAGTGGGTGAGGTTATATCCTGCCTGGTTTGGCCCTGTCCGGGGGTATTGTCTGGGTATTGTCGGAGGGGGCCACAGTGTCTCCTGACCCCCCCTGTCTCAGCCTCCAGTATCTATGCTGCAATAGTCTATGTGCCGGGGGGCTAGGGTCAGTTTGTTAAATCTGATGTTATTATCCGGTGTCTTGTGTGAATTTAAGTATGCTCCCTCTAATTCTCTCTCTCCCACTCTATCTCCCATCCCGGAGGACCTGGGCCTTAGGACCACGCTTCAGGACCACCTGCCCTGATGACTCCTAGCTGTCCCCAGTCCACCTGGTTGTGCTGCTGTACCGGTTTCAACTCTTCTGCCTGCGGTTATGGAACCCTGACCTGTTCATTGGACGTGCCACCTTGTCCCAGACCTGCTGTTTTCATCTCGCTCTCGCTCTACCGCACCTGCGCTCTATTGCACTGAAAAACCAAGTGACATTCACTCCTGATGTATTTACCTGTTGCAACCTCCACAACTACTTGTATTATTATTTGACCCTGCTGGTCATCTATGAACATTTGAACATCTTGGAGAAAGAACTGGCCTTAATGGCCATGAATTGTTATAATCTCCACCCGGCACAGCCAGAAGAGGACTGGCCACCCCTCAGAGCCTGGTTCCTCTCTAGGTTTCTTCCTAGGTTTTACCTTTCTAGGGAGCTTTTCCTAGCCACCGTGCTTCTACATCTGCATTGCTTGCTGTTTGGGGTTTTAGGCTGGGTTTCTGTATAGCACTTTGTGACATCGGCTGATGTAAAAAGCACTTTATAAATACATTTGATTGATTGATATTTACAGTTGAAGTCGGAAGTTTACATACACTTAGGTTGAAGTCATTAAAACTCATTTTTCAACCACTCCACAGATTTCATGTTAACAGACTATAGTTTTGGCAAGTCAGTTAGGACATATACTTTGTGCATGGCAAGTAATTCTTCCAACAATTGTTTACAGACAGATTATTTCACTTATAATTCCCTATATCACAATTCCAGTGGGTCAGAAGTTTACATACACAAGCCTTTAAACATCTTGGAAAATTCCAGAAAATGATGTCATGGCTTTAGAAGCTTCTGATAGGCTAATTGACATCATTTGAGTCAATTGGAGGTGTACCTGTGGATGTATTTCAAGGCCTAAACTCAGTGCCTCTTTGCTCAACATCATGGGAAAATCAACAGAAAATCAGCCAAGAAAAATTGTAGCCCTCCACAAGTCTGGTTCATCCATGGGAGTAGTATAAACACCATGGAACCACGCAGCCATCATACTGCTCAGATAGGAGACGCGTTCTGTCTCCTAGAGATGAGCGTACTTTGTTGCGAAAAGTGCAAATCTATCCCAGAACAACAGCAAAGGACCTTGTGAAGATGCTGGAGGAAACAGGTACAAAAGTATGTATATCCACAGTAAAACGAGTCCTATATCGACA
The DNA here is from genome assembly GCA_023634145.1 of Thymallus thymallus. NCBI lineage: Eukaryota > Metazoa > Chordata > Actinopteri > Salmoniformes > Salmonidae > Thymallus > Thymallus thymallus. Next base: position 12,710,414 of record CM042416.1, read on the forward strand.
TAACCTGAAAGGCCGCTCAGCAAGGAAGAAGCCACTGCTCAAAAACCGCCATAAAAAAGCCAGACTACAGTTTGCAACTGCACATGGGGACAAAGATCGTACTTTTTGGAGAAATGTCCTCTTTGCTGATTTCTTTAGATTTTCCCATGATGTCGAGCAAAGAGGCACGGAGTTTGAAGGTAGGCCTTGAAAAACATCCACAGGTACACCTCCAATTGACTCAAATTATGTCAATTAGCCTATCAGAAGCTTCTAAAGCATCATTTTCTGGAATTTTCCAAGCTGTTTAAAGGCACAGTGAACTTAGTGTATGTAAACTTCTGACCCACTGGAATTGTGGTATAGTGAATTATAAGTGAAATAATCTGTCTGGAAATAACTTTTGGAAGAATTACTTGTGTCATGCACAAAGTAGACGTCCTAACCTACTTGCCAAAACTATAGCTTGTTAACATGAAATCTGTGGAGTGGTTGAAAAATTAGTTTTAATGACTTCAACCTAAGTGTATGTGAACTTCAACTGTAGATAGATAGATAGATAGATAGATAGATAGATCAGTCTACACACAGCGCGTACTTGACATTGGCGTTGGTACAGATTATGTACTCTATCTCCTCAGAGAAGGGGTTCTGGAAGGTGAAGGAGCTGGTCCTGATCCAGAGCCAGTCTCTGGCCTTGGACAGGAAGCGGAACATGACAGACAGCACCTGACCCTTCAGCTTGACCACCTGCTGGAAGCTGTCTCTCAGCAGACCCTGGTCCTCAGGGTGGGCCAGCTCCAAGATGTTCTTACCCAGCAGTTCCTAGGGAACATACACACACGCACGCGCACACACACACACACACACACACACACACGCACGCGTGCGCGCACAGACACAACAAGAAAAAGTAGATCAAGCTTACAGGTGTCACACAGTTTAAACACATACTGTGTACCGATTATGAAATGCGTTGCTGGGTGTATGGCCTACCTGAGGCTGGTAGCCCACTGTGGCCATGCAGCGGTGGTCTACAAAGGTAAAGACGCCCTGGCAGTTGTGACGAGAGATGAACTCCACCGGAACACTGATGCTGTTTATGTCTGTGTCACTCGGACAAGAGGTCACCTAGACAACAAGAGGAAAACAAGTGTCTGTAAGATGGTGGTTCCATGAGCCCATCCAAACGTTGGACTTTAAGTTGTCCCATCTTACCTGAAGTCTACCGATGGCCACTAGACAGTAGCGACTCCCCTGAATATTGTCTGCCTCTTCGTTTGTTAGATTCACCCCTGAAATGCGTGCACACACACACACACACACACACACACACACACGACTCAGTATACAGCAGTGGTGTATACATTGGAAATAAGATCCATAGGTTAGTTAGTTAGTTACCTGTGGGGGGCCAGGACTTGATGTATCCGGTGCAGTGGACCACCACATACTGAGGCTCCCCATCCTTGGCTGGGCCCAGACCATTCCTACAGGGGAGAGAGAGGGGAGAACACAACCAGTCAAACCATAGTTCACTATACATTCACCTTTTATGGTAAAATATATAAGTCAGGTTGAAACCAGTGAAGCTTGATGTAATATAATGGTCATAAAGCCAGAGTTACGTCACCTGTTCCTGCTCCTCAGGAAATTCAATCTGTTCATAGACATGGGCTCCACTGGACACGAACCACACCTACAAAACACACACATTTCAGAATACACAATCCCAACACAGGTATATACAGCCATTTACAAACACGCAAGCTCAGCGCACACACACACACACACACCTCATCCTACAGATGAAGGAACGTCTGGCTCCCATACACATCCTGACGGAGGACTGCTGTCCCTCCTTCTTAACTGTTCCTGTCTTCAGGTCCAACATCCTCCCTGAGAGAGAGAGAGAGATTACCCACAGTCATTAGTGTTGTGTGAGAGTGTTTCTCTCTGACCTGTATTATAACTCACTGCAGTAGTGCACTGCTCCTGTAATTAATCTGTACCACCTGTATTATAACTCTCTACAGTAGAGACCTGCTCCTGTAGGTAATCTGTAGCACCTGTATTTATAACTCTCTGCAGAAGAGAGCTGCTCCTGTAGTTAATCTGTAGAACCTGTATTTATAACTCTCTGCAGAAGAGAGCTGCTCCTGTAGTTAATCTGTATTTATAACTCTCTGCAGAAGAGAGCTGCTCCTGTAGTTAATCTGTTCCACCTGTATTTATAATTCTCTGCAGAAGAGAGCTGCTCCTGTAGTTAATCTGTAGCACCTGTATTTATAACTCTCTGCAGAAGAGAGCTGCTCCTGTAGTTAATCTGTAGCACCTGTATTTATAACTCTCTGCAGAAGAGAGCTGCTCCTGTAGTTAATCTGTACCACCTGTGTACCTGTATTGTTATTCTCTGCAGTAGAGAGCTGCTCTCGTAGTTTGTCTCCGTCGTCCGGGTGGAGCTGGTCGTAGAGGGAGGAGCCTAGCCAGTCGGACTGTGATTGGTTGAGAACGGGGGTCAGGGAGTCTGACACGTAGACAACCCGCCCACTCTCACAAGACACCACAAACAGGAAGCCATCAGCAGCCTCCAGGATCAGGTGCTTCAGCTCCTACAAAGAGGGGGATTAGAGGTAGAGGAGAGCAAGACCGATGGAGGGAGAGATGACATGGAAGAAGATACACTCAGTTATTATTGTGCAGTAAACACATAGGATGACATGTTCCCCTTTTTATCCCTCACCCCCCTCTCCACCTTCCCTCCCTCCCTCCCTCTCTTTCTCTAACCTGGTCGGTGAGGAAGGATGGTTTGTATGCCCCATCTGCTGCGGTGTTGCCGCTCCCTCTAAGAGACTTCATGTGGGACACGGCCATGCGCAGGATGGTCAGCTTGTCTGGTTTCCGTGCCAACGCACTGCAGGTGGGCACCATGTCCGACAGCTCTGTGATATAAGCAGTCATCTTGTTCCTCCGCCGCCGCTCAATCTCACTGTGGTTCTCCCTGGAACGAGGGAATGAGGGAGGAGAGGAGAGGAAGAGAGGAGTGGAGGAAGGACAGAGATGGAGAAGGAGGAGGGAAAGGGATGAGGTAGAGATTGGGAGAAAGAAGAAGAGGTGGAGGAGGGAGGGGGAGGGATATAAATGGGGTTGAGGTAGGCAGGTAGGTGGACAACATGGAGTAGTTTAGTGTTGGCATAACCAGATGATATATGCAGATTAGGATGAGTTAGGTGGAACAAGCGTGGATTGATAAACATAACAAGGAGCGAATGATCCATAAATACGATAGATAAATGTAGAGAGAGAACCTGGTCTTTCAAAGCCAGATGGAGTGAAAGAAGAGAGGAAGTGCTGAAAGAAAAAGACTTCAGAGATCCTGAGAGAGAGGAGGGAGGGAGGGAGGGAGGAGAAGAAAGGTGTTGATAGGAGTGAACAGGTGTCCCTGAGCTAAGAACTGGGCAGATAGAGAAGGGTTAGTAGTAGTGACATGAATCACAGTGGTGTGATAGGGAATCTGGTGTCTCGGGATGTGTGAATCACAGTGGTGTGATAGGGAATCTGGTGTCTTGGGATGTGTGAATCACAGTGGTGTGATAGGGAATCTGGTGTCTCAGGACGTGTGCATGCAGAATATCTGTATTATACACATGCACAAACACGCACGCACCAACAACCTCCTTATTCTACCTGGCAAATCGCTCTTTGTCTCCTCCTCCTCCATCATCATCACACCTGGTCAAAGACAAAGAAGAAGATATGTCATCAAAACAACCAACACAATACAGTCAGATCAGATAGAGAGATAAGAGAGAGAGAGAGAGCAAGAGCAAGAAAGAGTGAGACAGGTGTCAGTCCTACCTGAAGAGCTTGCTTCCATCATCATCATCATCATCATCGAAGTCTGGCCTGTGAGGAAGTAGTTATGGTAATGCAAAAACTCTCATACACACACACAATAATGGATTAACAACTTATTCTCTGATTCTGCACCTATGGACAACTTCTACCCTGCGCTGTCATAGCTATAGACCGTCTGTTAAAGTTATGTGACAGTGACTACCTGCTTCTACCCTGCGCTGTCATAGCTATAGACCGTCTGTTATAGTTATGTGACAGTGACTACCTGCTTCTACCCTGCGCTGTCATAGCTATAGACCGTCTGTTATAGTTATGTGACAGTGACTACCTGCTTCTACCCTGCACTGTCATAGCTATAGACCGTCTGTTAAAGTTATGTGACAGTGACTACCTGCTTCTACCCTGCGCTGTCATAGCTATAGACCGTCTGTTAAAATTATGTGACAGTGATTACCTGCTTCTACCCTGCACTGTCATAGCTATAGACCAGGGCTGTCCAACCCTGTTCCTGGAGAGCTACCATCCTGTAGGTTCACTCCAACCCTCATCTAGCGCACCTGATTCTAATAACTAGCTGCTTGAAAAGCTGAATCAGGTTGGTTACAACCTACAGGAGGTTAGCGCTCCAGGAACAGGGTTGGACAGCCCTGCTATAGACCGTCTGTTAAAGTTATGTGACACAGTGATTGTTTGCTTCTACCCTGCGCTGTCATAGCTATAGACCGTCTGTCAAAGTGATGTGACACAGTGCTTGTCTGATTCCTTGGCAATAAATACTATACTCACGCAGCTCGTCGCTTATTGGACCCTTTCGGCACAACAACACTGCTGCTTGCCTGGGCCCCACCGGCTCCCAAACCCAGAGAGTCATCTGGTATGTCTGGCACACACACACACACACACACACACACAATTCAACGTAACACGATGCTACAAGTGTATCCACTTCAGTAACACAACCGTTTGTTTAATTTATTTAGCCATAAACATGTACTAACACACCGGAGTCAACTAATCAAACAATCGTCAGACTTGATTAGCCGAATAAAGTTAAGGGGTGTGAATGCTGTAATGAACCATGTACATCCTGTAGCTCTCTAAGACCAGAGCTGGTGACCTGGCACTGCAGTTGTGAGTATAGCGAGCTAGCCATTGCCTCTCAGGTAATAACCTATGGCTATGCGTTAACTTAGCTGTAGCTACTGTATTTGTTAGCTAACTAGCTACCTATGTTACGCCAAGCCGAACAAGCGAACTGTTAGCTGGCATAAACACATCTAATCGTTCGGTAAAAATAACACTTGTTTTGATTAAATGTCGACTCAAACTAGCTAGCTAGTTAACGCTATATGAGCATAATTTACCCGTATGTCACCTAGCTAGCTAGCTAACTAGCTGGGCTAACATGGCGAGTTGGCAACATTAACCTCAGCCTGAGGCTCAGGTCATGCCAACTAATAATTATGACAAGCTATTTGCCAAGGTTGGTAGCTAACTACGATTTTGCAAGAAAGACAGACGTCAATAGCTAGCTAGTTTAAATTCTTCAAGTCAAAGTCAAATACCCAGTTAGCCTGCTATCGCTGGCCAGTTAGTTTATCCCCAGCTGAGAGCTAGCGCCCTAATGCTGTCAGACGCAGACGGGAGAAAGTGACAGACTCGGTCAAAGGGCCATGGATCTACAATTTGCCATGTGCATTATCTCTTGTGTGGCATTTGAACTTAATTCCCACAAGCTTAAAACTTTACTGTACCTGGGTTAGAAGAGTCCATGTCCGGGTTGAATAACATAAACAAACAAAACAAGTTACAGTAAACTGCGGAAATTTCCTCAGTCCACAATCCTAATTCCTCTCATATGTATCGATTTTATGGACATCTATATCAGCAAATAAAGAGGCGATGTCATGACTCGTGTTTCTTCATCATCAGCCAATCGGGGGGAAATTACAAAACAAGAGAGAACATATCTATTTCCCTGTCCCTTTTCCTGTTTTCCCCGTTTAAAAACCATCTAGATCCAAGATGGCGTTCAAGGCTAGCAGCAATGACTGTGGGCGCGTTCGTAAATTCATTCCGGCTATCCACTCTGATTTCAGAGCACTCTCGTCTGAGTGTGCCAAAGCGCAGAATAACTCATGAATTTACGAACGCACCCTGTATAGGCGCCCAAGTCTGATCTAGCTATGTAACCCTTTTTTTCAATCACTAGCGGAATACAAGTGACATCCAATAAGAGGGCAACCCCAATGTTTGACCAGCTACACCCAGGCCAGAACCATATGTATATTTTTTTATTTGAGTCAAAGCAAGATCTTAACCTTTAAGATTATCTGAGTGATATATTATACCCACATTATGTAATTGTGTATTATAATGTAATAAACCTACTACTCCTATTTCAGAAACTTATTGTATGTGTGTACACTAAAATAAGTGCACAATATACAATTCCTGTGCTTATAGAAGGTTATAGGCCTCATTACCTAAACCAAGACATAGAAAACCTATGGATACTCTCACCTTATCTATAGATTCTCTATTGTGTTATTGACTGTACGTTTGTTTATTCTCATGTGTAACTCTGTGTTGTTTTTTGTCGCACTGCTTTGCTTTGTCTTGGCCAGGTCGCAGTTGTAAATGAGAACTTGTTCTCAACTGGCCTACCTGGTTAAATAAAGGTGAAATAAAATAAAATAAAAAATCTATCAGTGAGGAGAACTTCATGATTTTAGTGTGTAAAACAAACATTGGAGTAGACAGGTTTGGAGTTGTGATTCATGATCGTTGTTTTTATTATTAATGATAATACTTAAGCATCATAATACACAAAAATAAAAAATAACACTGTAATTACGTGACTGTTGTTTTTCCAAAGCGATGGGGGAAGAGGGGAAGGTTGGTCAAGGTTAGTACAAATGAATGGGGATGTGAAAGGCTGTGTGGGGAGGATCTCTTTCAGAGCAAGGGAGGAGGAGGAGATGATCACATATGCACACTCATATGAATGAGGATGAGAGGAGCTGAAGAAGGTAGAAAGGTGAGAGAGGGTAGGCTATCCCATACATTACAGATAAGGCACTTAACATACAACAACATCTGAAAATATACAATGATACAAATACAACACTTCCATTGTTCCATGTATCATACTTTTGCTTACTGAGCAATTGAGTTGCTAAAATAAAATCCAAACTCAAGATAAATCCTAACTTTTCTGAAACAATGATGTCAAACATAAAACATGACTGTAAACCTGTTTCTTATAGGAATCATAACTCAAATCCCTCTACAATAACAGAAAAACACCTCTCTCACACCCGGGATAATCTAATCCTGGGCAGTATGGCCTCAAAACTCTGCCCTAAATAAGGCCTAAATTACACTGGCCCTTTCCAGTCTCCTGAGAAGAAATGTCCTGTTCTAACTAACTAACCAACCAACGGTCCCGATGAATATCCATCATGATTCATGACATCAGTTTGGGTCAGGATTCAATAAATTTCCCCTTGGGGATCTATAAAGTACCTATCTATTCTACTGAATCATAGTGCCCAGAACCAGATTGGACTGGACCAAACCAGACTGCCATTCAAATCTGCAAACATTTGCAGAAAACTTTTGTCCTTACAAGGTCATTGTTGGAAGAAAGAGTACACAATGAAGTTTCTTCAATAGAATAGAACAGTTAGCTCCTGTTGTCGAACATTCTTGGTGAACTGGATTGTTGGTGAGCGCTCAGAGTTGGGAGCTTCATAAACGTTAGCGGAGTTGAATGCATCTCTAGTCGATGACATGCATCATACCACACTGGAATGAAACCACAACTGGTCCATACTGGTCTAGTCTGGAAAACAGTTACTGCTTTAAAAAATTCAGAATGATTGACATTCTATTTGGGATCATGACTGGCTGGACTGTTGTTTTTGTATTTTTTTTTATTTTTTTTACCTTTAATTTACAAAGGCAAATAAATTATAGCAAAAACTTCTGCCTGTGTGACCTTGGTAAGATGTCAATGACACTCAGAGATATACTGAATTAGTCACGCACATACAGAGCGAAAACCATGATAAAACTTTTTGATAAAAAGTATTTTCCTCACCAATGTCAACGGAGAGTGTCTACAGACAGAAAGTTACCACTGGCACATAAAGATGACATCAGCAGAGGAAGGAAAGCATAATTCAAAATCAGAAGAATCTCAATATACCCCAAAAACTATTTAACACTTAATTTTTTGAAGGTCTGCTTATAAGTTGCTTATAAACATGATTACATAGTCTATTAACCAGTTATACACATTGTTACATTTTATTAACCATTAAATTAAGCAGTTTATAAACAGGCCCTCAAATCAAGGTCCATACAGTGCAGTATTTAAACCCATGCTATTATTGAGGGAGACAACCCGACTCCCTCACAATCTTACTGCATGGGTTTTACAAGCTTAGAGGTGTCACAAACAACATTGTAGGCATCCCATTCAGATGCACTACAGGAGCTGAGCAGAAAAAAAAACATAATTGCATAGAATCATAAAAACCAGAGCCGGGCGAATCAGAATGTCAGCTCCCTGCCTGGTGCGTCACATCAACATTCACACAAGGACATTCACATGGTTGTGTTTTTGTGTGTCAGGTTAAATCTCGTTGTGTCTCTTTTCTAAAGTCTGTCTTTCGTGGCAACTGGAGTATTGGACATAAAGGCACATGGACAAAACATGCTTATAGCAGATTGAGCAACAACAAGGTAATTGAAATAAAAGCACCCATAGTCTGGCTGTAAGGCACATGAGTACACTAAGAAGAGCTGTAGTAGAAGCAGCATCACACTCTCTCTCTCCTCCATTCCCACCTTCCCTTTATTCTCATCACTCTGTCCTCTCTTCCTTTCACATTCTTTTAGAGTGACTGAAATCACACTGTGACATTCCCAATGTTATTCCTTAGCTGAGTTATTTGTGTGCGTGTGTGGGGGTGATAAACAGTTTTAAAATGTCTAGAGCAAATTGAGTTACAAAACCATGATGCATCTGCAAAGATCAACTATCATTCTGAGGACTAAGATGTCTAGTTTTAGACATAAAATAAAAATTAATTACCGAAATGCATCCGGATTCAATGCTCGGGTCATTTTATAAAAATACATCTTTAGAAAAACCAAACTTATTTGAATAAAACTGAATATGTTGTTGTAGTTTTTCCATAAATCATAAACATAGTATACTAGTTGAAGTTTACATGAAACTATAATATGTATTACATACAAACAATGTCTGTGGACATCTCATTACCATAACACTTTTTCAATTTCCTGTAAAACTCAGTTTTTAAATACAGTTTTATTCACCAATGATGCATCATCTAGAGGAGTCCTTAGATGAGCACAAGTTAAGTAAATGCATTCTATGTTCAGTGTTATGTTTAACTCAGGCCTTTTAATTAGGGGAGAAATGTTATAAAATATTATAAATATTGATTTGTTTATAACTTTTTTGGACTTCGAAAACTCTAACGGTAATGAGAATTTTGTGAAAATGTTGGTAAAATGCAAAATATATGATAAAGAATAGTTACATATTCCCCAAAATTGAATAGTTACATGCAGATCATAAACTCAGTGATTCAAGAGGACATTTTGTGAAAAATAACACTTGAGAATGTATATTTTGTTTGTTTTTGTGTATGTGTGTGTTTGTGTGTTAAGGGACTATAACAACAGGTCCATGCCAGTTAATGTAGTATATCCAAAATTGTGTGTGAGTGTGTTTGACTGTATCCACAGGTCTACCTGTAGTTCTCAGGCTTTCGGAATGCCTTTCCTTCTCACTCATCCATTTTCCCTACCTCCCTCTCTCCCTTTTCCCTACCCCTCTCTCCCTCACCACCCTCTCCCTCATCCATTTTCCCTACCACTCTCTCCCTTTTCCCTTCCCTCCATCTCTTCCTCTCTGCTGAGCGAGGGATGTGACTTCTTTACACTCTTACTTCCTGGCACACGTTTTCATCACTCCGTCTTGCGGTGGTTGTTGTGAGCAGCGTCACCGTTCTGCACCACGCCTTTCTTCTTCACCTCCTCTTCCTCCTCTGACTCGTCTGTCTCTTCTTGATCGCTCCTCTCATCCTCTACCTTTTCCTAAAGCAAAAAGAAGGAAGGAAAGAGAGGTGTGTTTAGAAACAGGTCATCTGTCCAGAGACATTACTTTTCCTTTCCCCAAACTGGACCCAAACCAGACTTCTGCGCTTTATCAGCTGGGCTTTCTCTCTCCTCCACCCACCCCTCCTCTCCCAGTCTCTCTATGTCTCTATATCTGTTTCCTACATATTCATTTCTCTCTCACAAGACAAACAATAAAGATACACTGGGTTGTGTGTGTAGTGTTGTCAGGATGTGTGTGTACATACATCGCTGCTCAGGAAGCGGACAGCCATACGCAGAATGAGGATGGCCCAGAAGATATGGAGACACTGCAGCACCATCATAAGGAAATTCAGGAAGTAGTATCCAAAGAATGGAGAGTACATAGTCAATGGATAAACGTACGTAGCATAAATTATGCTGAAAGAGAGAGGGGGGCAAAAAGAGAGGATAACATCAGTAACAACCAACAGACAATTAACAGACATGCTAATCAGAATTGGTGTGAGAGAGTTAGATCATTGGTGTGTGGTGGGAGTGTGCAGGTGTCATCTCACTAGAAGGGGAAGATATAGAGTCTAGTGAAGATGAAGACGGCAGCAAACAGGAAGAAGACGTAGTTACTGGTGTTTCTCCATCCAGCATAGATGAATATCTTAGCAGACTGTCAGAGAGAAAGAGGTGGAGAGAGAGAGAAAGAGGGGGAGAGAAAGAGGGCGAGACAGGTTGTTGTTGTTATAAGAGTTGTAATGTCATATTTCTTCCACCAGGTGACAGTACTAAATCTCTCCATATCTCCACTTTATATATATATATATATATTTTTTTTTTATATATTTTTTTTAACCTTTATTTAACTAGGCAAGTCAGTTAAGAAGAAATTCTTATTTACAATGACGACCTACACCAGCCAAACTCGGACGACGCTTGGCCTATTGTGCGCCGCCCTATCGGACTCCCAATCACGGCTGGTTGTGATACAGCCTGGAATCGAACCAGGGTCTGTAGTGACGCCTCTAGCACTGAGATGTAGTGGCTTAGAACGCTGTGCCACTCGAGATATATCAGCAGTCCTTTGTCCACTTCTTGGCTTAACAAATTTAAATGGGATTTCCTTGTGGGCGATTCCCCTGTGGGCCCCATGTACAAACTACATGTGATAACTGTAAGTGGTTTTGGATAACAGAAACTACTAAATCACCATATTATTATTATTATTATTATTATGTTTATTATTTTATCATGGCAGTGATATTATTATCATGTTTATTATCCTATCATGGCAGTGATATTATTATCACGTTTATTATTTTACCATGGCAGTGATATTATTATCATGTTTATTATCCTCTCATGGCAGTAATATTATTATAATCATTATTATCCTCTCATGGCATTGATATTGTTATCACATTTATTATCCTATCATGGCAGTGATATTATTATCACGTTTATTATCCTATCATGTCATTAATATTATTATAATGTTTATTATCCTATCATGGCAGTGATATTATGATCACGTTTATTATCCTCTCATGGCAGTGATATTATGATCACGTTTATTATCCAATCATGGCAGTGATATTATGATCACGTTTATTATCCAATCATGGCAGTGATATTATGATCACGTTTATTATCCTCTCATGGCAGTGATATTATGATCACGTTTATTATCCTCTCATGGCAGTGATATTATGATCACGTTTATTATCCAATCATGGCAGTGATATCATTATCATGTTTATTATCCTATCATGGCAGTGATATTATGATCACGTCTATTATCCTATCATGGCAGTGATATTATGATCACGTTTATTATCCTATCATGGCAGTGATATTATGATCACGTTTATTATCCTATCATGGCAGTGATATTATTATCATGTTTATTATCCTATCATGGCAGTGATATTATTATCACGTTTATTATCCTATCATGGCAGTGATATTATGATCAAGTTTATTATCCTATCATGGCAGTGATATTATTATCATGTTTATTATCCTATCACGGCAGTGATATTATGATCACGTTTATTATCCTATCATGGCAGTGATATTATTATCACGTTTATTATCCTATCATGGCAGTGATATTATGATCACGTTTATTATCCTATCATGGCAGTGATATTATGATCACGTTTATTATCCTATCATGGCAGTGATATTATGATCACGTTTATTATCCTATCATGGCAGTGATATTATTATCATGTTATGTCGGTGACCCAGCTCCTCTGTAATTGGTTGTACCTCCAGTAAATAGTCGGAGGAGTCGTGCACCAGCATGATGAGCGTGCCCGCTCTGATATAGTTGACACACCAGGAGAAACTGATGAGGAAGATGGTGGCCATATGGTGAACCATTTGCTCCTTAAAGTCCTACAGAGAGGAAGGGAGGGAGAGAGAGAAATGGAGGGAGGGAGAGAGAGGAGGTTAGAGGTTGTGTTTTGTTACCTTGATAACATAACATTCTGTACAGTACACGTCTGTACTGAACCTAGTGGAGCAGAGTCCACTGACAAACTCCCCAGCTCCACACACACAAACACACATCATATCAGTCTAATGTCCACCTCCTGCAGTAGCCCCCTGCCCCTATACACACTGACACTGCCATTAGTGCCATGACAGTAACACCTGGACGTCAGCACAGGGGCAACACCATGCCAACAGCAGCAGAGAGATCGAAAAGACTTGCTTACTGCTTTCAATAAATCACTTGTAGAGTGTGCAGGCTTGGTTAACCACTATCCCTGATCTTGTATACTGCACTCCCCCCGTCTTGTAAACTGCACTCCCTCTGTATGGAAGAATCTTGTGATGATCTGCATGCTGTAATTGATTGACTCTTAAAGTGAATAGGACTGTAAGTAAAGGGATTCTGTACCACCATTTTTAGTGGTTAATTTGTATACTTGATTGTTACAAGCATAGTGTGTTTTATAGAGCACACTTACTTTCCGTTTGACGTCTGACGCCACACTGAAGACTAGAGAGCCGTAGAAACCCAGCTCTATCATATAGTACCAATACTGAGATGGCAGGAGAGTCTGGTGGAGAAATGAGGGATGGAGAGAGAAATAGATGAGGATGGAGGGAAATTGATGAGAGATTGAGGGATAGGGAGAGAGATGGGATGGGGAGAAAAATAGAGGAGAGAGAGGATTGAAAGTGAAATATAATATCAATAACATACATTGATACTTCCATAATATATAATATTCTGTCTGAACAGTCAAACACTGGACATAACATGATATGATTGATTATGATGTATGCCTTCCAATGACTTTCCTATGTTACAATGTATCAGTTACCACTCATCAATAACCAGAGGGACATACCAGAATAGGGAAGCCCTGCCACATCTCCTTAAAGTCATACAGCCAGGGTTTCTGAGAGAGAGAGAGAGAGAGAGATGTTTTCTAATTTCAGTCACAGAGAAATACAGCATTGATACATCCTTTTCACACCCTCTTTCACTCTATATATTAATTTGGCTTTATAATTCTCTTCCAGTGTCATTCGTAAGTTCTTTATTAATCATGTTATAAAAACATTAGATTTTATAACATTTGTTTTGGATACTCAGTTGTCCCTGATATAACCAGCACTGCTGTTCACAGGCTTCTATTCTATCTTAGTATCCTGTTACACTTTTATGCTGTCAGTGAACAAGCTCCGTTTGTCCCATCAATGGTTTAACTAGGATCTAAAGTTTAAACGATGAGTTACGACAGAGGTCAGTTTAAACTATGAGTTATGACAGAGGTCAGGTGACACAAGCGACCAATGAGGGTGCAGGGAGATTAGCTTGGAGACAGGCGGAAGGGGATTAAAGGTCAAAGGTGAAACAGCAGTACTCACGTCAATGAGGGCAGCCAGGCCAGCAATGAAAGCAAGAAGGTAAAAGGTGAATCTCCAACTGCAAGAGAACACACAAAATCATTGGACAACACACACACAGACTTTATACATATGTACAGTAAAGAGAGCATACACATATGCACACAGGGAAATATACACATTCTACTAGGGTAGGGTGAAGACACCACACACAGGGAAATATACACATTCTACTAGGGTAGGGTGAAGACACCACACACAGGGAAATATACACATTCTACTAGGGTAGGGTGAAGACACCACACACAGGGAAATATACACATTCTACTAGGGTAGGGTGAAGACACCACACACAGGGAGATTTACACATTCTACTAGGGTAGGGTGAAGACACCACACACAGGGAAATATACACATTCTACTAGGGTAGGGTAAAGACACCACACACAGGGAAATATACACATTCTACTAGGGTAGGGTGAAGACACCACACACAGGGAAATATACACATTCTACTAGGGTAGGGTGAAGACACCACACACAGGGAAATATACACATTCTACTAGGGTAGGGTGAAGACACCACACACAGGGAAATATACACATTCTACTAGGGTAGGGTGAAGACACTACACACAGGGAAATATACACATTCTACTAGGGTAGGGTGAAGACACCACACACAGGGAAATATACACATTCTACTAGGGTAGGGTGAAGACACCACGCACAGGGAAATATACACATTCTACTAGGGTAGGGTGAAGACACCACACACAGGGAAATATACACATTCTACTAGGGTAGGGTGAAGACACCACACACAGGGAAATATACACATTCTACAAGGGTAGGGTGAAGACACCACACACAGGGAAATATACACATTCTACTAGGGTAGGGTGAAGACACCACACACACGTTGCTTGAAAGTAGAGGAAGTATAAGCTGGTATCCTGCCGGCCCAGATGCCCAGACCAATCTCATCTCATCTCCTATGCTGAGAATGTCAAATCAGGACACATACACAAACACACACACACACACACACACCTACTGTAGAACAGTCCCGTGCCAACTTCCCAGCACACAATGGGAACAGTCATACAGTAGCCTCCCAGTTCAGTCCTGTCACACAGATAGAGACCAGACCTCCAGTACTGTACAACACAACAACCTGCTGACTACAGATAGAGACTTCCAGCACTGTACAACAACAACCTGCTGACTGCAGATAGATACATCCATCACTACAACAACAACCTGCTGACTACAGATAGAGACCTTCAGTACTGTACTACACAACAACCTGCTGACTACAGATATAAACCTCCAGTACTGTACAACAACAACCTGCTGACTACAGATAGAGACCTCCAGCACTGTACAACACAACAACATGCTGACTACAGAATAAGACCTCCAGTACTGTACAACACAACAACCTGCTGACTAAAGATGGAGACCTCCAGTACAATACAATACAACACAACGACATAGTGACTACAGATATGTACCTCCGGTACTGTACAACACAACAACCTGCTGACTACAGATAGAGACCTCCAGTACTTTACAACAACCTACTTACTGCAGATCGAGACCTCCAGCACTGTACAACACAACAACATGCTGACTACCAATTTAGGAGGAGGAGGAGGAGGAGGAGGAGGAGGAGGAAAGTAAGAGATAGAGAGAAGTAATACACTCAGCAGGGGAATAAGGGAGAGAGAGATGAAGTGGAAGGAGAGGGAAGGCTGAGAGAGAGTAGGATACCGCAGTGTGAGAGAGACAGAGAGACAAAGAGAGAGACACTGAGGCTGTTGTGTGAAGACAAACACTAGACTGATTCAGGACAGGGATGTCGCAATACACACACAGTGATTCACACCATTGACAACGAACAACACACGCACGCACAAACTGAACTCTTGGGGTACACACAGAGAATAAAGTCTCAATACAAATCACATCCGTAATCTCATGAGAATCATCTGTGTGAATATTAGGTGTAATGACGATGATAATGATATGATCGTGCCACTAGTGATTGTGATATTAACTACAGGTTGTATCTACACTAGTGATTGTGATATTAACTACAGGTTGTATCTACACTAGTGATTGTGATATTAACTACAGGTTGTATCTACACTTGTTACCTACATATTCTAAGACACATAACTGCAGATACAGGTATCATGCTCTACAATGGCTACTGGACATTATCAAGGAATGACACATAATGGCAACATTTATTTGGGATCTTATATTAAACAGTAGTACATTACCATGTACCATAAACATAACAGAATGAGAGGCCAGTCTTCTAGAAGAGGCTGCAGTCTGTCAGTAGTCCTGGCTTGGGACGCTGTCTCATCTAGTGATCTCGGTATTAGTGTAACACAGCTACTGACTCAGTCCTATAACAATGACATACACTGGTGGGATATAAATTGATTCTGCTGATAGGGCCAGACTGTCTCCTGGGATTGGTGAGGGATGCGAGGGGCAGGCGGTGTGTGTGTGTGTGTGTGTGTGGTCCGGGGGGTAGGAGCAGCCTTGATAAAACTGTCTGGCAATATAATGAGTGCCAGATATACTGTAAATAGACTCAGACATTTGTGCATGAGGGTGTGTTGGTGAGAGATTTGATTCAGGCAGCTGTTTGTGAAGTTGTTGTGTTGTTATCTTGTTTTGTGTGTGTGTTCATGCATGTGCGTGTGTACATACATGTGGGTATTTGTGCATGTGTGTGTATGCATGTGTGTATGTTGTGTGTACCTGGCCTCTTTGAACTTCTTTAGTAGACTGGGTCGGTCCTGGTTCCTACGTCTCCTGAACCATCTCTGCACCTGTCCCTCTGAACAACCTGTCTGCTTACACAGGCTGTCTATAGAACTCTGTAGGAGGGAAGGAAAGCGGGGGAAGGGGAGAGAGAAAGGGAGAGGGGAGAGAGGGAGAGACAGAAGGGTAGAAGGGGATCCAGTTTAGCATAATGATTTGTGTGGTGCTGTATACAGATGTATGATCTTAATTTGAGTAAGTTTGTGTGGTACTGTATACAGCAGGAAAATAATTCTGCAGCAACAGGAAATGTGAATTATAATGTGGATTATAATTCATGGACATTTATGCAGGTGTTGATATATTTTTAATTAGGGCAAATCAAGTCTGACATGACAAACTTTAGAAGCCTTTTTAAAACTCAAATACACTACAAGTTTGCATTTCCTGCTGTGCAGAATTTATTTTGCAACAAAAGAGTGAACAAAGTAAGTTCTGTAGCAATTGTGTAGTGTTAATGTGTGCATGTGTGTTCATGCGTACGTGCGTGTATGCGTCTCTGTGCTTGCGTGCGTTTGTGTAGTCATTTCTAGTTGTGTTACCTGTGTGGGGTTCTTGGTTGTGTTACCGTAGAATGACTCCAGTGTGGGATTGTGTGACACTCTGAGCCGAACTTTCTCCTTCACCCCCATGAGAGCAGCCAGGGGGGTGGCCACTAACCTGAACACACAGAGAGGGGGGAGGGAGAGAGAGAGACGGTATGGTTATGCTGGGTACATTTGTTCAGTTGATTGGAGCATGTGGGTTTGATCTTATCATGAGGGAGGATGGAGAGGTAAGAATGGAGGGAGAGAAAGTGATAGAGAGAGTGACAGAGAAAGGATACATCTTTAAAGATGCTTGCTATAGCTAAGCTAACACACAACATACAGGTGGGTTCTAAAAATATGAGCCCAGGCATGAGAAAAGAGAGAGAAGAGAGAGGAGAGAGAGAAGAAAGAGGAGAGAGGGGAGGGAAGAGAGAGGAGAGAGAGAAGAGAGGGAAGTGAGGGAATGGAAGGAGACAGAGGAGAAGAGGAAGCAAAGATATGATCAGAGTGACTCAGTGAAAAAGACTGAGATTAAATTAAAGATTGAAGGTAAAATAATGTAATTAAAGACTAGCGGAGGAGAGGACAAGATGGACAGAAGGAGGAGGGAGAGAGAGGGAGGGAGGGAAAGAGAAAAAGGGTGGAGCACGTGGAGGGGGGGGGAGAAGAGGGAGAGGCATAGGAAAGCAGAAGAAGAGTAGAAAGAGAAGAAGTATAAACACATGTAGACAGATGGGTGAAAGAGGAGAGGTATAAACACATGTAGACAGATGGGTGAACGAGGAGAGGTATAAACACATGTAGACAGATGGGTGAAAGAGGAGAGGTATAAACACACGTAGACAGATGGGTGAACGAGGAGAGGTATAAACACATGTAGACAGATGGGTGAACGAGGAGCGGTATAAACACATGTAGACAGATGTGTGAAAGAGGCAGAGGTTTTGGCTTATGAGGGGTGACAGTCAGCCAGCCAGTCAAACAGCTAGACAGACAGACGTACCTCTCGAATATCTGTCTTATTACGAGGAAGGCTAGGGCGATGGGTAGAGCCACCCAGAGGTCGCTGGCCTTGGCGTAGACACGGCCATCTTTGTCCTCCAGGTCAGCCCAGCCCAGCCCCTCAGGGAACCACAGCCGCTCATTCCAGAACCACGCGCTCAAACTGGACACCATACTGGGGAGAGAGCAGAGAAGAGGGTAATATACTGATATATACACACACGCACGAACGCAAAGATACACACACACAGCACACCCCTGGCAGTATGCTGCCTGAGGGGGATGGGAGGAAGCAGTTAACAATCCCTTGTCGTTATTTGAATTGCCAGTGAATTAAAGGACGTGACCAGTTGGCCCCTATGTGTAGCCTACTTCCTGGTCTCTTTCATGACACAATGTCTGTCTAATCCTTCTCTATCTCATCCTAGCCAGACACAGGAAGAATGGAAAGAAAGGGTTAAAATCACTAACTGAATGAATGTTTATTTATTCATTTCTCTCACCACAGTTAAACAACAAGAAACATCCCAATCAGTCTAGTGGAAATGTTCATACCTCAACAGTCGTCTGAAGTCAAATTCATATTCTAATCTATACCATCTGTTGTGTAAACTCCACATCACATGCATTGGGAGAAAGCTGCAGGCCAAATAAATAGGAAAGATTGGCACCAACTAATTAGATGTAATGACATTGTGCAAATCTTCCCCATTCAATTATAGATGTAGGATCTTCATTTGATCAACCTGTTGCAGAAGAACTTTCCTGCAATGCAAGAAATGTAAAACTTGTTGTGTATTTGAGGTTTTAAAAGGCTTCTGAAGTTCGCAATTTCCACTTAGAAATGTCAGACTTAATTTTCTCTTACGAAAAATGTATCAACCCCTACAAAAATGTAAATGTATTATAATCTACATAATAACCACATTCATGTTGCTGTAGGATTATTTTCCTACTGTAGCAAACTGGTTCAAATTAAAGATGGAATCCGCAGGTCGCGGGCAACCCCATGCTGCCCCCACTTGTTGTGTTGTTTTGTCACTTTGAACGAAAACAAGGGGGTTGAGCCCTGAGCCACCTTGGGCTGGCCTTCTGGGAAAGGTGTGTCTGCGTGAAATCCCACCTACTCAAACAACCCTTGCTGCGCCATGGCTCTGGGGTGAAAGTCACTAGCTAGCTAACATGTTTGCAGATAAACTGTTTTGGTTGTAGGGACAACGCTTTCAGAAAATGTCGACAGCAACAAGCACCATTCTCGGTTCTTGGATCTGAATCAATTTGACCCCAATAGAGAAAAATAACTGAGAAACAGACTACACAAGACCAATCCAGAAACCTGATAAACATTGTAATTTATTTTGAAAGGATTAGCGCACATTCAATGAATCTGATCAAACAAAGGTGGATATTCGTAAAATCCGTCATAATTGCTATGGCAATCAAGCTGTTTTTATCGACCCTGTAACTGTCGCTTTTGCTGATTGATCGTTTTCTAAACAAAAAAAATACCCAAGAAACATTAGGCTCTTGGTCTGATATGCGCTTTTGAACACCTGAGTAAGCTCCACTCATTCATTACACTGGCGCGTCATAGCCATGACCACAACAGCATTTGTTGTTCTCTGATATCCCAGACTGGTCTCATAGACTAGACGTAACATAGTATACATAAATCCGGAACACTCAAATTAGTATGATATGTTACATTTGCTATGGTTACATAAGATAGAATTTTACTTAAACGAAAGGAGGGTGGTTGATTCGAAATGGATGGGAGGGAGTATAACGCAAACGTCTAGCAACACGAGCGTCTAGCAACTCAAAGGTGGCAACACGGACAACTTTAGAATTTTAGCTAATTAGCAACATTGCAACAACTTAGCTACTTTGCAACTACTTAGCATGTTAGTCAACCCTTCCCCTAACCTAACTCCTAGAGCTAGCTAACGTTAGCATTAGCAACCTAGCCACCTAACTAACATTAGCCACAATAAATTGGAATGCGTAACATACATATGTACTAATTGCAATTCATAACATATCATACGAAATGGATGATGGACATCAACAAATTAATACATACCATACGGAATGTAACATACCATACTACACTGAACAAAAACACAAACGCAACATGTAAAGTGTTGGTCCCATGTTTCAAGAGCTGAAATAAAAGATCCCGGAAATGTTCCATATGTATAAAAAGCCTAATTCTCTCAAATATTATGAACAAATTACTTTACTTCCCTGTTAGTGAGCATTTCTCCTTTTCCAAGATAATCCATCCACCTGACAGGTGTGCCATATCAAGAAGCTGATTAAACAGCATGATCATTACACAGGTGCACCTTCTGCTGGGGACAATAAAAGGCCACTCTAAAATGTGCAGTTTTGTCACACAACACAATGCCACAGTTGTCTCAAGTTTTAAGGAATTGTCCAATTGGCATGCTTACTGCTGGATTGACCACCAGAGCTGTTGCCAGATAATTTAATGTTCATTTCTCTGCCATAAGCTGCCTCCAATGTCGCTTTAGAGAATTTGGCAGTATTTCCAACCGGCCTCAGATCACGTGTATGGCGTCGTGTGGGCGAGCGGTTTGCTGACGTCAACGTTGTGAACAGAGTGCCCCATGGTGGGGTTATGGTTTGGGCAGGCATAAGCTACAGACAACAAACGCAATTGCATTTTATCGATGGCAATTTGAATGCACAAAGATACCGTGATGAGATCCAGAGGCCCATTGTCGTGCCATTAATCCACCGCCATCACCTCATGTTTCAGTATGATAACGCATGGCCCCACGTCGCAAGGATATGTACACAATTCCTGGAAGCTGAAAATGTCCCAGTTCTTCCATGGCCTGCATACTCACCAGACATGTCACCAATCGAGCATGTTTGGGATGCTCGATTGCGTTTTCCAGTTCCTGACAATATTCAGAAACTTCGCACAGCCATTGAAGAGGAGTGGGACAACATTCAACAGGTCACAATCAACAGCCTGATCAACTCTAGGCATGAGGCAAATGGTGGTCAAACCAGATACTGACTGGTTTTCTAATCCACGTCCCTATCTTTTTTTTTAAAGATATCTGGGACCAAAAGATGCATCTGTATTCCTAGTCATGTGAAATCCATAGATTAGGGCCTAATTTATTTATTTAAATTTACCTATTTCCTTATATGAACTATAACTCAGTAAAATCTTAGAAATTGTTGCATGTTGAATTTATATTTTTGTTCAGTATAAATGGAGTGTCTCAGATTTATGTACAGAACAAAACGAAAGGCTCCCCTTACTTTCAATCAGTTTTTTTTCTTTTTCAAGGCCTGAGGCACTTTTTCAATCACATTCCTGAAGTCCAAAAAACAAACACTTAGCTTCCTAGTACATATGGAAATTAAAAAGGTTTACGAATGACGGCAGGGTTACTGTCAAAAGGATTTGAGACATCGATGACAGGCGCTTAGACAGCGCTTTGGGCTTTTAGAGAGAGAAAAGTAGAGAGAAGCTTTACTTTGACTGTGGTTTGGGTGTGGTAGGATGGGGGTGAGAGTTGGGTGGTGGACGGTATGAATCATCCATCTGTGCTGAGTCTGAATGTCCTCCCACACACCACTCCCCTATCACCACTCCACCCTAAACCCTACACCTTAAACCCTGCGCCCCTCTTCAAAACCCACCCACTCTCCATATCACTGCCCTAATCCTCTCTGACGCCACCCTACTGTACCCACTCCCCCGATTCACCTCAGCCCCCAAACCCCTACCCTATCCACTCCCCCTCCATGATCCCTCCAGGACTTGCCTCATTGAGTAGGTTCCCTCCCCAGATGACGAAAGCTCTGAGAGGCAGAGCGAGGCCTGCCTCCCTCCCTGCCTAAAGTAACTCCCAGACCCAGAGCAGGCCTGGCTCTCTTTCAAATATACAGCTGGATTTACACCCACATTAAAGACCGATATACAGCCAGAGAAGGGAGCACTGCTGAGATATACTGGGCTTTTCACATTGGTTAACATGAAACGGATAGGACCTACCGGCTGTGTGTGTGAGAGAGAGAGAGAGAGACGAAATGAAATACACAAAGGACAGATACATGATATAATGCGGTTATTAGTACAATTATTGCAAGTTGATATGTACATGGTTAACTATACAGGTAGTGGCAGAAAAATATACTTAAATAGCTAAATGTGCGTATGATATAAATGAGGGTAATAATAGTTTACTTAATATACAGTCTGGTTAAATGTACAGGTAAATGAATATTTGCATGGTTAAATTAAATGTACAAGGACCTCCTGTAGCGCTTTCTGGCACACCGTGGTGGAATCAGTCTGTGACTGAAGGTGCTCCTCTGCATCACAACCATGGCATGCAGAGGGTGGGTGACGTTGTCCATGATGGCCAGAAGTTTGGCCAGGATCCTTCTCTCTGCCACCTCCTCTAGAGTGTCAAGGTTAATCCCCAGAACAGAGCTAGCCTTCCTGATCAGCTTATTTACCCGAGAAGCATCACCAGCCTTTATGTTGGCGCCCCAGCACACCACTGCAAAAAAGATGGCACTGGCTGGTAGAATATATGCAGTAGTTTACTGCACACATTGATGGACCTGAGCCTCCTCACAAAGTAGAGTCGGCTCTGGACATTTTTGTACAGGACCCCGGTGTTACCAGCCCATTCCAGCCTGCTGTCCGTATGGACTCCCAGGAATTTGTATGACCCAACCATTTCCACATCCATCCCCTGTATAGGGACTGCAGTCGGTTGGGCCTTGGTCCACAACCATCTCCTTTTGCTGATGTTGAGCTGAAGGTGGTTTTTCTCACACCACACAACAAAGTCATTGATTGCGCTCCTGTACTCCTTCTCCTGCCCACCCCTGATTCTCCCTACAAATGCGGAGTCATCCGAGAACTTCTGCAGGTGGCATGTTTCAGAGTTATATTTGAAGTCTGAGGTGTAGAGGGTGAACAGGAAGGGGGACAGGACCGTTCCCTGGGGGGCCCCTGTGTTGCTTCAATATGAATGTTAGCTAACGCCAGGCTAGCTTTGGATAGCTTAGTTTATGTACAGTAGGTGTGGATCCCACCTTCAGCTTGACTTTTTCCACATTTTGTTACATTATGATATTTCATAATATCCAATTGGTAGTTACAGTCTTGTACCATCGCTGCAAGTCCCGTACAGCACACACCTGTCTATATAAGGTCCCACAGTTGACAGTGCATGTCAGAGCAAAAACCAAGCCATGAGGTCGTAGGGCTCCGAGACAGAATTGTGTCGAGGCACAGATCGGGGGAAGGCTACCAAAATATTTCTGCAGCATCAAAGGTCCTCCATCATTCTTAAATGGAAGAAGTTTGGAAACATCAAGACTCTCCCTAGAGCTGGCCGCCCGGCCAAACTGAGAAATTGGGGGAGAAGGGCCTTGGTCAGGGAGGAGAGTGGCCAGACAGAAGCCACTCCTCAGTAAAAGGCATTTCTCACTCTGACAAAGCTCCAGAGTTCCTCTGTGGAGATGGGAGAACCTTCCAGAAGGACAACCATCTCTGCAGTAACTCCACCAATCAGGCCTTTATGGTACAGTGGCCAGACGGAAGCCACACCTCAGTAAAAGGTACATGACAGCCCACTTGGAGTTTGCCAAAAGGCACCTAAAGGACTCAGACCATGATAAACAAGATTCTCTGGTCTGATGAAACCAAGATTGGGCTCCCGAGTGGCACAGCGGTCTAAGGCACTGCATCTCAGTGCTAGAGGCGTCACTACAGACACCCTGGTTCGATTCCAGGCTGTATCACAACCAGCTGTGATTGGAAGTCCCATAGGGTGGCAAGTCTGGAGGATGTTTTTCAGCGGCAGGGACTGGGAGACTAGTCAGGATCGAGGGAAAGATGAACGGAACAAAGTACAGAGAGATCCTCGATGAAAACCTGCTCCAGAGCCCTCAGGACCTCAGACTGGGGCGAAGGTTCACCTTCCTACAGGACAACGGCCCTAAGCACACAGCCTAGACAACGTAGGAGTGGCTTCGGGACAAGTCTCTGAATGTCCTTGAGTGGCCCAGCCAGAGCCTGGACTTGAACCTGATCTAACATCTCTGGAGAGAACTGAAAATAGTTGTGCAGCAACGCTCCCCATCCAACCTGACAGAGCTTGAGTGGATCTGCAGAGAAGAATGGGAGAAACACCTCAAATACAGGTGTGCCAAGCTTGTAGCGTCATACCCCAGAAGACTCAAGGCTGTTATCGCTGTCAAAGGTGCTTCAATAAAGTACTGAGTAAAGGGCCTGAATTCTTATGTAAATGTGATATTTTTTTTATATATACATTTGCAGAAATTGTGTGTAGATTGATGAGGAAACAATTTAATCAATTTTAGATTAAGGCTGTAATGTAACAAAATGTGGAAAAAGTCAAGGGGTCTGAATACTTTCCAAATTCACTGTACACCGGTCACACTAACAAGACGTTAAATGAAGTTACAAGTTACAACACTAAGTTATGGCTACATAAGCCTCCCCTTCTCACACACACTCTCCCCTGAGACACTGTCATCATTATTACCACATCATAGCAAGTTACTCATCAACACCAGACACGTTTCCTGTTACAACTCAGAGAAGGTGCATTTCAATCGTCTTCCTCTCCTTTCTTTCATCAGGGGTTTATCTCCATACTCTAAAATGCCTTCCTCTCATAATCTCATCTCCTCTGTCAGCAGTGTTCTGATAGAAGTGGACAGAACACCTGGACCTCTGCTATAAAACGCTGTCCACCTAACCTGTCTATTGAGATGAGTGCAGATGATGTTAAAAAGTGGTGTTAAAAAGTGGTGAGATAGACACATGTTGTATAGCCCACATTCTTAAATGTGGGCTATAGGATCTGGTTTTGGCAAACCCCTGCACACACTGTTGTAGAAACACTGATAGGTTAATGACACTGAGTCCTGGGTGGTGCTGCTATTGAGACAGAATTAGTGCTTTTGTTTCACCCATCCATACTTCTCTGCAGCATAGCATTCCTGCTAGCATCATGGGATTACTTATACAACATCATCCTGCTGAACTCAGAGGCAGGGAGGAAGGGAGGGAGGGTCCATGTATTCACTGGGAAAGCAACACCTCCACAACACAGACAGGAAAGGAGGAGGGCTGCAGAATCCTCGTGGGACAGGACACGTGAAGAACCCTGTTGACTTTCTGTGAGCACAATAGCAGAGATATTGAACTATTGTACTTTCCAAGCCTTTAGGGCACTTCTCTCAGATTCCCTGCTATTCCAGAAGATATAGATAGATAGATAGATAGATAGATAGATAGATAGATAGATAGATAGATAGATAGATAGATAGATAGATAGATAGATAGATAGATAGATGCTAAAAGCAACATACATTGTAGTTATAGAAATGCCTCTGTCCTACTGTGTTTTAGGCAGTTGATTATTGTATAGGTGAGTCTTCTAGGCAGAGTTAACCAAAACAGCACAGATACAGGGATCTTCCCTGCAACAAAACAGAGCCACAGTGCAGTCCAAAGGTGATGATAACACATAACAGACAGCAAAGAGAAACTGTAAAGTCCGGACTCACTTCGCTGTGTAATAACCACGGGTCACAACTCACAATACTATGTGTTCGTAAAGCAGGCCTACCTGCAGTAAACAGTAGAGTAGGCCTAACTGGGGTTTCAGCATGCCAATGTATGGCCTAACGATCTCTCCATAGGAGGAATCATAGATTTAATTTAGATAAACATTAGAAACATGGTGGTGACATTTCAGTCAACACCAGTGTTCATGAGTCTAAGTGTCTGAGTGTCAGTGTGTGTGTGTGTGTGTTGCAAGAGAAAAACTTGTTCAGGTCAGCCAGAGGATCCAGCATGCTACAGCATTTTTCCTGACAGAAGCCCAACTCCAGTTCCTATTGGCTGACAAGATCATGTGACCGGACTCTGGCCATTCTGCTGAGCCAATTAGATGGAGGATGCCTCTGGGTGGGAGAGTGGAAGTGCTCTCTCTCTCTTCCTCCCTCTGTCTCTATGGTGCTGTCTGACAGGAGAATGTGAGTAGTCAAAGCAGACTAACACTAACATAGTTTCTCAACCCCTGGTCTGTGATATATCACTGACCAGTCCCTTTATAATCTCAAACTAAAAATTGAAAACCTCGGATTACAAGGTTTAGATACAGAGTGTGACCCTCTGTGTCCTCACCAGTCACACACAACAAACACACACACTGATATAACCTACTATGACTGCGAATTAACTTTAATGCAGGCCATACCTGAGACAATTTTTACCGCAATATTTTATTCTGTCGGTCTCCTTCTCCGTCTCCAACTGGCAGAGCATACTGCACCTTTAAGGTTTTTTATTTTACAATTTGTCGGAAGGAGCAAAACACAATAGGCTAAATGCCGTGTTCAAAACAACTGGGAACTCGGAAATCTCCGACATCAGTACGTTCAAAACGAGCTCCCACTCGGAAAAATCATCAAACTTGGAATTCCAACTCAGGAACTCGGGCCTCTTTCTAGAACTCCGCTCTACGACCTGAATATCATCGACGTCATGATTTGACTTCGTATTTTCCCAGTTGTTTTGAATGCGGCAATAGTCTGTAGGCCTACGTGAGGACATGATCTTTATCATAGGCCTGGCTATTAAGATGTCTGGTCATAGGATAAACGTACGTCGTTTGCGTAATGACGCGTGTCCAAGTGATCGCGCTTCATTGTGGGATAGGCCTACATGCCTAGATAACCGAAAGGTTAGCACAGCCAAATCAACATCGGCTAT
Organism: Thymallus thymallus; assembly: GCA_023634145.1. Lineage (NCBI taxonomy): Eukaryota > Metazoa > Chordata > Actinopteri > Salmoniformes > Salmonidae > Thymallus > Thymallus thymallus. The sequence continues at coordinate 12,737,446 of CM042416.1, forward strand.
CGTAAAAATTCATGAAAACTAAAATGAGCAATTTAAGATTAGTTTTATGGATAAGGTTCGCAGTGTGGTTAGGGTTAAGGGTATGATTACGTTTAAAACCTTCAACACTTGGACAGAAAGAGTATAGAGCTGGCTATTACAGAAACACACCGTGCATATTCAGACGAAACCGTTATTCAGTTCATATCACAATAACAGTCCCATTGATGTGATTGAGATCACGGTACTTACTTTGGTCCCAATCCCCTGTCACTGAGGTCCAAGGCGATGTACGAGACTTTGGGTTAGAGCGCACAGAACAGACGGCGGTAGCCTATATGCAATTTTCGCCCGCTGAGCAGAAAATCAGTCCAACCGGAGAAAGTATAGCTCCGTCCGTTTAATATAATCTGCCTGCTGCGCTCGTGACGGCCCGGGTGTGTCGGTGTTTGAGATTAGGGTCCAGCCTGATCACTTCTGCCTCTTATCCACATCTTTCCATCCAGTCAAAAAAAAACATTTTAATAGAAGGATTGAGAGAAAAAGAATGAGTAGGTGTGAGAAATTGAGAGACGGCGAGACGAGTGAAGGCGGGGTTTCTCTACTTTCTGTGTCGATGTATATCCGCTCTGATCATCCTGGATAGGTCTAAACTACAAGTTAGGCTACTTTATTTTTCGTTGTGTCCCACCTATTCTTTCTCTTCTCTCTGGGGGATAGGGATAGCAAGGTGGTTGGCCGCGAATAGGCGTAGATTAGCCAAACTGCTGCATCTGGAGAACGGACCGCGAGAGGGGTGAGACTAGGAGTGAAATAGAAAATAACTGGGAGGAAGGGTCACAGATGACGTTTAGGCACATGAGGCACTTGGCTGACACACACACATCCGCATTTTGTTTCCGGACCCCAATAAAACACTGTTACCATTCTCTCTATAATAATGGTGTGATTAAGGCTGTTTACATCACCAAATATTAGTGCGTAAACGAAAAAAACAGTAGGACCCAGGGTTTTCAGAGCAAGTTTTCATTGTTGGATATTAAAGACTGTAAAAACACCAGGAAATCTGTTCCCAAGTATTCCCACGCATAATAGAGAGACTAATTAGATCTTATCCCAATGTAATCAAAGTTTGTTTTGGTCAAATATTATATATGTTTGGGCTTGTGGTCAATTGCATTGTACAATTTTATTTGTAATTATGTTCCGGCCCCCCAACCATCTAAATACATACAATTATAAACAAATAGTAGCCTAAAAGGAACTTGTTTTATGGGTTTGGACTTTGGACATTATTTGGTGACTTGACTGTAGGCCTATCAGTAGAGCTGTGTTGATAAAATCAGTGTGGAAGCCAAGCCAAGCCAGTAAAAAAGCCATATTACAACCTATGTTGTGATAATTGCGTTGTTTGCTCAATAAGGCTGTGACAGCAAAAAGACAAGTCACACAGTGGTGGAATAAATTCAACTACACATGTGTTTGCTTCATCACAAAATAGGAAAGCAACATCTGTCCAGTGAAGTCCACAAAGCAAATATTCCATAAAATCAGTTACATCACCTGCAGCATGGTCAAGCAAGTTAGTGTGTTTGACAGTTTACTAAGCAACTACTGATTTAGAACCATGGCGTTACCGCAAGTCAGCTGAACGCAGGGTTCAAAGGGCGAGGTCATCGGAGTTCTGCAGCTCGAGGAGGATGAGACGAGATGAGACCAGACAAGCACAGTGCTGAGCTTAGACCCTAGTCAAAAGTTTATTTGTCAGTTTAGCAGATGTTATAGTTGGTGCAGTGAAATGTTTATGTTACTACATCCTAACAATGCAGTAAAATGTCAAACAAGTAGGCTTCACAAATAATAAATCATCATAAATAAATCTTGAAATGTCGGAATGAATCCAGTTAACCCAAATGTCGCTGTAACAGTAATGCAATCTATGAGGATATACAACGGATGAATTTACCCAAGATATACTAAGAATTATATGTATATACAGCCAACACAACACAACACAGTGCATCAGTAGATATATTAGAGTGGGCTATTGTGTAAAAAATCCAGTATATAAATAAATGTGCATAACTGTGTAACTAATACATTTTTTTAAACCTTTATTTAAATAGGCAAGCCAGTTAAGAACAAACTGACTATGGGACTCCCAATCACGGCCGGGTGTGATACAGCCTGGATTCGAACCAGGGACTGTAGTAACACCTCTTGCACTGAGACCCGCTGCGCCACTCTGGAGCATGCTACAGTAGTAGAAATAATAGAATGACCTATGAATGAGCTATGTCGAGAATACAGTATTTAAATACACAGTACAAAATCCCATGGCAAAATGGATAGAATTGCAGGAACTTAGCTTCCGGACCAGAGTCTGGAAAATAAAAATACAGTAGGTCTATGTGCAGGTTGAATAGTACTTCAATAACCAGAGCACTGCCTAACCAGTATTTTTATTTATTTAACTAGGCAAGTCAGTTAAGAACAAATTCTTATTTACAATGACGGTCTACACCGGCCAAACTCGGACGACACCACCCTATGGGACTCCGGTTGTGATACAGCCTGGATTTGAATCAGGGTGTCTGTAGTGACGCCTCTAGCACTGAGATGCAGTTCCTTAGACCACTGTGCCACTAGCGTCGTCCAGTACAGGGGGTCCCTATATTAAACTGGATCTCTTTTCTCCATTGGAAAAGCTTGTAAGACTGTTCCACTTAAGCTACTTACTCCATGCTGTCCTACTTTAGCTAGCTACGGTTAAAAAGACTGAATTACAAAATTTGCATTTTATTGCATGACATAAGTATTTGATACATCAGAAAAGCAGAACTTAATATTTGGTACAGAAACCTTTGTTTGCAATTACAGAGATCATACGTTTCCTGTAGTTCTTGACCAGGTTTGCACACACTGCAGCAGGGATTTTGGCCCACTCCTCCATACAGACCTTCTCCAGATCCTTCAGGTTTCGGGGCTGTCGCTGGGCAATACAGACTTTCAGCTCCCTCCAAAGATTTTCTATTGGGTTCAGGTCTGGAGACTGGCTAGGCCACTCCAGGACCTTGAGATGCTTCTTACAGAGCCACTCCTTAGTTGCCCTGGCTGTGTGTTTCAGGTCGTTGTCATGCTGGAAGACCCAGCCACGACCCATCTTCAATGCTCTTACTGAGGGAAGGAGGTTGTTGGCCAAGATCTCTCGATACATGGCCTCATCCATCCTCCCCTCAATACGGTGCAGTCATCCTGTCCCCTTTGCAGAAAAGCATCCCCAAAGAATGATGTTTCCACCTCCATGCTTCACGCTTGGGATGGTGTTCTTGGGGTTGTACTCATCCTTCTTCTTCCTCCAAACACGGCGAGTGGGGTTTAGACCAAAAAGCTCTATTTTTGTCTCATCAGACCATATGACCTTCTCCCATTCCTCCTCTGGATCATCCAGATGGTCATTGGCAAAATTCAGACGGGCCTGGACATGCGCTGGCTTGAGCAGGAGGACCTTGCGTGCGCTGCAGGATTTTAATCCATGACGGAATAGTGTGTTACTAATGGTTTTCTTTGAGACTGTGGTCCCAGCTCTCTTCAGGTCATTGACCAGGTCCTGCCATGTAGTTCTGGGCTGATCCCTCACCTTCCTCATGATCATTGATGCCCCACGAGGTGAGATCTTGCATGGTGCCCCAGACCGAGGGAGATTGACTGTCATCTTGAACTTCTTCCATTTTCTAATAATTGCGCCAACAGTTGTTGCCTTCTCACCAAGCTGCTTGCCTATTGTCCTGTAGCCCATCCCAGCCTTGTGCAGGTCTACAATTTTATCCCTGATGTCCTTACACAGCTCTCTGGTCTTGGCCATTGTGGAGAGGTTGGAGTCTGTTTGATTGAGTGTGTGGACAGGTGTCTTTTATACAGGTAACGAGTTCAAACAGGTGCAGTTAATACAGGTAATGAGTGGAGAACAGGAGGGCTTCTTAAAGAAAAACTAACAGGTCTGTGAGAGCCGGAATTCTTACTGGTTGGTAGGTGATCAAATACTTATGTCATGCAATAAAATGCAAATTAATTATTAAAAAATCATACAATGTGATTTTCTGGATTTTTGTTTTAGATTCCGTCTCTCACAGTTGAAGTGTACCAATGATAAAAATTACAGACCTCTACATGCTTTGTAAGTAGGAAAACCTGCAAAATTGGCAGTGTATCAAATACTTGTTCTCCCCACTGTAGGATAACCCATGATTAGAATACAGTATATACAGTGCATTTGGATAGTATTCAGACCCCTTGTATTTATCCACATTTTGTTACATTAGTCTTATTCTAAAATGTATAAAATTATTTGTTTCCTTCATCAATCTACACACAATACGACATAATGACAAAGCGAAAACAGGTTTTTAAATTTTTTTGCAAATGTTTTAAAAATAGAAAACATAAATACCTTATTTACTTACACTGGGGGCCAAAAGTTTGGAATATTACTCATTCAAGGGTTTTTCTTTATTTGCACAATTTTTTACATTGCAGAATAAAAGTGAAGACATCAACACATATGGAATCATGTAGTAACCTAAAAAGTGTTAAACAAATCAAAATATATTTTAGATTTTAGATTCTTCAAATAGCCACCCTTTGCTTTGATGACAGCTTTGCACACTCTTTGCATTCTCTCAACCAGCTTCACCTGGAATGCTTTTTCATCAGTCTTGAAGGAGTTCCCACATATGCTGAGCACTTGTTGGCTGCTATTCCTTCACTGCGGTCTGACTCATCCCAAACCATCTCAATTTGGTTGAGGTTAGAACCAAAAATCTCAAATTTGGACTCCAGACCAAAGGACAAATTTCCACCGGTCTAATTTCCATTGCTTGTGTTTCTTGGCCCAAGCAAGTCTCTTCTTCTTATTGGTGTCCTTTAGTAGTGTTTCTTTTGCAGCAATTTGACCATGAAGGCCTGATTTTCACAGTCTCCTCTGAACAGTTGATGTTGAGATGTGTCTGTTACTTGAACTCTGTGAAACATTTATTTGGGCTGCAATCTGAGGCTGGTAACTCTAATGAACTTATCCTCTGCAGCAGAGGTATTTCTTGGTCTTCCATTCCTGTGCAGGTCCCCATGAAGCTGGTTGAGAGAATGCCATGAGTGTGCAAAGCTGTCAATAAGGCAAAGGGTGGCTACTTTGAAGAATCTCAAATATAAAATATATTTTAATTTGTTGAACACTTTTTTGGTTACTACATGATTCCATATGTGTTATGTCATAGTGTTGTTTTTATAGTTTTTATTCTATAATGTAAAAAATAGTGCAAATAAAGAAAAACCCTTAAATGAATAATATTCCAAACTTTTGGCCCCCAGTGTAAGTATTCAGACTCTTTGCTATGAGACTCCAAATTGAGCTCAGGTGCATCCTGTTTCCATTGATCATCCTTGAGATGTTTCTACAACTTGATTGGAGGGAGTCCACCTGTGGTAAATTCAATTGATTGGACATGATTTGGAAAGGCCCACTCCTGTCACAGTTGACAGTGCATGTCAGAGCAAAAATCAAGCCATGAGGTCGAAGCAATTGTCTGTAGAGCTCCAAGACAGGATTGTGTCGAGGCACAGATCTGGTGCATCAGCAAAGTACTGAGTAAAGGGTCTGAATACTTACGTAAATGTGATATTTCTTTTTATTTATTTTTTGCTTTGTCATTATGGGGTATTGGGTGTAGATTTATGAGGGGAAAAAACAATTTAATAAATGTTTGTATAAGGCTGGAACGTAACAAAATGTGGAAAACGTCAAGGGGTCTGAATACTTTCTGCATGCACTGTACATAACCAGGCTGAATCACAACCGGCCGTGATTGGGAGTCCCATAGGGCCTAGCATCGTCCGAATTTGGCCGGTGTCGGAAGTTTACATACACTTAGGTTAAAGTCATTAAAACTCATTTTTCAACCACTCCACAGATTTCATGTTAACAAACTATAGTTTCGGCAAGTCGGTTTGGACATCTACTTAGAATGTCCAATTGTTGGACATTCTTCCAACAATTGTTTACAGACAGATCATTTCACTTATAATTCACTATATCACAATTCCATTGGGACAGAAGTTTACATACACTAAGTTGACTGTGCCTTTAAACAGCTTGGAAAATTCCAGAAAATGATGTTATGGCATTAGAAGCTTCTGATATGCTAATTGACATAATTTGAGTCAATTGGAGGTGTACCTGTGGATGCATTTCAAGGCCTACCTTCAAACTCAGTGCCTCTTTGCTCGACATCATGGGAAAATCTAAAGAAATCAGCCAAGACCTCAGAAAAACAATTGTAGACCTCCACAAGTCTGGTTCATTCTTGGGAGCAATTTCCAAACGCCTGAAGGTACCACGTTCATCTGTACAAACAATAGTACGCAAGTATAAACACCATGGGACCACACAGCCGTCATACCACTCAGGAAGGGGACGCATTCTTTCTCCTAGAGATGAACGTACTTTGGTGCGAAAAGTGTAAATCTATCCCAGATTTACACGGCAAAGGACCTTGTGAAGATGCTGGAGGAAACAGGTACAAAAGTATCTATATCCACAGTAAAACAAGTCCTATATCGACATAACCTGAAAGGCCACTGCTCAAAAACCGCCATCAAAAAGCCAGACTACGGTTTGCAACTGCACATGGGGACAAAGATCGTACTTTTTGGAGAAATGTCCTCTGGTCTGATTAAACAAAAATAGAACTGTTTGGCCATAATGACCATCGTTATGTTTGGAGGAAAAATGGGGAGACCATCTCAACCGTGAAGCACGGGGGTGGCAGCATCATGTTGTGGGGGTGCTTTGCTGCAGGGTGGACTGGTGCACTTCACAAAATATATGGCATCATGAGGAAGGAAAATTATGTGGATGTATTGAAGCAACATCTCAAGACATCAGTCAGGAAGTTAAAGCTTGGTCGCAAATGTGTCTTCCAAATGGACAATGACCCCAAGCGTACTTCCAAAGTTGTGGCAAAATGACTTAAGGACAACAAAGTCAAGGTATTGGCCATCACAAAGCCCTGACCTCAAACCTATAGAACATTTCTGGGCAGAACTGAAAAAGCGTGTGCGAGCAAGGAGGGCTACAAACCTGACTCAGTTGCACCAGTTCTGTCAGGAGGAATGGGCCAAAATTCACCCAATTTATTGTGGGAAGCTTGTGGAAGGCTACCCAAAACGTTTGACCCAAGTTAAACAATCTAAAGGCAATGCTACCAAATACTAATTGAGTGTATGTAAACGTCTGACCCACTGGGAATGTGATGAAATAAATAAAAGCTGAAATAAATCATTCTCTCTACTAATTTCAAATTCTTAAAATAAAGTGGTGACCCTAACTGACCTAAGACAGGGAATTCTTACTAGGATTAAATGCCAGGAATTGTGAAAAACTGAGTTTAAATGTATTTGGCTATGGTGTATGTAAACTTCCGACTTCAACTTCAACTGTAAAGTGGGTAAAACAGTATTTTGAGACTGGTGTTTTGCGGGTAATATTTAATGAAGCTGCCAGTTGAGGACTTGTGAGGCGTCTGTTTCTCAAACTAGACACTCTAATGTACTGGTGCTCTTGCTCAGTTGTGCACCGGGGCCTCCCACTCTTTCTATTCTGGTTAGAGACAATTTGTGCTGTTCTGTGAAGGGAGTAGTACACAGCGTTATATGAGATCTTCAGTTTCGTGGCAATCTCGTATGGAATAGCCTTCATTTCTTAGATCAAGAATAGACTGACAGGTTTCAGAAGAAAGTTATTTGTTTCTGGCCATTTTGAGCCTGTAATCAAACCCACAAATGCTGATGCTCCAGATACTCAACTAGTCTAAAGAAGGACAGTTTTATTGCTTATTTAATCAGCACAACCGTTTTCAGCTTTGCTAACATAATTGCAAAAGTGTTTTCTAATGACCAATTAGCCTTTTAAAATGATTTTGGATTAGTTAACACAACGTGCCATTGGAACACAGGAGTGATGGTTGCTGATAATGGGTCTCTGTACCACCTATGTAGATATTCCATAAAAAATCAGCCGTTTCCAGCTACAATAGTCATTTACAACATTAACATTGTCTACACTGTATTTCTGATAAATTTGATGTTATTTTAATGGACACAAAGATTGCTTTTCTTTCAAAAACAAGGAAAGTTCTAAGTGACCCCAAAATTTTGAACGGTAGTGTATATTGAAGTTGAGATATGCATTGCAGACAGGTTTAACTACATTATTTAATGCACATTTAGGCTACATATTATTAAGTGAATGCACCACCTCAGACTTCAGCGCAGAGCCACCCTTTGACTGTGGTCTGATTACAATCATACAGTAGCATTCTCAACGATTTATAAACACCATGCACACTCAGGTACTCATAAAGAATGACTGATAAACACACACTCTCTCATCCATAAAGACATCAACCTAGATAACTATTGGTGGTTCGGGGCAGGCCTATAGCCTACCTACCACATCTACCAGAACCTCTCGAGAGAAAACTATCTACTGGGGAGGAGACTGGAATCTGTGCCTGTCTCGCCCTCTACTGGTCAATTACAATCTGTACTCCCTCTCTCTCCCTCGCTCTCTCTCTCACTTGCTTCTCTCTCTCGCACTCTCTCTCATTTGCTTCTCTCTCTCGCACTCTCTCTCTCCTCTCTATCTCCCCCCCACCCACCTCTCTCTCCACACACAAACACACACACACACACACACACACACACACACACACACACACACACACACACACACACACACACACACACTAATATCACAAAAAAACATATTTGATGTATAATACTTTTTATTTTAACTTAAAAAGAGATTGGATCAAAAACTGGACTCAATAAATAAGAAATAAATATAATTGTTGTAATAATTAATTCATAATTATAATTACTCGATTGCAGAATCTGACAGAAACAGATCCTTTTTTACTCTAAAAAAATCTTAAATCGGAAACTCGTAACCCATTTAAACCCTTCATAATTTCTCCCTATTAACAAAAATAATTGATAAATTAGTCAATAAATAAAAAATCCTTAAAATATTAAAACCTCTCAGAAAAGGTGCAGTCCCTCCCGCCCACATTTATCCTAAAATCTAAGTAGAAATTGAAAATATGTTAGTGATTCTCCCCTTTCTTTATTTCTAATACAATATCCCCTAATGAAGATAATAATAATAATAATAACAATAATAATAATAATAATATTGTGTCATTTTTCAGTGATTTTTCTAAAGTACTCTTCTTTTTGCATTTTTTTGTAATTTTCTAAATGTTACTCTTCTTAAACTAAATTATTTACAGGCCATAAGGATCTCTCTCCAAAGTTTCTCTAAACTACTCATTTTGTCTCAATATTTTTTACTGTTTTCCTTTTTTTATTACGAAATGGAGGCCTTCCTATTTGTATCATATTATACACATGTAATAGACATGTAATAGACATGTTATGGTCCAAAGAAGTGATATCACCATTATTCACGATCTCAATAATGGCCTTAGTAAGTACTTCCTGGGTCTGTGTATGTGTCTGATCTTCACTGCCCTACACACTCCAGTCAAACTCCCCACAAACCATTTTCAAACTGAGCCCAGTTCAATGGGTAGGATTGCTGACATATATGCATTTAAAAGTATGTGTGTGTTTGTGTGAGGCCTATAATATGTACATTGGTCAATATTTGTGCCTTGGTCCTTTTGAGTGCAATGTGTGTGTTGTGTGTGTGTGTGTCTGCTGTTCCCCGTCACTCAAAAGAAAGGTAGTTGGTCTGAGTGCGCAATGCACACTGGGATTCTTCCACAGCCGGAGTCTGAAAACGTCACCTGCAAGAGCGAAGGAAGGAAAGAGTGAGGGAGGGACAGAAAGGGAGGGAGGGGTTGTGGGACAGATAAAGAGAGAGGGAGGGAGCGAGAGGGAGAGGGAGAGCGAGAGCGAGAGAGAGAGTGAGAGAGAGAGGGATTGAGAGAGAGGGAGTGAGAGAAAGAGGGAGAGAGAGAGAGGGAGAGGGGGAGCGAGAGAGAGAGAGAGAGAGAGAGAGAGGGATTGAGAGAGAGGGAGTGAGAGAAAAAGAGAGAGAGAGTGAGAGAAAGAGAGAGAGGGAGGGAGAGAGAGAGCTTGTTAGGACATGGATATAGTCTTCTGTTTTCCCTCTACTATAATCCTCTATATATTCAAGAACAAGAAATAACAGTATTGAAACAATTCATCCCATGTGGATGACATTTCAAACTAAGAAAACTATTACCAGAATCCATTTTCACAAAACAGTTTACCCCTACTAAGTCTGCATCATTGGTTACTATAGTAAACCTCTGTGTTTTTCAACAGGGATAACGTCATGGTGCTTTTACACATAGACATACACAGTGTCCAAGACATGCAACTCAGCACAGTGAAATATCCATTAATGTTGTTATTGTCATTTAGTAGGCCTTTTGCCTTTTCTGTAATTGTGTGTGTCCGTGTGTGTGTGTCGGTGTGTGTGCGCGTACGCACGCACACGTCTTAAATCATGGCAAGCAAAGGTTCCCAACATGCATCACTCTCTGGCATTTGCAGTATAGAAATTCTGGGTGACAGTCTCCCTTAGTTCACAAGTAGCCTAGAATTATGTGTCGTAGCTTCTCATGTAAATTAAAGCCATTAAAATAAATGTTTCTTATTTGTAGTCTTTTAATGTTATTATTTGATTATTCAAATTCAGATGAACTGATCTAAGGTCAGTTTTGCGTTTTCAGGTTAGCTGAACCTAGATCTGGGTCGATGGGTAACCTCTACCCATACCAAAAGCCAATTTTTTTCCCCATGGATATTAATTCTCCCAGAATTCCTATAGTTTAAGTCTGTTTTCCAATCAGCAAGAGGCAATGTTTAGCACCATCACAGCCACATACCATTACCTCAAAACACCGGCCGGGGGGGGGGGGGGGGGGGGGATAGAAAGGAAGCAAGAGAGAGATAGAAGGAGAAAGAAAGATGGAGAGATAGATAGAGGGGAGAAAAGGAGAGATGGAGTGATAGAGAGATATAAAACAGGAGGGGGAAATAGACTGGTAGACAAAGAAGGTGAAATAGACACCAATCAAAACGCCAGGCCAGTCCACAGTCTGACCAATCAAAAGCCGAGGACACACAGCTGTCGTGTCATGATACACATGGACTGGGCTGGGCTGGACTAGGCTGGGCTGGACCAGGCTGGACTGGACTAGGCTGGGCTGAACTTGGCTGGGCTGGACTAGGCTGGGCTGGACTAAGCTGTACTATGCAGGACTGGGCTAGACTGGGCTGGACTAGACTGGGCTGGACTAGACTGGGCTGGACTAGGCTGGGCTGGACTAGACTGGGCTGGACTAGACTGGGCTAGACTAGGCTGGGCTGGACCAGGCTGGGCTGGACTAGGCTGGGCTGGACTAGGCTGGGCTGATCCAGTTTGTCCCACATCTGTACTGATCAACAACTTTCCAGACTACCATCCAACCGTGTAAATCTGTGCTTTAAACCGACCAACACATGAAGGAGTCCCATTACCTATTACCCCATGACACACTGAATGGCCTGGTTAGAGACTGTAGGAAAACACTCATAAACCTACTGTAATCACACAGTTAACTTTGGACACCCTCACACCCTCACACACACACACACACACACACACACACACACACACACACACACACACACACACACACACACACACACACACACACACACACACACACACACAGCCCCTCACATCAATCTAGGGGTAGCCCAACTATACAGTCGCACTATGATGATAATGACACCAAACAGAACACTACAGAAACTGATCAAAAACTAAACTGCGAAAAAAAAAGACCATTGATACAGAATTTATCAAAATATCCAATACAATTATCCATCAGTCAATGCGGATATTCAATCGAATCAATTGATACTTAATCAGATCCCAGTTAGTGACAGTTATTGATCAGTATGTGCACAGGTCGATACAAAAGAAAGAAATGCACCAAACACAGTCTGTGGTCACCACGGCAACAGGGCATGCAGGTCAGTGCATGGCCGGTTGCTCGGGCGACAGAACAAACAAAAAAAATTGCCAAGGGCAACCAACACAGGCAATCCACCTCCACAGCAACCCAGACACAGGCCAACCAATCAACTTACAACACGTGAGAGGAAGGGGGGTCGGGGCTTTATCGGTCGCTAGGTAACCATTGCCATAGTGATGGGATCCCACGAATTATGATTGGACGGAAGGATCTTGGGTGAGGTATGTTGTTGTTTCAGGAAAAGATTAAAAAACATCAGAAAAGAAAAATAAATAAAAAATATAAAGTTGGATAACAATATTTCAATAATTTAGTTTTGATTAATTTGGCTGCTATATTTCTAAATAATTAAGCATTTTTTTGTTATTTAATTTGTTTAATATTCTTTACCATATATGCTCTGATTATTTAAGATCCCGCCCACTCTCTCCATATAGCCCTTTCACCAATCAGCATTTTAGAAAGCTGTGACTGACAGCAGCTTGCATAAACTCCATTGTCATTCTTTCCTGTTTCCTCCCCTCTCTCCTCTCTCATCCCTACTACCCTCCTCTCTTCTCTCTCCTGCCTACTACCCTCCTGTCTTCTCTCTCCTCTCTCCTCTCTCCTACCCTCCTCCCTTCTCTCTCTTCTCTCCTCTCCTCTCTCCTCCCTCATTCCCTCCTTCCCTTTTATCGCCTCCTGTTCCTCCACCCCTCTATCCTCACCTTCTTTCTCCTCCCCCTCTCTTCCCCAGCCCCTCTCACTTCTCACCTCTCTCTCTCTATCCTCTCTCCTTCAGTAGGGGCGGTTGGCGTCTTTAGGTCGTTTCAGCTGCACCTTGAGTCTCTTCATGCCGATCTGGAACCCATTCATAGCCTGGATGGCAGTCTGGGCACTGGATGGGTTGTCAAAACTAACAAAACCTGGGGAGGGAGGGAGGAACGAGAGAGGGAGGGAGAGGGAACAGAGAGAGGGAGGGAGAGGGAACAGAGAGAGGGAGGGAGAGGGAACAGAGAGAGGGAGGGAGAGGGAACAGAGAGAGGGAGGGAGAGGGAACAGAGAGAGGGAGGGAGAGGGAACAGAGAAAGGGAAGGAGAGAGATCAGAGAGAGGGAGGGAGAGGGAACAGAGAGAGGGACGGAGAGGGAACAGAGAGAGGGAGAGGGAACAGGGAGGGAGAGGGAGAGGGAACAGAGAGAGGGAGGGAGAGGGACCAGAGAGAGGGAGGGAGAGGGACCAGAGAGAGGGAGGGAGAGGGACCAGAGAGAGGGAGGAAGAGGAACCAGAGAGAGGGACCAGAGAGAGGGAGGGAGAGGGACCAGAGAGAGGGAGAGGGAACAGAGAGAGGGAGGGAGATATAACAGAGAGAGGGAGAGGATAAAGAGAGAGGGAGAGGGAACAGAGAGAGAGAGGGAGAGGGAACAGCGAGAGGGAGAGTGACCAGAGCGAGGGAGGGAGAGGGACCAGAGCGAGGAAGGGAGAGGAAACAGAGAGAGGGAGGGAGAGGGAACAGAGAGAGAGAGGGAGAGGGAACAGAGAGAGGGAGAGGGAACAGAGAGAGAGGGGGAGGGACCAGAGAGAGAGAGGGAGAGTGAACAGAGAGAGGGATGGAGAGGGAACAGGGAGAGGGAGGGAGAGAGAACAGCGCGAGGGAGGGAGAGGGACCATAGCGAGGGAGAGAAAGGGACCAGAGAGAGGGAGGGAGAGGGAACAGAGAGAGGGAGGGAGAGTGAACAGAGAGAGGGAGGGAGAGGGAACAGACAGAGAGAGGGAGGGAGAGGGAACAGACAGAGAGAGGGAGGGAGAGGGACCAGAGAGAGGGAGAGAGAGGGAACAGAGAGAGGTTGGGAGAGGGAACAGAGAGAGGTTGGGAGAGGGAACAGAGAGAAGGAGAGAGGGGGACCAGAGACAGGAAGGGAGAGGGAACAGAGTGAGGGAGGTAGAGGAAACAGAGAGAGAGAGGGAGAGGGACCAGAGAGAGGGAGGGAGAGGGACCAGAGAGAGGGAGGGAGAGGGACCAGAGAGAGGGAGGGAGAGGGATCAGAGAGAGGGAGGGAGAGGGAACAGAGAGAGGGAGGGAGAGGGAACAGAGAGAGACAATTTGAGAAATGTAATATAACATGTATAATCACATTGTTACTGAGAGTTACAATCATCATGTATCATAGCAACAGGTAGAATTTAAATTCTCTCTTCTTTCTTATCTCCCTCCATTTCTCCCCCTGTTCCTCCTTCTTTCCTTTCTCCTGGATACACACACACCCATCCTTCCCTCCCTCTCTCCTATCTCTCCCTCCCCCCAATCCCTCTCTTTCTGTCTTACCGAAGCACTTGCTCTGGTTGGTGGCGCGGTCTACAAAGACTTTAGCTGAGATGACGTTTCCAAAGGGCAGAAACATCTGAAGCATCTCACTGTCACTGAACTCCTGAGGCAGGTGGTAGATAAAGATATTACATCCCTCTGGACCTAGAGGAGGAACAGACACACATTATATTACATCCCTCTGGACTAGAGGAGGAACAGACACACATTATATTACATCCCTCTGGACTAGAGGAGGAACAGACACACATTATATTACATCCCTCTGGACTAGAGGAGGAACAGACACACATTATATTACAACCCTCTGGACTAGAGGAGGAACAGACACACATTATATTACAACCCTCTGGACCTAGAGGAGGAACAGACACACATTATATTACATCCCTCTGGACTAGAGGAGGAACAGACACACATTATATTACAACCCTCTGGACCTAGAGGAGGAACAGACACACATTATATTACATCCCTCTGGACCTAGAGGAGGAACAGACACACATTATATTACAACCCTCTGGACCTAGAGGAGGAACAGACACACATTATATTACAACCCTCTGGACCTAGAGGAGGAACAGACACACATTATATTACAACCCTCTGGACCTAGAGGAGGAACAGACACACATTATATTACAACCCTCTGGACTAGAGGAGGAACAGACACACATTATATTACAATCCTCTGGACCTAGAGGAGGAACAGACACACATTATATTACAACCCTCTGGACCTAGAGGAGGAACAGACACACATTATATTACATCCCTCTGGACCTAGAGGAGGAACAGACACACATTATATTACATCCCTCTGGACTAGAGGAGGAACAGACACACGTTAGGGTCTGTGGCTGAGAGACACACTCACACAAATATTCATGTGGATCTGTGATTCACACGCACACTAATCTGAGACACACACACAACAGGTGTTGTCTGAGAGACAGGAAGTGACATCACCTTCTCGCTGTTGCTGTTGCTGGGGCTGCTGGTGTTGCTGAGCAACCAGGGTAGGTTGCTGTGGGAAATGCTGTCCGACCAATCCATAGGCAGCAGGGTATGCCGCTGTGATGAGAGAGAGAGTGACATCAGATATTGAAACACATGTTGGAGGTCCAAGTCACCCCTAACCACAGATCTAGGATCAGACTACCCTACATGAGATGAGAGGGATGAACACATCTCTGACCCAGTACCACAGGGATCATAAACTAGATTCTAGATCTTTTCTTGAGTGGATGGTCACGGTGCCGGAACATAATTACAGATAATTTGTAAACTGTAAATTGACTGCAATAATCCAGATATAACATTTGACTAAAACATAATAATTTTAAACCTTGATTACATTTGTATACCATCACATATACAGCATCTCTCTATTATGCATGGGAATACTTTGCAAAGGATTTCCAAAATGAAAATCACTTGTTGGTGTTTTTAGTCTTTTATGTCCTACAATAAAAAATAATAAAAAATAAAAATGTTGGGGCTCAGAAAACGTATAAAACCACTGCCAGTTGGGGAACCCTGCTGTACCATTTAATTACTGTACTACTCTGAGAGCATTGGGGACTCCATTCTGACAATGGTAGTGTGTGAGACTGTAGCCCACCTGTGTAGTGCTGCATGCCTGCATACGCCTGCTGGAGAGGGTCTAGAGATAATGCTGGACTCTGGGCTGCAGGGAGAGAGGGATTGAGGGAGAGAGGGAAGCAGAGAGGGAGGGAAGTAGGGAGGGAGAGAGGAAGGGAGAGAAGTAGGGAGGGAGGGAGAGAAGCAGGGAAGCAGGGAGGGAGGGAGAGGGAAGTAGGGAGGGAGGGAGGGAGGGAGGGAGGGAGGAAAGGAGGGAGAGAAGGAGGGAAGCAGGGAGGGAGGGAGGGAGGGAGGGAGGGAGGGAGGGAGGGAGGGAGGGAGGGAGGGAGCAGAGAGAGTGAATATAGGGAACAAAGTACAAATGCAGATCTCAGTATTTTTGTGGTAAATATTCTATCTTTGGTCATTTAGCTTGTACCTTGATACGCATGAATGCCATTGGTGTATATTGCTTCCGATCCTTGCTGTCCATTGGTTGGTGGACTGTAACCATTGACTCCTAGAGGTGGAGGTAGCGATGGCACGGGTGTGGCTGAGATGGTTGGAGGGGTATTCGTACCTGCAAACCGGGAGGACCAATCACAGTGGAGGAGATATTGTGATTGACAGCTACTAGACTCTATAGTGTATAAGAAAGAGAAAAAGGCAGGGCATAAATGCAGGGGAAATCAATGATTGGTTAGTGGGGCAAAGGGAGTTAAGGAAAGAGTATATCTTATTGTAAAGTGGCTTCCTCTCCTTGTCTACTTTCCTCAAACTGAATTTAGGTTAAAAGAACTGGACTGGTGAAAGCTAATTCCCAGCTTTCAGATTAGTGTACACTATAAAGGATGCTGATTAGACGAGGAGAAGAAGCCACTTTACACTATTGAGATGCACTCATAAGCAGATGAACTTAATAATGAAGAGCAGTAAATGTACATAAAAAATACAGACGATCTGCATAGCATAGTAAACATAAGATCAGTCCATGTTATTACTAACATACAGTATCCGTAAGCATCTGTAAGTGTGTGTGTGTGTGTGTGTGTGTGTGTACCGGAGGAGGAAGTGATGGGTGTGGCGATGATTCCGTTAGCGTTGAGCGCTGCCATCTGCTGCATCTGTAAACTGGCAACAGTTGCTACAGGAGACAGGTACGCTGACTGAGCAACCAGAGCCTGCTGCTGGACAATCTAGAGAGAGAGAAAGAAAGAAAGAAAGAAAGAAAGAAAGAAAGAAAGAAAGAAAGAAAGAAAGAAAGAAAGAAAGAAAGAAAGAAAGAAAGAAAGAAAGAAAGAAGGGAGAGAGAGAGAGAGAGAGAGAGAGAGAGAGAGAGAGAGAGAGAGAGAGAGAGAGAGAGAGAGAGAGAGGATGAATAGAGATGTAATTACATGTCCATTATGTCCAGCTACAGGGTTAATGGTTGTGTTGCAGAAAAGCTGGGGTTACTATGAAGTCTGTGTTTGTGTTGCTGTGGTTTTTGTAGAGAGATGGCTAATGCTAAATGACGTGTCCATTCAGTATTAACATTAGCCCAGACTAGGACAGTGATAGCCCATTGAAACATGCATGTGTGTAACGGTGTGTGTTTAACGGTGTGTGTGCTTACCGCCTGTGCGCTGACGGCCTGTGTGTAAGCATTGTAAGCAGGGAAGTTGAGTGTCATGGTGGGGCTGAAGATGCCCAGCTGTGATGCCACCTGCTGCATCCGTCTCAGTCCTCTCTCCTTCTCTGTGTCGGCAAATTTCACCACCAGACTGGACGACGCACCCTGCAAGGAAACACACACAGGTCTTTAAGTTAAACACGTGGATTTACTGAATTACCCGACATTGGGAATACAATCAAGCAAGATTTGGTCCACTGTTTTGAAACGCGTATTTATGTTGTGAGGTAAATAAAGTACCTATCAAACCTTTTACAGAGACAGGACATGTGCTATACTGTTACTGTACAGAATACATTCACTTTTTCCATAACAAAGAGAGAGGGAGAGGTTGGATGACTTGTCTGTGACTTACAGAGGGAGAGGTTGGATGACTTGTCTGTGACTTACAGAGGGAGAGGTTGGATGACTTGTCTGTGACTTACAGAGGGAGAGGTTGGATGACTTGTCTGTGACTTACAGAGGGAGAGGTTGGATGACTTGTCTGTGACTTACAGAGGGAGAGGTTGGATGACTTGTCTGTGACTTACAGAGGGAGAGGTTGGATGACTTGTCTGTGACTTACAGAGGGAGAGGTTGGATGACTTGTCTGTGACTTACAGAGGGAGAGGTTGGAAGACTTGTCTGTGACTTACAGGCAGTGTGCGGCTCCCATGCAGGGTGCTAATGGCAGCCTGAGCTTCAGCATGTCCCTGGTACTTCACAAACGCACAACCTTTACTGGTGCCATCTGGCCCCCGTAGTACAGTACACTCGTCTATACTGCCGAAAGGCTCAAACAGCCTCTTGACGTCTTCGTCACTCTGCTGTTTACCCAGCATGCCCACAAACAACTTCCTGTCTTCTGGAAGAGGGACACACCAGGGGGAGAGAGGGAGGAGGGGAAGAGAG